>JAODLD010000049.1:3411778-3433056 GCA_026781065.1 Mormyrops boulengeri
GATGCATGTGGCTGTTTCCCCACAGGGTCTCAGGCCAGCTGACTAGCGAGATTCACTTTGAAATCCATGGTTCAGGCCTTAGGAGATGGTGCCCCAACAGGCTCATTCGACGTGTCCTTCCATCACCAGCTTGTCATTCTGTGTGGTGCAGATTGTACTTTTGTAACCTTTCCACAGAAATTGTTCCGGAGTCGGGGGGGGGGGAGGTGTGTTCATTTGTCTTACAGTAAGACTTTAATTGAGTTTCTTCCGGCATCATGTGGGGAGAGAAGCTACTTTGGCTGGAAAGGAAGGTACGAGCTGACGTTGGTCTTTGGTTCATTGAAGACCGTTACAGTATCAGTATTATTTGGAATCGTTCAGGCCTGTTTTACTCTGACACATGCTGAGCACAGCTGCAAACAGCTGGGTGTCAGGCTTCCTGTCTGGGGAGGCCACCTCTTATATCTTGCCAGTTGTTCCCAGTGTTTTTGAGGGTTGGGGGGGGGGATAAAATTGAGATACTGCGGATTGTTTACTGTTCTAATATGCAAAGGAGCACATTATGCTTGTAATTCAATCAAGTGAATCTTAAGAGTACAGGAAGCCTTGAGTCAAACCTAAGGGAGTGTCTGCATTTTCCTTGATGAGATGTGTAATACTCAAGGCTTGAACAAGGGATCATCTGAAAGCAATTTCCGCTTTTAAAAGGGATCCGTGGTGTGGGTTCTTTGTAAGGCCTGTTTGGTTGCTGTGTGTTTATTACGACACGTCGAGTCTCTGGCTGCTTCCCCCCCATGCTCCCCAGGGGTGAAAATTGGAAATGTTACACTTCAAAATAAAGCACTTTAACGTGACTGGTGGGTCACTCAAAGCAAAATTTCTGACGACCGTTGTTTTCCCAGAATTTTTGTATTGTATTTTTGAGAACTTAAATAAAATGCTTTGCACCACAAAGTTTGTCCTGTTGTTCCTTGTGCATTAAGCTATCCAGCCATGTATTTTGAGACTCTGTTGTAAAGACCAACAGCTCCAGAGTTTCTGGAGAACACAAACTAGTTCTATGTACTCAGTAGGGATTCTCCACGTTACATTTATAGGGCTTCAGACTTCCGGATGAGAAACTTATCCAGTTCTTTTTGAAATACTCCCAGATCAATTTCAGCCCCCGCTGCTCTTACTGCTGTATAGCTGGTACTTGCATAATGTAAACGTGACTGTTCTAGATCAAATGTAAACTGCTTGTACTTTCTAGTCTGATGCAACCCGCCGTAATGGCTGCAGTGCCACGGCTCCGCCCCCTCCGTTTCCTTGAGCAGTGAAATTCTTCTGCTACGTACCGTATGTCCTTGGGGTGTGAGATAAGCCGGGAATTTACACAAGACGTCAGCGGGTACAGCAATGTGGCGGTTCCTCACTTGCAAAACCTGCTGCGATGCGTTTTTATCAAGCCCACAATGTTTACTTGGCTGTATGAAGACAACGGTAGACGATCGGAATTGTTGAGGAGCGTACGATAAAACTCAAGGCAAATTGCAGAAACATGCCGGCATAATTTTGCAGACAGCCGTGGAAACTATTTCATCAGACCATGAAAAGCATCGCCCTCCACTTTTCCACCTGTGCCCCCACACGACGCAAAATCCGGGCCACCCGGCGCACTGCGCTCCGCGCTTCACACACAGCCGCACATACTTTTGCTGGGCCGATAGCGCCACCTCGCGGTGGCCACTTCTTTTCATATGGCATTTATATATGTGTATTCTCATGCACAAATTATGTTTATTATATCGGCCACAATACAAAATGTGAATTTCATCGTGGGACATATAACAATAAAATGCTAGAATATCGAATTTGTCAATAGTGGGTAACTCATATAGTTTCTAAAAAACGTGTTGAATTTTCTTCCTTTCTTGAGCACGCAACATCACGTTACAGTACCGGACAGTTCCTTGCGTGTGGCTCAAAAGTGCCGCACTTCCTCCCTCTAGTGGTTGATCTCATTTTATTCCCCGAAAATACAGACGCGATGCCTGCCTGTTCATGAATACTGTCAGGAAAGTGGCAGTGATGTTTCAACTTCATTGTATGTCCGTCAATAAATGTCAAACTTACATATAAGTTTAGGCACATCTTGATTTTCTATGGCGCAGGAAGCACTCGTGGTGGAAGATGTCCGATAAAGAACGCTTGTTTGTAGATCTTGACCAAAGAGAACTGTTTTCAAATTATTTCAACGCCATTTCTGTTGACGCAGTTCTTCAAATTCACACCCCGAGTGTAATTTCTTGTTCGTTGTTACTTATTTCTCTGCTCCATCTAAACCATCCTTCAAACACTGGTCACTATGATCTACGCCCACTAGAGGGCGGTGTGACTCCGTGATTTCAAGTTCATTAAGGAATCCACCGGCATACGACACGGTGCGCCGCAGAGCCGGATTACAGCTCTGCCACTGAAGCGTGAGGCCGCAGGAGAACCCGCCTATGGCAAGCCAACGGCTCAAGTAAATTGATTACAAATGTTGATTAAATGGCTATGTGTTGAAAACTGTGTTTTTTGACGGACCAATAAGAAAATATCTGCTTCAGTCTCCCTACTCATATTTTGTGGTATTGTGGACATTCACATATTCTGTACTGAGAAGAGGATTTATAGAAAAACGGCCTTACATCACGATTAACTGAAACAATTCACCGGGGATTTTATGCCAAGCCATTTGGTATTCAGTCAGGTCTTTGGTGAAATTCTTAGCGCTGATACTTTACGTCTACTAGGGTATAGTTTATACGAGAAATGAGGCTTCGGAATTAGGCAAATTTTTACATAGTGCATTGTTGAATTTAATGAGTAAACAAATACGACACATCTATCATGTTTTTACACCAGACAGGCTGTGATTATACCATCTAAAAATATTTGAAATGTCAAGACATTCTGGCTCAATAATAGACAATTAAGGCCTCAGTTGTAGCTCCACATAGAGTGGGTTCGTAATTTGACATGCGTTAGCAATTAATAACAGACAAGCCGTACATGTACATTCGTGTGTGGCCGCGCGCGTGCCTGCGCATTAACTGAGGATGCAGCAAATCTCTTCCCAGGCGAAGCACCTTTCATTTCCCAAGTCAGTGTCTTCTGTATGTCAGAAAACAAATTAACATAATAAACAAGAAAACGACTGCAGTTTTGCCCAACAAGTAGTAGATCAGGGGGCAGTTTGAGACGTTGTCGTTACACTGACTGGATCCTGAGGAAGAATATCAAAGTAGTCCTTTTTAAACGCGACGCCGAAACGCAATTCAGCATCTCAGGTAGACAAACAGCAGTCCCTTCGACTTGGTTGTAGTTTAAGTATTTTATACGGCTTGCCCATCCAGAGGAAGGCAGATTATTATAATAATTATTATTATTATTTTATTATTATTATTATTATTATTATTATTATTATTATTATTCATGCCCACTCACCATTAACTTTGATTTGAACGCTCTTGCTTCTCCAGAGGGGGATGCCGGTTGGTATTGAAGCGCAGCAGTTGTAATGGCCGCTGTCAGAGGTGGTGGCCCGGGCCAGGTGCAGCGTCCCGTTTCCTCCCTGGGTGTCGCTGCGCTCGCAGCTGCCGCGGGTCCAGAAGAGGGTGGCGTTGAGTGCGGATCGGGCGGCGCAGCGCACGGTGACAGCCTCCCCTTCGCATACATCCAGAGACGCGTTGGACACACTGAGGTCCAAATCTGAAGGATGAAATGAAAAAGGAAGAAATGTCGGGGACAAAAACAGCACGTCCTGCCCCACACTTTAACAACTCATTTGAGCTTGGTCTTTGTTATTACTGTTTATTAACAATAGTTCATGAAAACATATTAATCATGAAATACATCCTGTCTGATACAAGAGTTCTGTTTTTTGCATCCAGTTTAGTAAATCTTCAAATAAAACGCTATCAAAATATTCCGTTTCTTCATGCAACGTTTCGGAACTTTCAAGTGGAACTGGATGAATCTGTCATGTTTTTTTTTTGACATTTACACAGCAGCGTTTTTCGTTAACCTTACCGACTATTCTCATAAACACGTTGTTGCTGGTAGCGGCCGGGGGACGTGTCTGGCAGTGGTATGTCCCGTTGTGCCTCATCTGTGCCGCAGTCACATTCAGGCGATAGGTGTTTGAATTGTCTCTTAATAGCTTTACATTGCTGTCGTTTGACAAGAGCTTGTCGTTAAGGTACCACTGGATAGTCGAGGACGGGTCGAGGCATTTGGCGTCGCACGTCAGTGTGAAATCTTGGCCCACTCCAATGTAACGCTTAAGTCGCTGCATGCTGATGGTTGTGTCACAGGTGTCTAGGGTAAGATACAGACACGCACGCATAATATTTCGTCTGCTAGAACAATACAGGTCAGCGAGATAAATGAGGTTTTAACCAAAACCTTTGCTTGCTTTATTTGGTCCACTTGGCTCATTTTATCAGATTGTCAGCTTTATATTCAACGTATACGGAGTAAAATAACTCGATTGGTTTTCTTCATTGTAAAGTCCTTTGCGCCACATTACAGAATCAGCATAATTGTAAATATAATCATGTAATTACCTATACCCGTTAATATTTTTTTCTATAATACTACAATATGTTCGTCTTGCTCGTTACGTTCTTGCTCTCATACGCCCCATTTTCCCCGGGATCGATAAAGTTCATTGCAATCTTAAACATTATCTTAACAATTATAATTAGCATTGTCGTACTATCCCTGTGACCCTGGCCAACTTTTGAAGAACTGTGGATGGATTGTTATAATTAATATGTTTCATCTTTTCCTTCATAGAACACTTATATAGAGCATCATCATTGGTTAACATAAGACAATGGACGTAGATTGAAAAACTACAGAAGGTACAGGTAATCAAGAGATACTCATGAGGTACTCAAAAGATACTACCTATACTTACTGATGACTTGGACTGTGAGCGCTGAAGTCAGGAGCCACAAGAAGGCATTACCGCTCTCTGTTAGTCTCCCCAGATGCATTGTTGCCACCTATAATGACCAGGACCTCAGGATACACCAAGGCCACCTACAATGACCACCTGTACGGGACCGTGGGTCAATCTGAAGAAGAAACAAACAAAAAATAATCAATGACTTCCTCCGCTCACGATGCCTGCGCCAGTGTTCAGGCTCAAGGTAGAAATTTCTGCTGTTGCCTGCAGATTTTTGTGTTGATTGGTCCCTTAAAAGGAAACTAGGTTTTTTGCAGGTATCTGAAAGCTGTTTTTTTTATTTCTCAAGAAGGGCTACAATATTCTAAAGGCCGGACAATGGCCACACAGGCATGCAGCCAATAACACTATGCCTTTCATCTTACGGGAAAACCTTCCCAGTGGTCATGTGAGAAGATTAGAATAGAATAGAACACAATAGAATAGAAGGTCTTTATTGTCATTGTAAAAAATTACAACGGTTACGGAATTGTGAAAAAGAATCTAAAACTCATGTGGAAAATGGCCAAATTATTTAACTGAAAATGTCGCTTGGCGTTCAGACCTAGTTCTACACACACACACACACACACACACACACACGTGTGTACTTTATTGTTGTTTGTACTTTGGGGATTTCTTTTGACTACTTAAAATCTATTTGAAGTGAGACAATGGGGAACAAGGAAAAAAGTAGCCACTATATATTAATATATATATAGATCAGGGATTAATAAAGTTTTATGATTCTGATATATATATATATATATATATATATATCAGAAAACTTTATTTATATATATATATATCTGTGTTTGTGTACAAAAAAACAGTACAGAAAACTTTTACACAAAAAGATTTTACACACACAAACATTGCAGAAACGTGTTTAGAGTACAGCCATGTGGCAGTGTCCCGATTTGGTGTTTTGTCCTGTCCCTACATGTACGTACATACATATGTATATATGTGCGTGTGTGTGTGTGTGTGTAGTATATGTACATATTCATCAGTGAAAGAAATTACGTTACTTTTGTTAGAAGACAAGTAACATAATCAAATATACATGCCTATGTCAATTTCAATTAATTTTACAATAAAAGCCTGGATCGACATGAGCGTCAGAAGATCAAGGGACATGCAAACTATACAAACTATAACTACATTTAATAATCGTATTTTTAAATCCATTTTACGTATTATTTAAGACGTAGGTAAACACTGCAAAGAGTATTTTTAGTAGCTTATGCAAGCTCTAGGCACAGTCCTCTTTTATCTCAATTAACTTTATTTCATCATCCTAACGTTACGTTTTAAATGTCAGTGCGTGGTTAATGAATTATATACGACGGTCTGTGCTGGCAGTCGCAACGAAGCCTGAAATCCATCGTGGCGTAAATAGTCCAATCCATATTCTCTAATCAAAAGTACGCCAGATAAAAGCGGCTCCTTATGCACTACCATCGCTGTAGCTACGCACGGAGAGCTGCTTGAGTGAGTATTCTCAATTCAACCTACGCTAGTTTAAGAGCGTAGCTGCAGCGACGGGACAGGGGGGCGACGTATAGTGCTTTGTGACTGGTATAGGGAGGCTTAAAGAGACAACGGCAGGAGGCAGAGCGGCGAGCGAAATGAGATCAAGAAAATATCTATAAAGCCGCCGACATGATCATTTAAGCCCCCCCAAAAACACTCGCGAACAGGTAAAAGACTTTCATTTGTCCGTACGAGGCGCGACGGGGTGTATTTAATCGTGAATAGCGTGAAAATAAATGGAATAGACGTCGGCTGCGGGGATTAAGGAGTTGCCCAGTTCATGTTATGGGCTGTACGGTGCAAACGCAACCCTGTTAAAAATGAAAAGCTCGGTTTTATTTTAGCCACCCCCTGCTTCGAAGGGAAGCTTTTAGTCAGGGTTACCGGGCCGGTATTCCCGATAGCCATTTGGTCGTTGATAATTCGTGTTTAAAAATATCTAGTCAACATCCAGTCCTGTGTGGCAGTTTAAACTTGTACCGACGACTAGGCCACAAGAAGCGATATATATATATATATATATATGTATGTATATATGTATGTATATATTTCAGTTAGCTAGCCGGCTAACTAGCTGGCGATAACTGGTTTGGTGACGTTAGCTGGTTATCTAGGTGACGGACGAGCGGTTTACTGGTCGGTTGACAGGATTCTTGCTCCGAACTAGCCGCCTGGCTAACTAGCCGGTTTGTCAGCGTCCGGATTAAACATTTACGCGAAGCGTCGCCCGAAGAGGCACCTTTCTGCGTTTCATGTGCAGTAGTTAGCCGTTTTATTTTTAATATATATATATATTTTTTTACATTACATTATGTTAATCCAGAGTTTGCCTCTATGGCGTAGGCCTCCGGCTAGCTAACTAGCAGGGTTAGGGACCGGTCCACCTACAGCCAGCTGGCGCCGGAACCCCACGGCCGGGAGGATAGGTAACTAAAGTTAGGGTTAACCAGGCAGTCGGAAAAAATAGCCACAACGGTGAGGTTTATTCGTGTTTGTCCTCCTTACATGGATCGGTGTGAAGGATCCTGGATACTGGTATGTAGGTGGCAGCTAATGCGTTTTCCGTTTTATTTTGTCCAGCTAGATTGCTGTACTTAATTAGTATCTGGTCATAGTATAAGCAGAGCTTTGTATTGCTTAGGTTGATGAGTGGCGAATGTTCTTTAATTTGTACATACGAAGTTGTTTTTAAGTGCTACTGGCAAAGACGTGCCAGCATGACACACTGTGGGGGGGTGGGTAAGCTCTGTAATGTACCTGTTTGCTTCTTATCGCTTGTTTTTCTTGTTTTTGTACACGTAACGTGTGAATTAAGCCCCATGTCAATCATTCCTGTTTCAGCCTGTTAGATAACCTGTCTGTTTGGATAGATTTTGCTTTTCTTCATTATGGATCCCGCTGAACAGAAAAGGTTCACGTTGGTGAGATATAGATCTTTATCTTTACTTTTTTTTTTGCAAAATACAGGAGATCAAAGGGGTTTTGCTTAAAATGTTGTTTTATAGTTAACTGCAAAGGTATTTGGCTGAACAGATAGAGGTGCATAAATTTAAACCTTATGAGTGAATATTTATAATGATACGTCTTTCCAAATATATTTGTGTCATGTGATATGACTGTCATATTTTGAACAGCTTGCATTTGTTATAATGATGAGTAAGAAGGGCAGTGGGACTGTGTCACAGCCACTGTAGGTTAACTTGCTGCTGGGTTATGTGATGGTGATTGGAGCGTAAAGAGGGCACAGAATGGCCTTATGGTGCATAGCGAAAGTCTTTAGACAGATTAATCAGACACTGGGGATGAAGACAGAAAAGAATCTGAAATGTTCTGACACTGTGGTCCTACATTTTTTATTTTTTTTGTGAAGTTCTTTATTAGATTTCCCACTGTAACCAGTGACACCGCATCCTGGAATTTGGCAAGACATCATGGAGTCGTAGAAACCCCCTAAAGGAAATTACACCTCTTAGAGAGAATCAGATCTTAGACCTGTGTACTGTGTAATCCTTTCATAGAATCATTAAAGAAAAAAACTCCGCAGAAAGAGTCGACAGGCACCTGAACCCACTCTTTGTGGTTTTCTCTGATTTCCTCTCCTTCATTTGGTGTGTCTGAGAGGATATGCACACCTGTGTGAGTTTTACAGCCAGTCTTTATTTTGACTGGAAATGGCAGGGTTTCGCCTACTTTGTTGTCTCCTCCCCCCTGTTTTTTTGCTTGTTTGCCATTGGTAGAGTAGCCGAAGGAAGCGTGGGTTTCAAAGCTCCTGTTGTGGGCAGAGATTTGATGCAGGCCCCCTGGTTAGCATTTCGGAACAGGCAGAGTCTCGTCACTGAGTCACTTCTGCTCACCGCCGCCGTTTCTGTTGTGAGGCGCTTGCGTGCTCAATCTCTTGCTGCAGTGTGACACTGACGTTTGTGACTCCATCTTTAATCTCCATTTTTTTGTGCAAACCTGTTGCTGCTGTGTTGTCTTTGCAGTCTGAAAACTTCTTTGCCTAAAGGACATTAGATTTGCTTTTTCTTGAGTCTGATACAGGCAATTAGATGACAGTATATTTAATATGCATCAGTGACCCTTCAGCTTTAAGTAGCATGTCATCCCACTACCTCCCACTTACTCATACCCTTAATAGATTTGCGCCCTTTGGATTTTTGTTCTGTATAGTTTTCTATTAATACCTTCACTGTTTCCCTGAAGGGGTTATGTCATCTCCAACATAACCAGACATTAATACTTGTGAAATACTGGTAAGCAGGATTCATGATAGTCATTGTTTTCGCTGGGCTCATATCTGGGACAGGTATGACATCCTAGTAATGGTGGATGATGTTGTTTTTGTGCTCAAGGGCCACCATTTCACAGACTGCACTTGCTATTCTATGTGTCGACGTAGCTTTCAAGAAGCGTGTGAGGTTTGGTGCACTGGGGATGGTGGTTAGAGTGCGCTAGTCGTGGATGTGTGCGAGCTCATGTTTCAGCCCTTTTAATGTTGGCAGAGCCGCATCTCGGAGATGCATCCAGCCAAGCATCGATCCACCTGAGTAAATTTCCTGAAAAGATGGACGGCTGCTTGCTGACATTTCTGCCATGGCCCAACCCCGACTAATCTACAACAAGGATCGGTCACTTCACGAGTCTTGGTGTGGTGACTTAAAAAAGACAAAGGGATTGGACTCCCGTACTAGGACAAATCTCTGCCAGTAGGGCATTAATGAGGGTTCTGTTTTCAAATATTTACAGACTGATATGGAGTCTGTGTCCACGTAGTACTTCACAGATGATTTAGATCTTCAGTAAATGCAGCTGCAGCTCTCCTAGTGATTTCCTTCTGTGATGAGATGTTCATCTGTGGTTGCTTTTTTTTTTTCTTCCTTTCTTTCGTGGAAAGGTTTTCACTGAAAGCTCTCATCCCAGGGAAGAATGTTTTGATGAATGTCTCTCGGGCACGCCTTATCTGACACAGACATTATGAAGTGCACGGTGACACGCAAAGAGGTGTTTTACCATTTCCTGCTCATGTCATGTCAGTTTACTTTCTGTTTGGCCGCGCTTGTGAAATTGCAGAAGTCATGGCGTGTGGTCCCACTGTTTTTGTAATGTATGTGGAGTTTAAATGTTTATCCAAGATGTGTGTGTTTGGCCTGAGATGGATTATGTACATCCAAAATGTGGCTGGTCTGTTCTTGCATGACCTCAGCCCTCTTCTAGCTCCAGAATGCTATATTTTTAGAGCTGGTACTAAAGACGCTAGATAATGCTTCCTGACAGAGATGCATCCCCCTCCCTTGAATGTCCAGCACCCTGTTATTACGTACGTAATGTCTCTAGTCCGTATTGATTTCTTTGCTGGCTTCTTTTTCCACAGCTAATATGAAAATAGATTTCTCCTACTTTCCTTCAGTATGATTTATTAATTAGCTTTTTGAAAACCAAGATTTTCCTTCATTGCCTTTATTCCCGAGGCAGTCACTGGAGAATCTTAGCGCTCGTTGTCCTCCGGCCTCGGAGGTTTTCCTGCGGGCGCGTGGTTTTAGGTGTCCATGCCTGATAAATGGGTCTAGATCAGACGTGTGTGTTTGTGGAAGTTGAGACCCCATATCAGCTGCAGTGTAGCCCTCATGGCATATATGGCGAACCTCAGTGTTCGGTTTTCCGGATCGTTTACACACGTGCGCCATCCACTGGCAAATTATGGGGGAGGATTAACGCTGAAATGCCAGTGTGATAAACGAAAATGCTGCTCGAATATTTGAAGGTGGTTAGTGTTGAGTGTTGGTGTTCGACGGTTGAATGGTGGTTGTTTGTCTTTATCCTGAGGTGTTTTTTTTTGTTAAATACTCATATTTAAATAGCAAACCTTGTATAGTTTTGATTTCTTTGCTTTATTTTGACCTTTCTGGTTCTAAAATGTCAAACTGTACTTAACCCCTTAGCTTTGTTCCCGTCATGAATGACAGAGTGGTTGATTTATAGGTCTGTTGCTCGCCTTCGTGTATGTTTTGAGCTTAACAGTGCCTGTGGATTTTCCTTTCAGCCTGGCCAGTTACAAGCAAGAGCTGCTTTGCATCCTGGGATTGCCCGCACAGCCGACGCCCTTGTCGCAGTTCCCTTCTGTATGCATCGGAGTGCAAGAAATGCCCACTGCGAGGCCCAGCTCTGACCGGGAGGACGCGATGCTGATCGCTGGAGCCAGCCGGCACACGGCGGTGCACTTCTACTAGGCCGGGAGACGGATCTCAGGCTGTGTGCTCAGCCGGCCCATTTCGGGGGGCTGGGTGATATGCAGCTCTGATTCTGGAACTTGGAGAAAAGAATCGCATTCAGATTGGAGTGGAAGCCTTGTAGGAAGCCTGCATCCAGGCAAAGCGCCTGGAAACGTGCGAAGGAGCCATTTGAATCTGCTGCTCTTCCAGCCATCCTTATTTTAAGTGTTTCTTTTTATTTTAGTGTGTGTGTGTGTGTGTGTGTGTGTGTGTGTGTGTGTGTGTGTATATATATGTATGTACATATTTATATGTGCATAAGGCCCTCCTCTCTGCCTCGCTTTGTTCAAATTCCCCATTCGCTCCTTCCCACCCCCCACCCCCGACAAACAACTGCACCGGTGACAGTTCCCGCGGCTCTGTGATTTGCATGGCAGTGGCGTAACCGTGGAGAGGCCCGGGTATCACAAGCTTATGGATTTTGACAAGAGAGGAGGGAAGGGGGAGGCCGAGGAAGGGAGAAGAATGTCCAAGACACCCGGGAGCAGGACTGCGCATGGGGGCCGGGGCACGGGGACCAACTCTGGGGTGCTCATGGTCGGCCCCAACTTCCGGGTGGGTAAGAAGATCGGCTGCGGCAACTTTGGAGAACTACGGTTGGGGAAGAACCTCTACACCAATGAATACGTGGCTATCAAACTGGTAAGGACCACCATGTGGATGTCATTCTAGTATGAGCCAATGTCAGGCCCATTAGAATAAGCTCTACACCAATGAACATGCGACTGTCTCTCTGGTAAGACCGAGATCCCTCTTGCACTCTGCCATTTTACACCCATATACGTTGTGCTCCAACCGACACCCTTACATAAACCTGCAAAAATTTTCACAGGAAGCAGTTGGATGCAGACAATCTGCATCACTAGAATAGTCTTGTGGTCAGTCAGTAAGTCAGAGGGAGGACTATTAATCTTTAATAAAGCCTTCAGATGAAGTGCACTCTCACTGGGTGCAGGGCAGTGCCCGTGCCGGGGCAAGGCCTCTGGGGAACCTTGGAGCTGAGGGGTGAGAGGACGAGGTGAGGAGGACAGTGCCAGCCTTGCCGAATGAGTGACAAGCTGGGTGGGTGGGGGGTGGGGGGTAGGCAGGCAGGCAGGCAGGCTGGCTGGCTGGCTTGGCTTGACTCGACTCCCCATGCCTAAGGTTGCTCCTGGCTTTGTGAAGCGGACAGCGCAGGTGATCTATTAACTGAAGATTGTTAGGGCTGCGGTTCTAAGATTCTGAGAAACCCATGGTTGGGCTTGTTTTACTTTCCGCTGAGGGGGCGGATCATGTGCCGTGGGTGTGCTGCGAATCACAGGCCTGGGACTTTCACAGATGGACCAAGAAATGATAAAGGAAATAAGCCTCTCTGCCCCCCCCATTGGTTCATTGTTCCTTTTTAAACTCAGAACACGGGTATGCTGTCTTGCTGTCGCCGAGTTCTGTAGCGTGACTTTAGTTGTTCTGCTGCTTGTTTGACTTCCTTTGTGGTGCAGAAAATGAGTTTGTCTGTTTTGTAGACAAATGTGGAGAAGTCCAGGAAGTTGCCAGTCACAGCAATATCAAGAGTAACTGCAGGACTGTGATTGTGCAGAGAGCTCATACCGTACGCTTCACCGCCGTCGGTCAGTGATGACAAGCTAACAAGGCTGGTGAAACATCTCATTTTCGGCTGTTTTATTACCACCAAATGCCATGTTTTTTTGCCTCTTTGCACCAGACGGCTTTGCAGCCGTAGCAGTTTGGAGGTTTTGCCAGAAGCTCGTTAGGGTAGCGATGGAGGCCGCTGAGGTGGATGGCAGCCGTGCTGCTCTTCAGCTTGCTCCTTCACCTCGCATGCAGACCCTGTGAGGCCAGGTCACGCTGTCCCTTTGGCTAACAAGCTTTGCTCTCAGCATCTATAACTATGACATCAATGAGTTTACCATTTGTGTGCAAACACAACAGCCCCAACTCTTGTTTCTTTACTGCATGGCTCCAGTGAAGCCTATGAGAATCCTTGGCCGAATATCGATTGCCAATTAACTACGGATTTTAGAATACTGTTTATAATATTTATTTATAAAGGAAATGCAGGAATTCTTAACTTTCCTGAAGACCTGTAATAGCCGCTGTGCCGTGTGTACGCACAGACACGCACCCGCGCACGCAGCTGCTCTGTATTCCGTGTCGATTTTTGTCCCAAATGTCACATCTGCGGTGTTCAGCCTCGCGGACCAGAGGTGCGCTTCTGCGTGGCCACCAGGGCGGCCCCACCCGTCCCTGCCTGGAGGACGCCACACTTACAGGACAGGGCGAGTTTGAAAGGTTGCTTTTGTTAGCCAGAGGTGTGCACACACAGTAGTCCAGTCTTCAGTTCAGCTGTGCATTTTCTCACCCTGACAGCCCCCCCCCCGAGTGACGGAGTGGGAGGAAAAGCCTGTAAAGGCTCAGCAGTCTTCTGTCCTCCAGGGACGCTTAAAGAAGCGGGCTGCCTTCACAGGGCTGCCTTTGTTTTACTTCAGTAGTGCTGGAGCTGCCTGCCAGTGCGGGTCTCTTACACAACCCTCAACAGACGTGCTGATTTGATGGCGTGTCATAAATCGCCTCTCAAACTCCCTGGGTCAGGAGTTGATGGTGGAGGAGGGGGCAAAACACCCCCCGTCCCCACTTTCTTTTTTCCTCATCTTTTCTGCACTTGTTTGTAAGTCCTGCACCCGCCTACTGTCCCGCCTGCCGTTTCTGCTCCCGTGAAAATGGAGTGAGGCAGTCAGGCTTGGCAGCCTTTGACAGTCCGGCGTGGCCCGTTTGTATCGAGTATATGCCGTCTCTGCTGGCGGATGTGCTCGTATCCTTGCTTTCTTTCTGGGGACCCATTCATTCTTTAGCTGGGGTTCCTTCACCCCTCCTTCCTGATAACAAGGGAGTGAGGAGCAGTAATGGAGATGGCAGAGATGAGAACATTTTGTACCTTTTACCGTGAACAATGGGCAGGTTGATGACGGTCAGCTTTGTCTGCTGCCCCGCTGGAAGGGCCGTAAATTGCCTGTAATGTGGTATTGACCTGAAGCTTTTCTCATAATTCGAGGACCGTCGTTTGACTGGCCCTTTAGTGCCTCTACCTTCCATGTACGATGACTGGAACTGACGTGACTATTGATCTTTTGTGGGAAAACACGAACCCTTCTTCCTCTTCCCTTTTTAAATGAAACGGCTTATTTTCCATTACTGAAAGGTCCTTCCGTTCCAGTGCTGGTTATGATACCTTAATTTTTATGACTCAATACTTATCTACAGGGTGGGACAGGACTGTAAAGTAACCTTTAGACACAGAGTGGCCTGACGTACATTGATTAGTTGTGAGTGGGTGGTGGGAACGGTTGATTTGTAACTCGTTCCTGAAGGTCCGTGATCTGTAGAGCAGGCCTGTTCTTGTTTGGATCTTGTTCATGGTAGGATGTCCCATCTCTTGAACCGTTGTCTGAGCAGCCCCTCTTTGGTCTTTGGCCTTGTTGCCCACAGAGGGTTCCGAAGCCTCATCACCCGCTTCTAAGGGTCCAGCGTGGCACTGCAAAGATCCTGACTTCCAGTTGGGGGCGGAGCCCATGGAATGGTGTTGCCACGCCTGCGGCCAGCTGTCACGCCAGGGCAGCTGACGGCCTCGTCCAGACCCTGAAATCCAATCCGAAATCTGAGCGTTGTTGAATGTGTGCCAGCTGTGGCCACTTCAGTGTCTCCCACAATGCACCAGGTGGCTCCTATTCCCTGTGATAAAAAGTGTTTCGGTTGCGATTTACTTTGCTGTCCTCCATACATGGAGTTTAATCTGCACCAAAGAAGTGATGGTGTAATATTACCATTACTCCCATTAGTTACTCTCCATTGGTCCGTCCCTCACGCTGCGCTCTGCAGGCCCCTCGTGGGAGGCAGGCCTGCGGGGAAAATCTGAGATGCTGAGATACGCAGCATAGATGTGCTTTCCGAAGCCTAAAGATCAGTCTGCGGTAAAATTAGTGTAATTGTATGAGATTTGAATAAAGGAAAGCCTTGTTTAAATGGGGTTATAGAGTGAAAAAGGGTCATTTAGAGAGACCACAAAAAATCTGTTATTTAGAACAGAAGGTTTTAATTAGAAGTGTTTCCAGTCAATACTGGAAAGCTGAATAAAGGGATAGGACCGCGGTAGCTTCATTTTAGTACCTCAGATGGACTAGTCAGCTATTTGGTATATAATTCATTAAAGGTGCAGCTATTTATAGTGAATGGGTTCCAATAAACTGCTATGCCCTGTGAGTTCTCAGACAAGCTTGGAATGTAGTTGAATGCATAAATTTATGTTTGAACTTATTTTCAGTTGGTACAGCCAGATCAACTGGAAATTCGTTAGTTAGTAGCAGGTTCACAGGAGCACGGAGCTTTGACAGACTTGACTAGTAAATTTGCAAGAATCCAGTAAAGCGAGTTACTCGCAGTGGGTTACTGTCAGTGACAGAGATCCAGTCCAGCTGGGCTGGTGGTGCCCTGCCCTCTTTCGGCACCGTGTTCTCCCCGATATGATAGTCAGGAGATACTGAAACTGCATGAGATACGAAGGGTCTCAGCGGTGTTGTCCCCGCCCCCACTGGTGAAATTCACCTGGGTTTTGCTGCGGGGTACCGGAAGGTCACCGCTGGTTTTGTGCCTGTAGGAGGAAGCCACAGCGGGTGGAGGTGTGGTCTTCAGCTGCTCCGTCACCACCACCACCACCCCCCACTGAGTGTTCCACATTAATTATTCAGTGTTTAGGGAAGGCGGGAGGTACTGAGCATCACGCGCTCAGGAAGGCGGCCGTGTTCTGTTCCTGAGGGCCAGGCCATGTTTGTTTTTTAGCACTCTCTCTGGCACTGCAGACTTGCAGGCTGGGGAGGCCCATCATTAATGTGCAGCAGGCACGGCTCGAGCTTCATGAGGAGAGTTTGGGGGGGTTGCCGTTCGGTTTAAGCATAACAGTGCTCCTGCCCAGATAATTAATTTTTAAAAAATTCCCCCCAGTTTTTAGTGTATGGGCTGACCGTACTGTCTGCGGGCTTGGGGATCTGGACCCCACACAGCACATCAACCCCCCACTGGCTCCCAGGCTGAGGGGTGGAGCTGAAGGCTGCCGTTCTGCCAGCTGGTCCTGAACTCTGGCAGGATGCGTTTCTCCCAAGCCACGACGGCGAGGTGTCAGTCCGTCCGAGTTTCTTATTTCGAAACTTTGGATAGGGATTTCAGGACGACTTTGTTAAGTGGGCCGTATGCGGAGTGTGATGTCAGACTGTTGGTGTTTGGGACCATTTGGTGTGAAGCCTGGTGCCAAGTTCTTCTGGTTCACAGGCTGATTAATGATTAGCTTCAGGGCCGTGGTTGTGTGCTAGGGCCTGTTATGCATTTTTACTCTGATTATGCCCTTAAAGCTGCTGTAAGCCACGGATTAAATTTTTATAGGGAAGTATCTAATTCCGTGCAGTCATATTAAGGTAATATTATAAGTTAATATGATATTAATAGCTTAGGAATATGTACACTGTCCTGTGTGTGAGATGAACATCATTCTCTTCTGCTTATAAACGAGTGTGTGACACGAGCTGAGAAGACTGGGAGGTGGAGTGGACATGTGCTAGAGGAACGTCGGTCATGTGACCAGCTCTTTGGGGGTTGCACCATTTGCGTTGGCCTTGCAGCACTGCTGTCGAACAGCAGCTGGAATTCGGGGTTACTGGAATGGCATCTGCAGGGCGGCAGGCGGCCGGCAGTCGCATCAGAGCCTGCGTCGCTGCTGATGCGGCCGCGTGATGAGCCGCACGGCCCCGTCCCTCACGTGGAGTGCGGTCCCCTTTCATCAGCGACGTCAGCACGCATTCAGTCGCTCTGCCTGTTAGCGTGGGCATTCAGAGCACCGTTTGCGTGGTGATGTCTGAGCAGCTCTGTGGAGGAGGGCGCCCTCTTCCTCTGTCCCCGAGTGCTCAGGCCTTTAAATCTGAAGCAGCCTACTTAACTCCCCCGAAACTCACCCACCTTCTGCTGGCAGAGGCTCCGGTTTTTCCGTTCCTCCCTTGTTCTCTCTGTTCCCTGCTCCCTGTCTTCTCCTCTGACTCATCCATGTTTTATTTCTTTCTAGGAGCCAATAAAGTCCAGGGCACCTCAGCTACATTTGGAGTACAGATTTTACAAGCAGTTGGGAAACTCAGGTAAGCGTGAGGGGTTGAGGTTTGGGGGGGCGGGGGGGTTTAGCACCCCGGGATGGGGGTGTGCTGTGAGCAGGACCGGCCTCGCTGCCCTTTGCGTGACCTTAGTCAGCCTGAGCCGCCCGCCCCTGTGGTTTTGCCACTTCTTTCATATCACTTGCGAATGCAGGAAATACATTGATGGTGGGTTTTTTTTTTTACCAGAGGGTGCAAACAAAGGAGGATGTTGGCCTGGAAGGCAGGCTTGGCAGGGTTTGGGGGGGACCTTGGGGGCTTTAGTGAGGGCCTTCACACGGCCATTGGGGGCGCAGCAGGGCGACTGGACGGTCATGGTGTGCGGCACATCTGTGAGCTGCTCCTGGATCCATGTGAGGCGAATCCCTGATGTATTGCTGTTTGAACTGTCTTGGCTGATGTCGGGGAATCGGTCCTTTGAAGCCAGAAGTACTAGCATGTTCCAAACCCCCAGCCAGCAAGGCCGCCAGGCGCGGATTTACCCATAATTCCCCTCAGTTTAAACCCACAGTCTCCTCAGCAGAGTCCTTTTCAAACACTGTGGCACAACACCAAGCAGTCCTAAAACAATGACCCCCCCCGTGGAAACCGATGATGTAAGTCTGAGAACTGCAAGTACTTTATTTAGTGTCGTCTTGTAATCTGTGAGTGGTCATAGCCACACCCCCCTAGAGCAGGGAGCTGCCTGTCAGTAGCCGTGTCACTGGCGGGGGGGGCTGCCGGAGGATCTCCACTGTGTGGCAGAGGGCTGACCTTCCGTCCTCTAAAGAATGGAGAAGGACAAATAGAAGGGCAGTGCTAACGAGGTGCGCCGAAGGGCATCCTTGGTGTCTGCCTGAAACAGCACAGCTCCAGAACTGGGGCCCCACCCTGTCTGTGACACTGTGGTGTGTGTGTGGGGGGGGGGGAATTGTTTGGCTAGGTGGGTGTCACTGTCCTATTTTTAGCCAGACTTCCCTGTACTCATGAAAGCAGCCCTCCGGTCGTCCTCCAGCAACGCCGCCATCTCCTCACATGGGCGCCGACGCACCTCCAACGGTTTAATTTCCACACGTGGCTTCATTATTATAGACATCTGCTTTGACGGGGAACTCTAGTGCCTCAGAATTCACAATGACGTACATGCGCTGTTTACCAAAGCAGCAGACAGCGCGGTTGGGGGTTTGCCTGTGTCATGTCCGGTGCTCATTAATGCCCCCCCCGATGACATGGTCAGTAGGTGCACATTGGAAAGGGGGGGGGGGGGGCTAGAGCAGCCCCAGGCCCTCCTGTGATGTCAGCAGCTGTGGAGGTGATTCATAGGCTGCCCCCAGAATTGCGCACTTACACAGTAGGTACTGAATTTCATCAGAAGTCTACTACTTCTGGGCAGGAATAAAGCGCTTTGAGACAATGTAATGTTGTGAAGATGCAGTGAAGAACAGTATGCAGATATTAGCACACCATACGCACATGACCTGACCCGGATGTTTATTAGTGATGTAGCTTGACCGCTGTGAAAGTTAAAAACTAAAAATCTATCAACGATAAAATACATGGTTAACTTAATTGCTGGGTAATGTTTTCTACTTAAATTTTGTGCAGTGATGGGACTTCCTCCGCCACCTTGACAAAAATGTCTGAGAAAGCAACGGTCTTTGTCCGTGGTTGCAGCGTTAGTGGCCCAGTTAGATAGTGTAGCCTCTCTCAGTTCGGAATTCCACAAAATGTAGTATCATCTACTGAGCCTACGGACATACTTCTCACTTTGCATACTGTATTTCCCCTACTACAAGTATGCCATTTTGACTCCTATCCTTCACTGTCACCCAGAGGGGTCATTGGACCACAGTGGAGTTGTAGAGGAATGTTCCTGAATGGAAAGCTTTTTTGACGAGTCATTGTTCATGGCTCATAACTTTACTGCTTGTTCCACTTCTTAAAAGTCGATTGTATGAAATTCATGATTTAATAAATGTGCAAGAGCGATCTTCATTTATATGAATGATGAAGGACACGATGACGACTTGGTGTGCCGGTGAGGTCACTGCTGTTTTTGCAGAGGCCGCTGCGGATCGCTGACGCTTCTTTTCGAAGAAGATGGTGTCATCGTTGTTCTTTTCAAACTAGTAGGGCAAATCGGTCGGGATGCACCCCTGCACTGGAAGCGTGAAAGGCCACATACAGTTTTTATGCCCGTGTCAATTATTAACTCTGCCTGTGGACGCAGTGCACTGGTGAGCGGGCGCCTTCCACTGGGAAGTGGCTGCAGTGCTTCCCGTTTGTCTCGCTGCTCATACTGTTACCAATAATTTTATATCCTTCCCGTATGAAAGCAGTCAGCTCTCCAGTGCCAGAGAAACACGCCCGCCACCGTCCCATCCAGTACGTCACGTCAATGGCAGCCCAGCCATGCTGGCTGAAGGCGCCGGTGTGAGACTGCGTCGGTGTCGGGTGACGACCTCTCAGCCAATGGCGTTCTCAGGTACGTCGGCGCCCGCCCCCTCCCCCCCATGTGAGCACTTAAAAATACCCAGGAGGCGGGGCGCGGCTGCGTGTCACTGCCGCGTGTGCTGAGAGAGGACGTGACCCCACGGTGACAGTCGGTCCCAGCTGGCCCACTGCCCGCAACCCAAAGTACACAACTCCACAGACAGTAACCGGTTGGGGACCTGGTTAGTTTTCAGTGAGAATATTCACTGAAAGCTCAATTGGAGTAATTGTCTTCCGAGTAGAGGTCTAGTTATTAGATCGAGCGCTTAGGAATATCCAGTCCGCTAGGCTTCTCTGGACGTGCCGTTCTCCGTAACATTTTCACCTGGCAGCCGGACATTCCCTCCACGCGCTGACATTTGGCCGTCTGGTGGAGCTCCGGCGAGGCCGCAGCGTGCTGACTGAGTCAGCCGCAGATGGCGGGGGCCGCTGGGCGGGGCCTGCTCCCGGGCTCCCACCAGAATGCAATGCTCAGGTGACGGCCTTGGCTGTGACGCGTCTCCCTCCGCTCAGGCCCCTGGCTTAGGGCCGTGGGCTGGTTCTGACTGCTGGCTGCGCTGCTTTTGATGGGCATTTTGGGGCAGTTTGTGGCTGAGAGTTAGGACACCTATGACCTGAAGGTTGTAGGTTCAAGTCCCACTGGAGAGTGTGGCTCCCCAGTTGCTCCCTGGACTGGCTGACCCTGTCTGGATGCAGTTTGTCGCTTTGGACTAAAGCATACGCTGAGTTACTGAGAATGTAAATGTAAGTTTTCTCCTGACCTGAGCCGGGGAGGCTGTTGGACCTGTGTGTGCGCTGTGTGTCGTCACCGTGGCCCTCACCCGCCGCTCTCATATCCTGCGGTGGGGACAGGGGCGCACAGGACAGGCCGATACCTGGCAAAAGGGACTAGTTGATGCGGCATGGTGCCCAGATGGAAGGGTGGGGAGTTCTGGGGCTCAGCGTAGCAGCTTCTCTGGTCCGCCGTTCTATGAAGTGGGTCCCCCTGCCCTCCGAGTTCCCGTCATTCCCGCATGTCGCTGCCGGCAGAGAGAAGCCCCGGCCTGGCGACTCAGAAGGAGTGGGCAGCTGCCCCGCGGCCGTGACCCTGGCGTCGCAGGAAGGTGGCCTGTCGCGGCCGTGACCCTGGCGTCGCAGGAAGGCGGCCTGCCTCGGGCCACGGCATGGGAACCCCGGGGGAGGGCTGCAGATGAATGTAGCTGTTGACGCTGTTCTGTTTTAGATGCGTGTAAGGTCAGTTAAGAGTCCGAGAACTACGCAAGTTACTGTTTTCAATGTATAGGAGTCTGGGGGGGGGGGGGGGGGGGGGGGGGGGGGGGGGGGGGGGGGGGGGGGGGGGGGGGGGGGGGGGGGGGGGGG
>JAODLD010000049.1:3466908-3480567 GCA_026781065.1 Mormyrops boulengeri
CACACACACACGATCTGTGCAGGGGTGTACAACAGCTGCTGGCCACGCCCATCTGTAGCTCCTCCCCTTTGCATGTTACTGTTGTGTCAGGATCCCCATGCATGGGTGTGATTCCCTGACTGTTCAGTGCAAGCTGACCCTCATAATTATACAATCAGCCACTGATATTCATTCTCCCCCTCCTTGCGTTTTGGGTCCCAGAAGCTGTTCTGCTTTAATTTTATTTATTTATCTCCTCCCTCCCAAAAAACAAACCATGAAAATAATTAAGTTTAGATTTACAGCTTTGCTCACAAACAGTTTGTTGTTCCTTCTGGCGCAGTGAGGCCCCCCCCTCCCCACGCGTGAGGCCCGGTTCTGCGCTGCTCTCCACGGCGTTGGGTCGCCCACGGCACCACAGATGGTGGCTGACAGATGTGCGCACTGCGGTGAGCGTACCCAGTGCCATGCTCTGCTTGTGACGCACACCTAACATTCCTCCTGCGACTAATTATTGCCGGATTTCACAGGCAGGTTACAGGGATCTTCGACGGACATGGGAACAATCATAGTCTAGTTAGAGAGTGAGAATATGCCCCCCCATCGCCCCCCCCCCAGGCTGGCCCCCATGGCGAGACAGACAGAGCCGATTCACTGTAAATGTCTCTCATCGCCGTTATTTACGTGCAGAGGTCAGAGCTTCACGCTTCTGTCCAGGAAAACAGCTGGATATGCGGTAGCTTGATACTGACTGTGGGACACCAGCAAGTGGCGCTGGCAGGTAGGAGCCCACGAATGGTACGACCTGCTGGCTGCTGCCTGACTTGCGCAAGCTGCAGCCGAAGCAGTGGAGCCAGGCAGAGGGATGGGCACCAGGTGTGGGCCAGGGCACAGGAGGAGGCCTGCCAGGCTCTGGGCCACAGAGTAAAATATCGAGCTTGAACCTCCCTTGAAATTTACTTCAGGCACCCCCCCCCCCCCCACTCCGTTTCAGTAGAATCTGCCGAGATCGGACCTATCGAGTTACCGTATGATGCTCACGGGACAGTGCCAGCTTCACGTCTTTAAATATTCTACCTGCAGAATTGCAGATGGTTGAAAATTTCGGTTCGTGTAACAAAATGGGAGACAGGAACCCTGAATACGGCCTCGTCCGGGACCCTGATTACGGCCTCGTCCGGGACCCTCCTGCTGCTATTCTTTTGCAGGATTACAATGGATTAAAAACATCACTACAAATAGCCATGTCAAGAATGCCACACAATAATACAGCATGACCTTTTACCTAGTAGCATTGCTGACTCCCCAACCCCCCGGCTGAATAAGCCGCTACACGCTCCCGTGGGAGTCGTCAAGCGGCACGCCTTCCGCCTTGTGCCGTGGATCAGCCAGTGCCAGCCACTTTCTCCCCATAACCGCGATCTCCCACACCCAGCACGCCTGGACACCTTTCAGGAATGTTTTTATTCACTCGGAACACAATGGTACCACATTCCGTTTCGTAACCCAGAGCCCCTGGCCGTGGACATAATGGGGACTGCAGCAGTGATCTGCTGTCTGGCCCCGTGTTTGTAAATGAGCACCATGACCCGTCCTTAAATCCACGCCGTCTCGATTGCCCACTTAGACGGCACTTCGCGGAGATGTAAATGGGTCCACGGCGGGATGATGCCGGAGTGGAGTTCTGAGGCCCGATTACACCTGTGCCGGCGCTATCGGAAACGCAAACGTGTACTTTCACCTGGTGTTTACGAACTTGGCAATGAGTAATTACTCTGAGTGGCTCTTATCGGTGCTGCTTTGGGAGGAGACCTGGAAATGGGGTCGAAAAGCAAAACCGTTTCCAAACATCTACTTAAAAAAAAATTTAAGCAATAGGTGACGGGGTAAACTGAGAACGCCCATTGAAGACATGGGCGGCGAGAGGGGGCCCCGTTTCCAGGGAGATGGCCAAGCGGCCTCATAAAAGCAGTGCATATCCTTTGCAACCAGCCCGAGAGGCAAATTGGCACCAAAGTGGCAGAAACTCTGAGTCCCTGACAGGGCCGTCACAAAAGGGTGATGTTACAGGTCGTCCTGGCTTAGCAGGCCGCGGATACCTGCTCCCATCATTCTGCATTATATTCAGGCAACTTGAAAGCATCTTGCCTGCCTCTGCTGTAGAAATTCCGGCACCTGGAGGACCTGATATTTTGCTCCTATCCTTGCATGTCAATCAGCAGATAAGAGAGGGATTTGCAATTTAGTCCGGTGTTTATATGTCTCCACATTATTATTCCGGCTGTTTTTAAGCTTGTGTCATGCCAAGTTTCTTGGCGGAGATGTTGGTATCTGCTCTGGATTGGGAAGCAACACGGGGACCAGATTCCCGAAATTCCCTGCCCGTGTTCATCCCCCACAAGCTGGCTTAATGATTGAGAAACATTCCATTCAAAGATAGAATTCTGCCAAATATATGTGTTTAAAGTATGATGTGTAACAGTTATATAACACTGATGACTATACAATTCTGTGTGGACCGACTCCTGACCTTGAGAAAATGACTGACAGTGATTTAGAGATTGTCGTTTGTTCATTTTTTTCTGTGCCCCAAGCCGCCTCGGATAAGGTCCAGACCCCGCCGCGACCCTCTGCTGGATACATGGCTGGAAGATGAACACATACTTTAACTCGATGACTCATTCCACTGTGACTGAGTTTACCGTTGCTAAATAGCTCCGTCTGCGACGCGCGCGGTGAGACCCGGCGTGACGCCCGGCCCCGGCCCTGCCTCCAGCGGGCTTCCCTCGGCCCTCCCCAGCCCTGACAGGAAGCGCCTTCGCTGCCTGCACAGCCCCTGTCCAGAGGCAGCCATCCAGAGCTGGGAGAATAAGGAAGTAATTCTGTGTAATGAAACTCTTCCCCCAGGACAGCCAGGCCCTGTGCTGGCCAAGCGCAATGCCAGGGGTCTGAATAAGGGCGATGTGGCAGCATGGTGCCCAAAACAGCGTGGATATGACAAGCAACATCAACAGTACTGCTACTAATAACGTGATGCTTAGTACTGTTATTGTTATTGATCACTGATAGTATTACTGGGATATTTTATACTCTGAAATGTTTACGGATTTCAAAGTAAATATTTTGATTGATCCAAACTCAAGTATGCGTATGAAAACTGTCAGTTCAAAGGAAAGAAAAATCCCCAGAGAGTTATTGTGAAACAAACAGTGTTGCTACTTTCATGACATCTTTTAAGTTTAAGTTGCTCCAGTTCATTCGCACAGTGTGAGCGTCTGAGGAGGGACAGTGTGGGCAGACAGAGAGAGGAGAGCAGAGACGCTCTGCTGCTGGCTGAGAGTCAACCGTAAGACTGGATCTTAAAGGAACTTTTATTCCAGGAATAACCAGTGATTCTGCACCTGGCGTAATTCTAATTATATCACTAATTATCGGGATTTTGCAGGAGTGTGTTATTGCTATTACCAGAATAATTTGACATTTTTATTAGATTAAAAGATTATGCAAATAATTTACCTTTAGCACAGTCTTGCAGTGCTTTTAAATGCAGTAAATTAGAAACATGTCCGTTTAAAAAAGTCATCTTTGGCTTGTCTGGTGCAAACCATTATTAGATTTATTAATCATAAATTATGTAGGATATGAAAAAGTTTACTTAGTGACATGTGGCCATTCTGAAAATGTATGTATCTATACTGCAAAATAGTATGTTAAGACTGAAACTGAAAAGGATAAACAGAGCTAGAGACTTAAATAGAACTTTAAGAGGCCGCACAGCGCTAATAATAGCAAGAAGCAAACGGCTGTGAAGCAGCACCTCGGAATTTTTTTATGTATTAAGTGTTATTCATCACAATAAAAAGTGTGTATTTTAGATTGAGGACTACCCAAAAGCAGCCTGTCTGCGGGTCCACAGAGCAGAGGTCCTTTGGTCCGAACTGGAGTCACTAGTGGTCGCATATGTCCCACGGCTGGCGAAATTTTCCGCAGTATTCTGAGACGCAATACAGCTGACCCATATTTTATTTGGGTTTCACCAATTATATTATAAAACGTGCAATGACTGTCCATATATCCGAAATTGCGCAGATATCTTTACAGAATGTGCCTTCACGTGCCTTAAGAAAGTAACCAAAGTATTTAACTTTTATTAGCGCCTTTTTTAAGATTCACATGTTCAGTCCATTCTTTTTGAACACCAAGCAAGTCGTTCAGAATAATACAAAGATTCACTGCTTAACTGCTTAAGGCTGTTTTTAATCCCAATCCATTCATCCATTTTGGATGGTTTTAACTGCAATAACAACAATAATAATCATAATAATAATAATAATAATTAATAATATAATTTCCCCAAACGTGAGTAATGAAATTTCCCGGTTCACGTAACTTGTTGCACCAGTAACAGTGTACATAAACGTGCTTTTGTGCTAGTTTATGCAGTTAAATACCTTTCCATATAAATTATGTGTTGACAGTCAGGATAATTCGGTGTGTTCAAATATAGCCTACCGTTAATAAGAAGGCTACTTTTGAACATGTTGCTAATATGCTACAGCAGCCAAGGCCATGGTTATAACAAAGTTGTTTTTCTATGCAGACCCTTTCAAACAGCCAAATTTCTCTACGCACAATGCTCTACAAATCCATTAATTAAATTGACGATGAGGTTAAATTAAATTGTATGGTGAAATAAATTGCAGCTATCGAGTGCTATGAAGTAACCCGTATCAGGTTTTAAAGAACGACTCGGTTCAGTCAGTACTGATTTATGATTTTGTATGTGTTCATTATTAACAATAAAATAAATCACTGACAATTATTCTTTAGGGTTTCGACTCGTGAAGTGTGGGATCTGAACAGCACGAAGAAAAAATATTCTCTAAAGGGGTTTCAGTGTGAGCTTAAATACACGCTTGATGAATTTCCAAGATTTCTTGATACTAGACGCATGATTTTGTTCCTTTCGGCTTGTATTGAATTTACTAGCTCACTTCTGCGGGCTAAGCGTTTTATTAAACACAATTCTTTTAATTTATGTAATGTACGGCAACTTTGGGTTCATTCAATACTTGTCAATAAAAGTGTGTCCCCACACCTATTACTTTTCACTGTGCCATTCACATTTCGGTATTTTCGTCTTGCAATTACAACTATCTGTTACAATTTAAAAAATGTTCAGCAATTATTTAGAAAGTGAAACAAAGATAAATAAGATAAATGTAGCAAACCCGCGGCATGTTACCCAGGCAATTGTTGAACGTAGGCCTATTTCACGCCGGCCTAAAGGGAAAGACGGCTTCGTTTTGATCACTAGGCTTGTGCACGCCTGGTATTTTAAAATCTCGGATCGGGTTTGGCTATACCTTTGCGGTAAATGGTGAGGCGGATTTTGTCGCAGATAATTTGCCTGGTCGGAAAGGAGCGCAGTTACCTGGCAGAGGGCAGGTTGGCTGTCAGCAGCACCGCGGGACACGACAGCCCCCGGGATTCACATGAACTTTTCTCTACATATGGGCAAGATCGCCGTTTTAAAACCGGAATGGATTTCGCCAGGTCAGCTTCTCTTACATAGTGGACAATTCACTGAAGTTTACAAACACAAGGGTCTCCTAACAAAACCACAAAACCCGCGGCGTGTGAACCTACAAGTGTTAGCTCGTTTCCTGCTCGGTCTATGTAGGTTTGCTACTATCACTAACAATTTCTGGAGCATTAAAAAACTAACGTCATTGGAGTATTTTATTTCAAGCGAAAAGAACGGACGAAAACAACACAAAAAATGTATTTTCACAAGATTTTTCACGGCATATGTTGACATTGACGTGGAATCAGTGAAAATGACAGACGCATTTATGCCCGCTAGTCCGTCTGATAAAGTAGCCTGTTGTTGATCAGTCCTTCTGGTATATTAATTTATCACACTTTATTTTTATCCTGTTTAAAAGTATTTACTCAGAACTGTTGTTCTGCTAACTAATAATATAAAGGTTTATACTACTTGGAACTACATCTAATATTTCCTGCTAATAAAGGCACTTTTACTTGTATGTATACAGTGTCACGGCTGCCGTATTAGGGCACTTCAATGCTTCATCCGTCTTTTCAAAGTGTAAAACTACTTTTTTTCTTTTTTGATTTACTCTTTTTTTTTTACTATATGCAGGTGTGTCTCTTCCTAGCTGATAAACATTCATTTCGTGTTTTTTTTCCTTTCTCTTTTTCTGCCCGTTTTGTCTGTGTTTAGCCACAAAATTCAGTTACAAAGAAAATGTTTGTTTCCTTAGGACTAATTAGATTCAAGCCAACGTGCTTATGTAACTGCCGCCTGTCTATAATGTAAATAAACGGAAAGCACGGCGTTTGAGTCGCGCCGCCGTAGAGAAGTCGTCCTCCCTAAATTGCACAGGTGTCGCATTACCTGTGTGAAAACACTGAGGGTAACTTATGCTCAAGTTAAGTTATGCCTCCACTTTAAAATCACCACGGCTTCACTCCAGCTCTCCTCTCCCCTGACAGACCGATAATACACATCTTCTCCCGCATGTATCCCCTTTCTTGTAAACTACGCCATCAAGTGCAACACTAATACATTACCACCGCTACCATCCCAACCCCCCATACACACACACACGCACACACACACACACACACACACACACACACCTCTATGCTTCATCTATTCCTTCGCTAGACGACCGTAAGATCTCCTGGGATCTCACCGCCCAGGCCGTCTGCATGGACGTGGAGAAGGAGAATCGCCAAAGAGAAACGCAGATGCCACATAAAACGCAGAGAAACGCGAAATGTTGCAAAATCCATGAGACTGAAGAAGCAGCACTAATTTTAAGCAACGGCCAACAAGAGCACTGTACTGCGACGAGCCATCCAGCGATATACTGCTAAGCAGGCGGCAGTCTCGCCATACACTATGCAAGCTGTATGTTATTCTTGTAAGATCTCATTTCCCCCCCGTTGTACCTTGAGACTGGGGCTCGATTCGGATTAAGCGGCAGAATTCGCATCGGACGGTCCCGTTTGATCTCCGCCCGGGCTGTTTGTCGCCTACAACAACAAGGGATTATTTCCTTACCAAGAAGAATGGATGAAATATAGAGGAGACAAAAAAAAATTTAAAAAAAAAAAAAAAAAACGGCAAGGACCAGATGACCAAGCGTTGAACTGCGGTGCTGCAAGAGCCTGTTAGCCACAACTTTTTGGGGGAGGGTTTGTCAGTTTCATTTGATAATGGTATGTTGACAAATCAATTCGATCATTATTCGTAGTTATGACACCGGGCACAGCGGAAGAACGATCCCGACTTGTGTTCACTGTTAAAAAAAAAATTACTAGGCTTGCGGCTTTATAAGTCTGTGTATTGCACCGCTGTGCCCTGTTTCTCGGGAGATGACTTGTTTCTTGTTGACTCGCAGCCAAACCTAGTGTAGCTTATGTGTGTGGAGATGTTTGGACGTTATAATAATTCATACGCGCTCGTATCAGTGTTTTATCATTTATTTTCCCTTATGTATACGTATAGCCTAATGCATTTCTCACTAGACGTGAACTGGTCACGGGACCTTAAAGGCCAAGTTGAAGTTCAAGCCCGACAAACGCAGTCCTACAGCGCAGAGTTACGGCAGAAAATGGCCGCAGCCCGAGCTGCAGGCGCGCCGGCTTGAATTTGAGCGATAGACCGAAAGAGGCGCTCCTTCTTAAGGGCTGGTCATAGCCAGAGAGCCGATGTGGTACAGCTATGCACCTTCCATAATCGCAGGTTTTTTTTTTTTTTTTTTACGTGTCTGGTGTTTGTTTCTCGTTTTCGTGCACATGGCATGATAAGCACATATGAGCTTAAAATGTTACCACGTTATTGGCGAAGCTTATAAATAAGGACAGTAATTTTTTCGCTGCATATCGAGAAAAGGTCAGTTCAAATATTGATGGCTAGGCAAATCCTCCTCGGATAATGTTGAGGTTATTGTAACCGAAACAAGTCTGACAATGAAAACACTAGTGCAACATAAGAAAAACTGCATTTTAAAATTCTGCATGTTTTACGGTGTATATAGATAGGCCTACGCTTTGCGTGAATTTATTTAACTTAATTCTAAATCTCCGAAAGAGCCCACAGAAGGCCAAAACAGCCAAACTAAGGCAGTACTTAGGTAAATAAAATTATTAGAAAAATGTTCCAGCATTTTGGACAGTAACAATGAGATCAATAAAAATAAACAATCGCTCCACCTTTCCAGCTGATCAATCCCTCGCAAATCCCTGAATATCAAGTTTTCTCTTAATGCACAATCTTACTCCGTGGTAAGTTCTATTTAACATCGGTGCCAGTTAAATGGTCCATGTTATATTTTATGATAAATCATTTCAGAAGTGAAGTACATGAAATGTATTTGTGAAACATATTAGTATCCACATAGATATATTTGATATGTAAATTCACAAACTAGACGTTTCAGTGTTGAACCTTCCGCTGAAATATATTTAGATGACTTTAAGCGTAATTTGTCTTGGTATCAATATCTAGTTTTGCATATTTATTTATAATTACCGAGCAGCATAATTCTTTGACTATTAACCTCGGCTGTCCCCTGTTCCTATCTTTAACACAGTATGAACAGTTCTTTCATTAACTGGACGTGAAGACACTGCAGTCGGAAACTTGATTGACACGTGGTCTAAATCTACGTTAAAAATCCCCATTTAGCTTATCAGTCATAAGTTCTGAAATGAATATTCAACTTCTGAAGCTTTACTTTGAAATAAGTAGTTCAGCCACTGAATGATACTTGGTGGACTGTAAAACGTTCCATTACAGTATAAACGTCTCTAAATACTTGATGCATTTACATTTAGAAAAGAATGCAGAAATACACCGTGTACTTACATTTTTCCTTGTAAAAACGAGAACTGCTGCGGTGGATTTTCCTTCCTAGTAATAAAAGTATAATGTTCGCAAATTACCGATCCTGGCATTAGAATATTTAAAAAGATCAAATGTTGATGCAGTTTGTATTTATAAATACGTGTAAGAACAGAGCTTGTAAAATATTTGTTGGGTCGTTCATGGAGTTGCAGACCAAACTTCCACATATTTTTGTGTATTTAGAGACTATTAGGCTGCATTTATTTTAGTTCAACCTTATATATGCAGTGCAGTCGCTTAATGAATTTCATCAATAGTTTTTGATTATATGGGAGTTTAATAATATATAATTGATGATTGATGGACGGATCCGCAAGTGAAGCCTAATTCCCGGATTTGCGTTTTCTGTCCTGAGTACAGTAGGCTATAGTAAGACGTCACCGACTGGTGCGGTCAAACGCGGCTTCGCAGCTCCGTAAACTTTACTTTCGTGCGTCGCCAACTGCGGGAGCGACCGCCTGTTTAACGAAGCGTTGTGACCGGAATAAAGCTCACGTCGAGATACGCATGTGAGGCACAAGTGCATAGAAAGCAGATCCCATCCTGATTTTGGAAAGAGGGGGAAAGTAACAGCGCGTGGGCGCGTATTGGAGGAAAAAAAAAAACTGCGTTTAAAAAATATATCCATATATCTCGTATTGCACCTGATCTACAGGGCGAGAAATATCACCGAAGTGAACTTGTACTCCGATCGTAGACCAGACCTTGCTGGACGCTGGAATTCGGACATACTGCATCTTTAAGTCATTTTTTTTCTGGGATGGGCTATTTTCATAACGTCATTTAATTCCTCCCTCTTTTTCATTTTCCCATTCTTTGATTCTTTCTCTTTCCCATTTCCTAAATGGACCAGATTTTCTAACTACCCACCTCTCCGAATTTTCCTTATTTGTTTTTCTTGAAACTGTTTTCCCCCGGTATTCGTTTTTTTGTTCAAGTTTCTACGGACAAAAAAAAAGAACCTCTCAAGTGAAATGTGGGGATGATGATGGTGATCATCAGATGTGGACATGATTCAGTAACTTTATAAATCTTTTAGAAGTCGCCAAGTCGGTCCCATTGCAACATGATGTATTCGCCGCTGTGTCTTACTCAGGTAAAACTTTCGTTTTTCTTTTTTTTTTGGTTCATTTGGCGTCATCTGCAGCCTGCGGGACTTAAGCGCCTCTCGTTTGAACTGTGGGCTCCGAAAAGCGCGGGACAGGCGGTGACAGTACAGAAGCAGCCGGCGATCATCGCGCTGCCACCCTGCGAAGCGCCTTTTCGCCAACGCCGGACAGGCGTGGACACGTTTAACCGTTTCGAGATAACAGTATTCGGTATATTTGAGTAGGCTACTCTTGACGCTGCCGCAGTTTAAATATGATTCAGTGGAAATAGGAATCTGCGGCTGAAATGGATTGATTATCATCTCCAGTTATTTAAATACATGTATTTAGTTCATAGATAATTATCGCGAGTTCTTCTCTATTTGTTTCTCACGCACAGTACTGGAGAAAGTTACGATCGCTTTGGATTCGGCGATACTAAACCTTGCAACATTTAGAGAATGAGGGGCTTTATTAGTGTCCCTTGATTTTATGTTTATCACACCGCAAAAAGGGTATAAATAGGTTGACCGTTGCAGAGTGGTCTTCCTGCTGCATGTAACATGCCGTGGTGCGGCGTGGTGCGCGCACTGACAGTTGGGTCGCTCCCCGAGTGTGCAGCTCACAGGACTTTCTGTTGGACGCATGGGGAGGGTCCGAAACTAAAGTGTTTACATATTATATCCGTGCCAGACTATAGTTCTCTTTGTGCGGCATTTTTTATTAGCAGCATTTTCTAATAATGGGTGAATTTCAGCTGGGGGTTAAAAGTTTCTTGAGGTATCTTCGTGGTGTATCCTTAGGTCATCTTTTAGGAATTTAATAAAACGTGCAAAATTCTATAATGCAGGTTTTGTTGCCTAACCTGGTTCACAGTATACATTTCCACCATGACCAGCTAGGCCGCCTGTTTTGAGAGGATTTGAAAGTAGCGCACAGCTTTTGTCAGAGCACTTTTTGTGTTGTTGCCTTCCAGCTCTGAGTTCTCAGGGCAACTCATATCTCAGCAGCTAAAGGACGTTTTGTTAATTCCTTGCATGCATCAAGTGTCACAATGCTAGTCGGAACAGCCCTTTACTGTAACTAATACGGGAAAAAGCTCTGATTTCATTTAATAATGTCCAGTCCCTTTAATCTTCATTATAATCTTGCATAATAATAATAATAATAATAATTATATATATATATATATATATAGAGAGAGAGAGGATTATACGGTACTGCAGATATATTTTACTTAAGATGGATTGTATATAACTATCGTTGGATTTTTGTACATTTCTATCCACACAAAAAAGAAATTGTTTATTACAGTTGTTTTGGTTGTAGATGGTAGAAGTTTGAAATTCTTTGTAGGACTTTAATCGGCCGGGTCCCCCGGGTGTGTGAGTGTGTGTGTGCGCGCGAGGTTGCGCTCGTCCCGTTCCGCGTGCTGCTTTTCCCGCAGGTCCGACTTGAGGCATTTATAATATTTTAAAATATTGACCTGTTACACGGTGAAGCAAACAGGGACAGTCATACCGAATTATATTTTCAGTGCTTGCTATATTGGTATATTTATATATATATTTTTTTTAACTTACTGGTAGATTTAATTAACTTTTACTGCGGTTATACAATCTGTATTGAAGGAATGTTCCTACAAAAACAAAACCAACTATTCATGTGAATCAATTTAGATTAATAGCTGAAACATATTTTTTATATATTTTAAAGAAGAGTAAAAATAACTGAGTATGATTAATTGTTTTATAACTGGAAACCTCACTGTTGTGTTGAAGGGAATTAAGATCCATATTTAATATATTTACTAAACTCAAAGCAATTTCAAAAGTACTTTTTAATTATATTATTATTGTATTATATTGCAGGCTCATCCTGTTAAGTATTTTAATATTTAATTGCATTAAAAATATAGTTTATCATTGTGGTTATTCTCCCACAAACATCACGTCGGTGAGTTGAACGCACTTCAGGATCCAAACACGAGCATGCCCAGGGAGAGGTGGCCCTTGGAAGCCCCGTTAGAGCCCCCTCCTGTGGCCAAGTTGCCGGCCCCTGTGCTGGGCATCTCTCGCTCAGACCCAGGTACCAGCTGTCCTCTGTTTGCGTTTACTCTCGCAGCACCGCGTTGCAACCCGCGAGGTGACCTCAACCGTCGCTGCGTGCAGCTGGAAAAAGGCCCCTTTTCTCGTTGGCTCTCTAGCTACCAGTGTTTACACTTTCAGACACCCCGCGATGTCATTTTATAAATATCTCCTTATAAATACAATTTTTAGGCTAGTGTTCGAAAAAGGAAAGCTTTAGGTGTTTATTCTCCCTCTGGATGACGTGGTTGATTGTGGAACATATGTGAATATTTTCTGTAGTGTTTTAAGAATCAGTATAAAATTCCTGTTATAATTGCTGTAATAATAATGCCATTATTAGGGCATGAAATTCGGGTCCTCGTAGCGTCCAGCCCAGTCAGCTGAAATTTCAGGACACGTTGTGGTTTTTGGTTAGAGGGCCCTACCGCCGATGCTCTCTTCTCTACCACGTCGTTTTAAGACACCAACCCGGGCATGAGAGTGGCGTTGGGGGGGGGGGGGGGGTTGGTGCCGATGGTTGTGGGTGTCGGGTCGGACAGAATCTGGAGAGGGGCCCGCATAGTGGAGACGGGGTCAGCCGGCCCCCTCCCGCTCTCTGTCTCCCTCTCTTTCTCTGTCTCTCATGAATTACATGAGGGTCCCTGCCAAACCGTTCCCTAGCCCCCCTTCTCCTCGTTCTGCTCTGGGCCGCCGCCGCGGGGATGGGGGGGGAGCCAGACCCAGCCCGGAGTCGTGGCGGGAACCCAGAGCCACCGCCCATCCGTGTGAAACGGAATCACGGGGTCACACCCCCACCTATATATAATGTTTAATATGTGGGTGTTTGTTTTATTCCCAGTATTAAGGTCTGACTTTTTGGACACCCCCTCCAGCAGGTTATGGGGTCGCGCTGGGTGTGTTTGGAGGGTTGAAGCTTAGCCGATCACATTGTCAGGCATATAGAGTCCCAGTGAAGTCCCACTGTCCTTGGGGGTGGTCTTTTATTTGAAGCTGTGGCAGGCGCCCCCTGGGGCATCCTGGTGGGGGAGACCCGGCTCGATGCAGTGTCCTTGCGTCCCCGGAACATCCCGGTGATTCGCTAGTCGCGGGTGCCGGGTTTCGTGTTCCACCCTGCTGATGCGCTGTAATGTATGTTTGTAACCCTAGACCTGCCTCCACAATCACTTCACCCCATAGCCACATGTCTCCATGCCACGGGGGGGATTCCGTGTGGACGACGCTCTCAGCCGTGACCTCCAGCACTCCAGCATCCCCCTGCCCAGCCGCGGCCCTGTTGTATTTTATCAATAAACCCGTTGGTAGATAAAATATGTGTTTGAACTTAACTGTTCAGGCTCTCTTCCTACACATGTCAGGGGGACACTTTGCAGTGTTGGGGTGACAGTTTGCAGTGTTGGGGTGACACTTTGCAGTGTTGGGGTGACACTTTGCAGTGTTGGGGTGACAGTTTGCAGTGTTGGGGTGACACTTTGCAGTGTTGGGGTGACACTTTGCAGTGTTGGGGTGACAGTTTGCAGTGTTGGGGTGACACTTTGCAGTGTTGGGGTGACACTTTGCAGTG
>JAODLD010000049.1:3526249-3536653 GCA_026781065.1 Mormyrops boulengeri
ATATGTTTTTCAGAAACTCTTTATATTCTCAACTGTCTCACCTTAAGGTGAGCAATCTAATTTGGTGCTCTGGAATACCCCATCCTCCCCCAGGCCGCCTCCACCTATTTCCCACACACGGCGATTCGCTACCCACCGCACCTCAGCGCACAGGACCCGCTCAAGGACCTGGTGTCCCTGGCCTGTGACCCCTCCAGCCAGCAGCCCGGCCCGGTGAGTGAGGGAGTAAGCGAGTGTGCGTGCGAACGAGTGCTTTCAGTCGCCCCCTGGCTGTGAGGAGTGGTACAGCGGGTTGCTAACCCCCGTCCGCGGCTCAGTAGAGGGTCTATTGGTTGTCACAATAACTCAGTTGTCCTCCGTGACTGTGTTCTGCCCTGACTACTACCAAGCACAGTTTTGAGCCAACCATAATTCAGCTATGAGTTGACCAGAGGTTCCTCAGTTATTTAAGTTCTCCTAACCTGCAATAAACACAACAGTAAACATTCTCCTAATCAAAGCATAACATTGTGCTGTGATGTAGCTGTAACATTCTTGGCTTTTAATTTCTCTAACATTTTAATTCTAGTTTATTGCGTCCCTGATGTCTTCCGTTGTTACATGGGAATGATCTCTTGTGGCATGTGATCTCATTTCCGGTCACATGACCCATTTATGTATTTTGTCTCATCGTTGTCTGGTATGGCTACCAGAGCAGAAGGTCGCACTGGGATTCTGTGTTGTCTGGGTGTGCTAGCAAGTGACCCAGTGTGGCATGTTTTCCCCTGGGGGGGGGGGGTCTTTTTGAGGGGGCTCTGCTGGCTGTTTTACCTGAAGGGATAGAAGTGAGCTGAACACAGAGTAGTATGCGCTTACATGTGCACCGTGTGTGTGCCGAGTTTATGGCCTGAGCGTCTAACAGTGACCCATCGGTGACAGTTGCCGCAGTGCAGGGTGACAGTGACCTTATCAGCACAGCTTGTACGATTGGGCTTGAATGTGTTTCTTGTAAGTCGGCCAGCTGCTATTGACGGGAGGGTGGTGCTTGTGAAGGGTGAGTGCTAGCGGCTGACCATTCGCGGGTTCCGTCTATATAGCAACAACGTCACGCGCACTGGGCTGGGTGTGGGTGCCCATGTGAGTCTGCAAGGAGCCCCAGAGATGTGGGGCCGAGTTGGTGAGGGGTGATACCTCACTGTGAATGTTGCCCCTGTTGACCCCCCAGCACTGGACAGCATTTCTTCATGTCTTCCCTATTAAAGGAGTGGGGTTTTTTTCCCACGATGTCCAAGAGACACATCCGTCCATCTCCCTGATCTGCCGGGGGGGGGGGGGGGTCATCGGGATCCCCCAACAGCCCTGTCCCCCTACACTAAACTGTCACCCCACGAAACATCATGGCTGTCTAAAGCCAAAATGATGAGGGGGGTGTGTGATGAATATATAAAAAAGGGGCCCAGGCCAAAGGGCCAGTGGATGCTCTGACCTCCCGCAGCGTCGCTTACGGGGAGGAAAGATAAAAAAACGACAGATAGAGATACAGAGAGAGAGGGGCCCAGCTGAACTGTGCTCTCTCTTGGTTTGCAGTTGAACGGTAGCGGCCAGGTGAAGGTGTCCAGCCACTACATCTCATCGCAGATGCTGGCGCCCCCGCCACACCCTGCCATGCCCCGCCTGACGCTGCCACCCGACTCCAAACCCGCATCCACCACCTCGGAGGGAGGGGCCACTTCTCCCACGTCACCCAGTAAGTGCGTCCCGTCCCCCGCCACGGCCCTTAAACACCCCCAGCTACTAACGGCCCCGTGCCGGGTGCAGAGGCGCATGGGGCGGAGGGCGATCTGTCCGTTTGGACCTTCCAACATGGCGGGTTTGACCGTGGATAGGGGGGGTACAGTGAGGGTCAGGGGGGGCAGGCATCACAGCGATTGTGGTTGGCTCAAAATTGGCAAAGGGTGACAAGGCAGGGCAGGGCGGGGCTGGAGGTTCGGCGGTAGGCAGGTGCCGAGAATGACCCACAGGGGGCGGCACGGTTCACGCTTTTCCGCGGTGGTTTTCCTGTCTGTTTTTTTGCCAGCATTTGTGATTTCTCACTTATCCATAAGTTCGCTACATCCCAGTCTGGGTGATGGTGCTCCCCACAGGAAGTGGAAAGGTGAGGAAATGGAGGAGGGGTGTGAAGAAGGGTCTCCTAATTATCCCAGAGAAGAACCAGCCATGGCCAGGGGACCCCTACCCTCCAGGAATCACTCTCCCTGAATGAAAGGCCGATGGGAGGTGGCGACCACTGACGGCTGTAAAGATCACATTACCCTGCTAATTGCGAGTGGAACGAGTGAAATAGCGCACCGTGAAACGTGCCTAATGTATGTTCCCTCAATCACCCGGCTCTGCTATCCCCACCGTGACACCGATCAACATTCGACACGTTCCTGAAGTCGGCGATGGACCCAGCTCACCATGACAACGTGACAAAGCTCTGTGCTAACGTGATTCTTGGGTCCAGTGGGCCGTGGGGCTTCCGGACCCGGCAGGCGGCTCTGTGATTCTAAAAACACCACCCCCACCCCGATTCGGTAGAGACAAGGGTCTGATATGTGCCTTTTATCCAGACGCTCTTAATTATCCATGATAACAAATCCCCAGGAACATCGGCCTTGAAACGCAAAAGCTGATTAGCTGCTTGGCACAGGCGACCTGTCCGGGATGGGGAGGGACTGCTTATTTCCAGACTGCTGCTTGATTTATACCAGGGCCCGGCTCTTCAGTAACCTAGTTAGTCTTTTTGGACTCGTTATCCTCTCGCTGCAGTGCCTCAGAAAGCCGGGCTAAAGTTCAACGGGCAGATCCAGACCGGACAGAAGAACAGCGCTTTTTGTTTTTGACGCCAAAGCATGCCGACGGAGAGGCCCGGCAGGGGTGCCTGGGGGCCCTGGACACAAAGCAGAGCTGGCCTTGTCGGAAAAGGAGCCCGGTGCCGTCAAGGGAAGGGGGCCGAGGGGGAGTGCGGGTGATTAAACGATGAGGAAGTTGGATGGTATCCACTAGTATAGTGTCATCCTGGCCAAACTGCAGCTGGACTGTCACGCAGGTTTGACGTGTGGGTGTTTATGCTCTCGCTCTCTGTCCCTCTCTCTTTCTGTCTTTCGATCTCTCCCTTCATCACAGCCTACTCAGCCCCCGGGACGCCCCCTTCCAACCGTTCCTTTGTAGGTATCGGAGCTCGGGACCCTGGTGGACTCTATCAGGCACAAGTAAGAAATGTCTCTGTTTTTGTGAGGATTGGTGTGTGTGTGTGTGTGTGTGTGTGTGTGTGTGGGTGTGTGTGGATTAGGTTTATATTACTTTGTCGGGACCAAGTGTCCCTCACTATGTCATTAAAAGTTTTTTTTATGTTGTGGGGACCATTTTTCGGGTCCCCAGAAAGATCTGTGAATGCAGTCAAAAAAGTGAAAATGCCCAAAGTCTCGTGTTTTGTTTGGTTACGGCTGGGTAGGGGTTAAGGTTGTCATGTTATGGTTTGAGTTTTCCTAATAGGAATGAATGGAGAGTCCCCACAAAGATGTAATTACAAACCCGTGTGTGTGTGTGTGTGTGTGTGTGTGTGTGTGTGTGTTCGATGGTCTGTAGGACCCACCTTGCTGTGTTTGGTCTTCCTCTGGTTTGGCATCCATCCCTCTTTTTCTGACTCTGACTCCATGACTCTTGCACGCACATGCTGTCCTGGAACACCACTGTTGCTTAGCAACCTGCTCTGACCCTAAACAAATGACTCAAAACTCTATATTCTGTGCCTATTTATCAGTTTATATACTGAAGGAATTCAGAGAACATGTCATATTTAGGGTCTAACATTCTTCAACCTGCCGCTCAGCGTTATGAACGTCTTGTTAGTTGTACTGGAATGGTAACCAGAGACACGGTGCTGCCCAGATGCCATCGATCCTACCCAGAAGATCACTCCAGAGCCTCGGAGCTGCCTTGGCATGGACGCTACCCAAGGTTTCATGCTGTCTTTGACTTGCCGCCTGGTGTTGGCCTGCAGAGTTGAGACAGGTTGACTCAGGCGATATAGAGCACGGCAGAGCCATCGCGATGCCAAGGCTCAGGGTCAGGAAGAGGCTGTCGCAGGGAAACTGAGACCGGCATCTCTGCTTATGGGAGCGCGTGCTCACATCGAGTCACGTCGAAGCCAAGAGTCACAGGAGACTCTCAGAGATGTCAAACTGCTGCTGGATCTCTTTACCCCAGGAGCTACTCAGGAAAGTGGAGACGGAGACCCAGAGGGCTCATCCCGGGCGTGGTCCGTGGCGCTGGTGTCCGTGGATGTCTGGTTGCCAGGGGAAACCAGACATGATGTAATTGCAGGACGGGCCTGTTACTTGAGCTAGTGGAAGTGGGGGAGGGAAGAAAATGATGGGGGGGGGTCCTATTGAAAGGGTGGTCAGCATGGGTCGCTGGAGGAAGTCCTCGGGAAGAGAAACTCTCTTTCTCCAGCTTTGGCGACATTTCGGGAGGGTGGACCATCTCAGTACCTGCAGCCTTACGGACGGAACTCGACACTGGAGCACGTTTAGGTGAAGGGACCTATAAATATATGTTGCAGGTGGTGCAGCGAGCCCCGCAGTGAGGAGATGGATGGAGCAGCTGGTCCCAGTGCTCGGTCCAGTTCGCCGCACTTTCTGCTCTTCAGCCCGGGCCTTTGTTGAGCAGCCAAGTTGTACAGAGACGTTTATGCCACATGCCCCCTCATCATTATACCACAAGTTGTGTTTCTGACCTGCCCACTAGGATTCTGCACCCTTCCTCATCAAAACCGAGACTCTTACACAATCTCAAGACAAGGAACTCCTTTACTGGAGTTATAAACATACCCTAATAAACAGAAACAGACTACGGTGAGCACTGTGGTTAGGGACGGCATCCGGATCCCTTTTGCATGGGCTCTCGGGGGCGTTACGTAGCCCAGAGCAGTTCTGCAGCTGCCAGCGCCGATGTCTGGATGTAGATCAGGTGACTGGTAGGTCTGTGGGAAGCGGGCGGCACGGCGAATCGATCCGCAGGCTGGGATGGCTGGCCGCGAGGTCGCTTTGGGGAGAACCGGGGCAGCTGGCAAAGCGAGCCGCAAATTACCAAGCTCGTTAAGAGAGCCTACGTCAACGAAGGGTTTTCAGATTAACCGCCAGTGGCTTTCCAGAGGTTTTTTCTTACTTGCATGGACTCCTTTCTAGCGGCTGCCAAAGAATGACGTGTCATTAATTAGTTCCAACTCTTTGGCAGAGTGTGGGCTTGGTATTAGCCTTCGGCCGCGTTGACCTGTGTCCAGGATTACACGATTCTGCAGAATTTCTCCAAAGTACATGCATGTGGGCTGGTATGCGGAACCAGAAACGTGAATGGCTTTCACAGGATAAAAGCAATAAATAAATGTGACAGTTATCTGTGCCGTGACGTTCAAGCATAAAGCTGTCATTAATACCATTTGAAGACCTTTCGTTTTTGTTCCCGGCCAAATCTTCCTGCCCTTGATGTGGAGCGATGCGTCATGCTGAACCACATGCCCCCCTGAACTCGCCCTTGACGTAAATGCCAGCCCGGCGGCGCGGGAGTGGGACGTGTGCCAGCCTGCCACCTGCTGGGATAAATGATTTTTCTTCACGGGACAGATTTGAACCTGGATAAACCAGCCAAATTTCATATATCGGTGTCTATTTTTTCGGGGTAGCTGGACACTGTGTCTGTAGATATCTACGAAAATGACCGAAATCCTTATGGCGCAATGGGAATGGCAAGCAGAGAGCGACAGGCCTGGCCAGCATCTGTCTCAAAACCGCATGCCAACTACTTACCTGGATTTGCATCTGCCCGGGCGACCAGGAAGGGGGACCAGTCCGGACGTGCGATCAAAGCTCTCTGTGGGGGGCTCATGGCACAAACGGTCCAGCTACAAGCTCAGAAATGAGAGGCCAGAGCAGCAGGTAACCCTTGATGTGGAATGGTTTCTGAGGCAGCCTCCCCAAAATGAGTGGGGGTACTGGCTCCACCTGATGGTGGTATGATGGGAGATGTACTCGGTCTCGTCCTAAACACTTATGAATCATCAATGGCAGCTCTTGTCAGAATATACAAGCCCGTGCCATGTACACCTTATACTACACCATATTTCCAATAAAATCCCGTACTAATGTGTTGGTAGCCTCCTGAGGCTGTACGTTATCCCAGAAATACTCCCCGATTGTTTGCGTGGGGGATCTGCCTATGCCGTGAGTTAGTGCAAGCGGAGCCGGCTCCCGCCCACTGGGTCATCCTCCTCGATCCACATGCTGCTGTGTGGTCCCCAGGTCCGTCCCACTGTCTTGGGTGCGAGACGTCATGCCGGGTCCCAAGGAGGGTTGGGGGGGCGGAGCCTGAAGCTGGAGACTTATGGTTTTTCACTCCCTGTCGTAATGAGGAGTGAGCTCCCCCCCATCCCCCCCCCCACTGTTCCCACTACCACCTCGCCATTTTACGAGATCAGTGGAACAGCGTCCAGTTCTGCGGTCTGCTTGGGTGGGGGGGGGAGCTGTTAAAATAGTTTAAACCTCGATGGGAAAAAAGATCGGAATGGGAGGGAAATGGCCGGGATTTGAAAGAACCTGTTCCGTCGGATTTTAGGAGAGCTTCTCTCGCGGTGCGGCAAGCCAAAGCCAAGATCTTATTAGGACGTGTTTTTAAACGGCTCTGATCGATTCCTGCTGCGATCTCACCTCGCTTTTATACCCTCCCTTATTTTTAATGGCTAATGTTTTTCCCGCTCTTCCAGCAGACTGGGCTAAATGTTCTGAGGATTTCAGGGGAGAGGACAAGTCCTGCATCGGCCGGTGGGGGGTGTCGGGATAAGTATCTGGGAAGGGTGGTGGTTCATTATTTACAGCCTAGACACTCAAATGAAAGCAGAGCCAGGGACCCCCAGTGTGTGATCACATTAGTACCTAAGAAGTAAGGAGCTGGACTGCTTTCATATTCCTCTCTCGACAGGGGGGGGCTCCCTCAGTATTTTTCACTTGAAGTGGGGTAGGAGTCACATTTATTTTTCTTGATGTAGACCTGCACGAAATACCAGCATCTCTCCAATTTATGAAATGCCCTACAGTCCTACAGACCACCCATCAGCTGCTCCATAGACTCCCCACAGAGGTGATGGACGCCCCTGATTTACAGCATGACCTGGCTCATGATTACAGGGGAGGGGGTGTGGCCCTGTGGGTTCGGACATTGTGTCTTGTGATCGGAAGGTTGCTGGTTCGAATCGCGGAGTCGGCTGTGTGAATTTCGGTTCCCGGGAAAGGCCCTTAACCCCAAGCTACTGCCCCTGCTGTCTTGCTCCTACGTTACTTTAGATGAAAGCGTCTCATGAATTAAGTAATAGTTCATTTCGGATTATATTGGGTTGAGGGGTGTGGTTAGGGGCGTTTGAGCACTCTGGAGCTCGATCTTATGCTCAGATGCGTCGGCTGGAAGAATCGGCCCATTGTGGCGGCGGCAGCTTTTCATCTGCGGTTTTAATTAAAAAGGCACACGCGGCCGTTTGCCCGTGCCGCCGCGCGCCGCGCTCCACCCTGACTACACTCACATGACATCTAATGACAAACAGACAGCAGGCACCTTTTGTTAGGAAAAGTAATTAATGAGTCCCATAAGCGCACGCACACACACACACACACACACACACACACACACACACACACACACACACACGGTGTCTCTCTTAAAGAATCAGCCCTTTCAGGTGAGAGCGGCCTGGGGACTGTTTCTTCCATTGTCTTTCCGTGGTAATTTAATTAAAACTGTAGACAGAGACCCGACTGAGTCTCCTGAAGGTCTCCGAGTTTAACGGCGTAGTGGGAGAGCGGGCCGACTCCTTCCCACACGGCGCGATACTCGCTAATGTCATTATGGGAAACATTAACCCCTGCCGTTAGCCTAATCCGCTAACAGTATGCCACCTCCCCACCATCGGGGACACAGCTGTGCGTGCAGGGGTGTAAATCCATCCCCCCCACACACACTTTGATGCGGCACCACCTTCTGTTCTGTGCGTTTCCCTCTACCCCTCCAGTTGCTCCAGCTCTTTGTGTGTGTGTGTGTGTGTATGTGTGTGAGTGTGTGTCTGTGTGTGTAGTTATGTATATATTACATTACAGGGACCAAATGTCCCAACAGTGTAATAAAAACCTGTTATTTTGACGGTGTAGGGGCCATTTTTTCAGTCCCTACAAGGGGAAATTCAGTTTTATGAAAATCTGGGACTGTAATCAAGAAACTGAAAATGTCAAAAGTCTTATATTTAGTTTGGTTACATGTGGTTATAGGATTTGGGCTGGGTTAGGGTTAGGTTAGGGTTAGGGTTAGGGTTAGGGTTAAAGTTGTCATTGTTGGGATTAGGATTATGCCCGTAGAAATGAATGGATGGTCCCCACAAAGATATGAAAACTTGCACTCTGTGTGTGTGTCTGTGTCTGTCTGTCTGTCAATGAAGCCCCCTTTCCAGAAGGATCTTCACCCTGATCATTGACCTATATCTTTTATTCCTTCTCTCTTTCAGTCCTGGTACCTGGGGAACTGAAGAACACTTATTGGCAAGAACACATGAATATGAGATTATAACTTTTCTGGAATTTTGGACGCGATGCAGGAGGGAAACACAAATCTGTATACACATACAGTATATACATATATATGTGTGTGTGTATATATATATTACTTATATACATACTATATATATACACACACACACACCTTTATATATCATGATGTAACATGTTTCAACTGACCTTTTGAAGGAAGAGGATGATGTGGCTCAGTAAAGAGAAGATGATGAGGGGTGGCGAGGACGAAGAGAGGGGGCAGACACGCCTCTTCACTGGCCTCCACCCAGCACATGGGAATACGTGCCCCGGCCCCCCGGATCCCCCCCCCCCGGCTCAGCTACTTAATGTTCTGCTTCTTCATATATGCAAAATTAAATTTTTTTTCCTACTGGCGGACATGGGGGGGCAAAGGGGCATCCCGCTGGTTTTCCCACCTCGATGAGATCCCGCCCTGATCCAAAAGGGGTCACAAGAAAGGAATGTTTCAAAGGTTTTTTTTTTTTTTTTTTTTTTTTTTTTTTAAGACAATTTTTTTGACAAAAATTTATTACGGTGGTGTTAAAAACCGTGGCCCGAAGGGGGCGTGCTTTTTTGTTAAAACGAACCGGGCTGCCGCCGCTACGGATGCTAAAGGTCGCTGCCGTATCTGCTGCTGGCCGTTAGCATCGCGCCGGTTACCACGACGGTGGCGGTCAGACACGGTGAGGCCGGGGGTGGCCGGGGCAAGTTTGGGGTGGGACAAAAAAGTATCCCTCACATACCCACCACAATGGCTGCTCCACAGTACTTCCTAATGCCCCCCCCCAGCTCAGCAGCTATCCTCCTCCATCTTCCCGAAGATCTGCCCCTCCCTGCTCCCCACGTCCCGAACAGTAAGGCTACATAAACCCAGAAGAGTCTCGTCTCTCCTGAGATCAGACTCTTTAATTAGTGTTTCCTTTTCTGAGGGAAATAAAAAATAATCCCTATTCTTGCTCATCCCCTCTCTGACCGCTGTCGTGCGTGTGAAACACGGAGTGTGTCGTGGTTTAGCTAGCAGGTTAGTAGGGGTGACCAGTGAGGTCATAGGTGAGGAAAACTTTTCTTTTTTATGTATTTAGTTTAAATGTCATTGGAAATGAAAGACATTGCACTACTTTAAAGTTAATTTCCTTCCTTAGCAGCTATTTTTTAATGTTTTGGCGTAATCATTTGAGATGCTGCAAGACAGACGTAGTCCATAGAATTTTTGAGCTAGTGAGTAGACTTTTTGCGTTGTTTTGGTAGCTGGGTACATTACCTTTGAGCATTGGCTTCCGGAAAGCTCTCCATACAATCGGAACTGTTAATGTCACCCTGTGGTCCCGTCCCTGTGTGTGTCTGTGATTCGGGGGGGGGGCGGGGGGTTGTTGATTGTTGGTGAATGACGAATGGCGAGGCCCCGGTTTTTGTGCGTTTCTCCTGTCATTTCTGGTCGATCCTCCCCTTGAATATGTGACCGGACACAGTCAGGGTTCCGTGTCGTGGATCCTCCACCCGTGTGTGTGCATGTGTGTGTGCGTGTGTGTGTTTTGGCTTTTCTGCAGCACTTTCGGTGTTGCCATGTAGAGGACAGCGGCACTTATCTGGGCTTAAAGGTTTACCTTTGCCCGGCGCCCGTCCATGCCACAGTGAGACCGAGCCAGGATAATATCAGACGGTCGGATTCCATGAGACACTGCGTCGGGATTGGACACCTCAGCACCGAACCCGAATCACAAAGCCATGAAAAGTGCCTAAGACAAAGTACGAGGCTCTGTCTTTTGAGGGAGGAGCC
>JAODLD010000049.1:3546192-3562681 GCA_026781065.1 Mormyrops boulengeri
GGATCCAGCTGGGATCTTCAGCCACCAGGCCCCTGGATGCTCTGGTCAGTCTGGCCCCAGCAGATGGAACTATTAGCTTAACCGGGGGGCTAAATTTAGCACCCTGTGGCCCCAGCCTGACCTCACTCATCTGCATGACACATGGCTCTTGGCATCGCATGGCAGGGTAAGGAAGTCGAATGGATTGGATGGGGGTGGGGGGGGGGGTTCACTGAGAGGTGGACCATCACCGTAACTGTTTGGACGGTGCACAGCTGCACATCTGCACACGTCTGCAAAAGATTCTTGTGGAAACACCCAGACTCACTGCCCATTTTCCTGCATCCCCTGTAACAGCCTCCAGGCGGCCTTTAAACCAGAACGCCACGATGATCTGAACCATGTTTCTTACGGTTACTATTCAAAGTTCTGACATCTCGCAGGAATAATGGGAGGCTGGCTATTCAGTCCCATGGCCTTTTTGCCTTAGAATGATGCTGATCACAGTTGAACACATTGTTTGACTGACAAAGTCAACAGGACTGACAGTAATGCATGCAGTGGTTGTCAGCATGGACGTGAGAGTACTGGCGGCTTTCAAACGGTGTTTTTTTTTAGCCTGCATAGACTTCCAAATCAACTCTAAACCAAAACATTTCCTGGTGATGTCAGAGGATGAAGTGTTGCTGGGTCTCTGTCCAAAGTGCATATATTACTTTATTACTCTTTTCCTTAAGAACAAAATAAACAGTGTGTCAGTATTGGGTGGAATGACGCTTACTGTATATTTAAAGTGCTCATGTGTGAATTCAAACTTTTTCAATTTAGCTCTCTGATAAGCAAATATATACAATATCTCTTGAGATGTTCCCTCATCCAAAAATAGTTCACTTTCATCTCATAGTACTTAATAATCGTGCCTGCTTTTTTGCATGTATTACACCTCAAAATCCATTCCACGGGGTTTATTCATTTTGTGTTATGTTGTCAGGAATATTTCCGCCAAGGTTCACAGGGGTTTCTCAGAGAATCGATGAAATCGCCGACTGACATGTTTAACTTGAACAGACGAAGTGTCGTCGTCAAGTACTCGCAGTATCTTGGCAGTGGCTGAATGTTAACAAAAAATTCTTAGCGAGTGCCGCAATTCGAGGCCGGTCCCACTGTGACTGGCTTGAATCACTGCTAATGCACAGTGACACATCTCGACATGAGCGTAGCCTTCCAATTTTTTTTCATTTACGTTTCTGTCCTTGACTAACGATGTCCTTGTTTTAGTAGGTATCCCTTCAACCGGCCCATATCCGCACAAACTCTCCACACGTGCAGTTGGGCTAATTAGCTTCATATTCCGCTGGCTTGATGAGAGGTTTGGTCAGCACAAAGGGAGTTATGGAGCTGAAAGTAGTGCTTTGCTTTGAGCGAGGACTGTATATTTTGGGATGTTTACTTTTTTCGGTCCTGCCCAATCTGGCAGTCGGAGGCTTGATGGATTATGTTTTTCAACCACCCCTGGAGATGTTGCAATAACACCCCGCAATATTTTTGTATCGTCGCGGTAGCCATAGATCTGGAATTCATTGAGAGCTTCCAGCCTTTAGCACGACGCACACGGAGGTACCTTGTGTGGATGCGCCGCCTTGTTGCCGTAGATACCTGATAATTGAAATTTTTGGGGAAATTGATTCCGCCTTATAGGGCGTACGGGTCACACATGCGCTTAATCATCATCTACATTGGAATGGACCCATCTGTTCATTACACATCGGTGGGGGGTCGTGCTATTTCATGTTTGTGGTCACAAAGAAGAGTCAGGCAGAAGATTGTGTTCAAAGCTTGTGTCTTACCTTAGAAGCCTGGTAGCACTCTGAAGAATGAGTGAGACACTGAGATTAAACCAAGAAAACCCCCCCACTGGGTGCTATTGGGGGGTGGAGGTGGACCGGGGCAGTGCTGGGGCTAAGCTTGGATACACTGCCACGCACCTGACTTCAATAACTCCCCATAACTGCCCCCCTGACTCAAGCTTGCTGGAAACCAGTTTGGAAAAACGTGATCTGTTCCTTGGAGAGGAAGTCCGGTCTTATTTCACTTTAGCAATGTTCAGAGACAGCAACCTCTCTCTGCGTTTTTTTTTTTTTTTGTTTTGTGAGGGAAGGTAACGACAACCGCGGCCGGACGTGCCGCTCTCCTGAAAATCAAACGCCAAAGGAAAAAAAACTAGCGTGATTAGCCGGAATGAGTGGAGCGCTGCAGAGCACTGGTGCTAAACGGAGCTAAGGCGCTGTCGAACGCAGCGGCTGGGTGGGTGAATGTGCAGTGACGGCGTCCCCCGGAGGACAAAGTGCTGCTCTGCAACTCTTTAAAACTCTAATTATACAGCTTGGCGTTCCAAAGGAAAAAAAAACCCTCACAAAGTGTTTTTTTCATACAGCTCTACTGCATATGATGGACGGTGGAGAGGATCTAGTTCATTTTATGAACGCTATATAAACTTACAAAGGGAACAATTTAATTACGGCCTGGGCTGTACAAGACCTACAAAGGGACACAGTAACTACAGAGAATACAGTACGTCAATTACATGGTGGGCTAATACGTGGTGGCAGGCATTTTTCTTGGCCTGGTGTCCATTATTACTTCAATTTGCCTGCCTTAGCATAACATGGATTGGGGGGGAATTTTCTTTTCAAGTTTATTATTTTAGAAAATCCCTCGGTGGACCTCGGGAGGAAAAAAAGAGTCACTTGCGGTGGGTTCAATGATTCCTGAAATTATATTGCCCAGCTTGCCTGTATTTTCTTACTTCTCCTGTTCCACATATGAATTAAAAAAAAAAAAAAGCTGGTATTATATCCACAAGATAATTTCAGCGCCAAGAGATATGAGAACTCAGAAATACGGCACGAAGTGATTGGCTGTCAGGAAAAAAATGGAAATATCCTGATTCAGTGTTTAATCTTGAAAGTACAAAGCACACAGTGAAATCAGGTTTAAGCTTTGTACATGATGAAGGGCCTGTTGCTGGTGGAGTGAATGGGATGCCTGGGCTTCTGCTCTGGTATCTTTGGCAGCGTGATCTCTAATAAAAACATCCATCTGTATAAATGGGTCAGAATCCATACAAAACCATATGAAGGCATCAGCTGAGCAATGAAACATAAACGTGAGGCTGGACCAGAAGGGTCATTGAAGGGTGCAGATGGAAGCCACACTTAGGGGCATCGTCAGCCAAGCAGTGCAGCTGGAAGCTCATGGTGACCAAGGCAAGCTGTACCCCGCTCCCCCTGACAAACGTCACTTTGCAGTGAAATGAATGAGATGGGTGATTTTTAAAACTGTACTCCAGGGGAGGGAGGTGGGGCAATAGAAAATGTTGTTGCCCAGGGAACTACGCCGGCGCTCCCTCTGAAGATACCTAACCATCTTGCCCTGGCCAGGATTCGCCGCTGTCTATTAGGGAGAGAGATGTGACATGGATGAATGACATGTGACCCTCAGTTAGTCCTTGGAATCAGTGTCCCTACGGTAACTTTGTATCTTCTGGGAAACATGGCAGAATACCAGGTAAGTGTAGCAAGAGTGTAGGCTTGGTTTCAACATCGGTGGGGGTCAAATCAGCCCCGAAACCCCCGGCCCCCCCCAGACCAGTTTTTCTCATACCAGTCCTTGGGAGCCACCAGATGGTCCACGTTTCTGCTCTCTCTCAATTCCCATAGAGTTGGGAAGTAGCAAAAGTGTGGACTGTCTGGGGGTCCCCAATGAGTGGTATGAGAATCATTGCCCTAAACACACATAGTACTCCAGTGTCCCTACAGTCCAAACCCAAATTGTCGCCCTTGAGGTGGAGCATGTTGAAACTAGATGCGGTTTGGTGTTTTCTGAGGGCAGTTGTGTCTTTAATATATGCGTTGAAAGAGGGTAATTTTAACCCCTGTACCACTTTCTGGTGCACTCTGGTGAGATCTCATACACTGCTTTTCTGGTTGATGTAAAAAGAGCCACACCCCCCACCACCACTGCCCCCCACACCACTCCATCAGCGAGTGGCTAATGGAAGAGGCAGATTATTCTTCTGATTGTGGAACGTGTGGAAAGTGTACGCCACTCTATGGCTTGCCTGGAGCCAGATGAAACAGGCGTCCACAAAGGCACCAGGAAGGGCCAGGAAATTTCAATGCCGCGGTTAAGCTATTTAACTCAAGACACGTCACTGACGGAGAAGTTTCCGCACATTAAGAAAACAGCCCCGAAGGTTTTGGACAAGGCGCCATATTTTTTATTTTACACATTATCGGCCATTTTCCCGAAAGAGCAATTAGGGATCTTTAGAGCAGAATCCATGTAGGTACCAAGACAGGAACCTGGAGGAGGTGGACACCCTGTGTGCAAAAAGAAATCTCCTTCTACTCTGAATCCCTGAACTAGACCAAAGGTAACTCTTAGCAGTGATTGAAGTTTGCTAACAACAGTCTAACTTGCATAGCTTGTGGGCGACCCTAACTTTAGGTGTTCCGCAAGGCCTTGTTCCTAGTCTTACATTTATATACAGGAATTGAGTCATTGATGAAGTGACAACCATCTGAGAGATATATATTTGCCACTGTGGAGGAGTTACAAGTCTTAAAACCTTAGCTATGTCACAATTAAAATACTGAAGTTGGTATTATGACGAAAAAATTGTCACTGTACAGTGACCTAAATGCATTTGTACCGTTACATCGGACATGGCCACGTCGACCATGAGAGAGAGGGAGAATGGTGCTTTTCGGGACGTGCTCCGGCTTACGGCCGCTTAATTACATTTACTTAGGCTCGGGTTCTGTCCGATTGCCGATTTGCGGGTAAAGGGATAGCTTTTCTCTAGCCCCATTACGCGCTACCCCAGCCTGGGCTTATGAATTTAATAACACAATTTACAGTATGCGACGTGAACGCCTTGCAAAAACAGTCTGCCAATGGGCTCCAGATGTCCAAACAAAGGGCCCGGGGTTCCCCTGAGACTGAGCCCCCCCCACCCTACCGCCACCCCATTCCCGCAATATGATAGCAATTAGGTTACGAAATTATATGGGAGCTGCTGACGAAATTGCATGTTGGTGCATTAGAAGACTGACCGGCGCTTGTTAGCAGGACATAGATGGTCTGCTACATGGTCTGCAGATAGGAGTCAGAGGTCTTCAGCACAACAACCTTAAAGAGGCAGCAAACCCAGCATGTTTGAAAACCTTTTTTGAGCTGTTCTGAGGGCTCTGAAGTTTCATTAATAACACTATCAAAATACTTCAACATTAGCAATAAATTGTCTTAATGAGTATCTAGAGTAAAAAATGTTTGATCAGATAACTAAGCCGTCCATAATGTTTACATTTTTTTGGTAGATGCTTTTATCCAAAGTGACACCTGTACATTTTGTTGTGAAAGCAGGCCCAAAGAGTCCCTGGTGCGATTGGAGGCTTAAGGACCTTGTTCCAGGGCCCAATGGTGTAATGACTTGGCTGACGCTGGCTTTTGAACCAGCGGCCTTCTGGTCAGAGGTATAGTGTGCTAACCCACTGAGCCACATTCCATACTGTGGAATACACGCTAGTCATTTCCTGGCACTATGGCGTGTATACATAGGCTGCTATCCTTTCACATGGAAGACCCCAGCTTCCCTATTCTGATCATTCTTAAGTGAAAAAAATACAAATACTTTTTTTGATTTTATGGTAGTGTGGGTATCATGTGGTAAAACTTTACATTAACTGCCTTTATAATGCATGCAAAGAACATTCAGTGCGCCTTCATGATGCATTTATAATGCATTCATAGAACATTCAGTGCGCCTTCATGATGCATTTATAATGCATTCATAGAACATTCATAAGCAGCATGTAAACCATATCATCCTAACATACCTTAACGACTTTAAGATACATTAATATCAAACAATACACAGATACTAATGTTTGTTATTTGGGATTGGTATGTTGGAGCAGTGGTTAATACTGCTGCCTCACACCTCTGGGATCCAGGTTTAAGTCTCAGCCTGGGTTCCATGTATGTGGGCTTTGCATGTTCTCTCTATGTCATTGTGGGGTTTGCTCTCGCTAACTGGAGTTACCAAATCACCCATAGGTGTGTGTGAATGGTGTGTGAGCATAACCTGAAATGAGTTGACACCCCATCCTAGGTTGTTCCCATCCTAGCACTCATAGCCTCTGGGATAGGCTCCGAACCCCCACAACCCTGAATAGGATAAACAGTTGCAGAAGATGGATGGATGGATGTTTGTTATTAATGTATATTACATCTGTTAAGGTATACTTACATTCTGCTTCGGAATGCATTATGAAGGTGCAGTTAATGTAGCGTCACAGGTTATGTTATATGCTCATATTCAGCATTAAAATGACAGAAGCATTACTTACTTTTAGGTCTTGAGTGCATGCATAGAAATAATTTACACAGAAATATTTTTCAACTGTTCAGAAGACATGTTTTTCATTAAAGTTTCATTAAATATGAACTCTGTAAGGCATGCCCTGCGGACTATTTCAAAATCCCTCAGGATACCTTTGAGACTGAAGAAAATAAATTTGATTGGTTCTGTAGAAAAAAACGGGTTCTACAAATGAGGACAACACATGCGCTAAAATGCCCGCCATGTGACGCATAACCTTCATGCCTGTAGGAGAACCAAGTACGAAAATTAGAAAAATATACTGCATTGGCCCCAGAATTAACACTGAAAACATCTTTGTGGCTTATTATCAAACCTGACCTGACCTGATAAAACCATGGACTCTGAGGACATAATTACATAAGCCTACCAGGTATAAACCAAGGAGGAAGACTGCGGTGTAAATATTGGCCGCAATTTTGTCCATTCACAACTGGCAAGCGAATTTGTAAACAGTTATCTGACCCAGATACAGTACTTTATTACAAGGCACTCCGAATGGCTGTTTTGCCTCGGAATTATATCATGTTCATTATCGTGACTCCTCTTTGTTAAATAAACCAGCTTTGTTCAGTAACTATGTCAGTTTGCCTGCATTGTTTGCTGGGACTCCTCTCTCTCTTTGTTCAATGGTAGCCTTTCAAATTCGATTCAGTTTTGAATAAATACAGCACATTTTTGAGGGGGCTTGTGGTGTCTAAGGCTGTGCCTACGGCCCTGAGTTAGTGTACAAAATCCATTCCAGTTTGAAGATGGGAAGATGGTCCCAATGAAGAGACACAGAAATAAATGCATTTTATTCAAAAGTATGAAAACATGGGCGAGCTGCCATAATGAAAGGACAAGCTTAGCTAAACCGCTATTATGCTGAATTGGCTGCACGTGTTTCATTTGCATGCCAGGGAAACACCCCATTTGGGGTGAACCTTGTATTTTACTCCGAAAGTGAGTAAATCCCCCCCATCCCATGATCTTTTACTCTCCAATACTCCTTCGTTCAGGCTGCCTGATGAAGACCAAAAGTTCAGGAGATGCGATGAATAACCATCGTTCCCACAAATCCCGAACGCAAGGCACCCCCTGCAGTAAAGACCACTGCAAAAAAACGCAGCTACCCAAACAAATGTGACTGAAACCTTACATGCCATTATTTTTCTAAACGAAATCAAGCACGTCTTCATTTTTTAAAATCGAAGTTCTAGGAAAATGGGGATTGAAAACACGCCATATGAGTCTTTGTATTTTAAGGCCTAGACTTGCGGGAATAGCAGGAACCCCAGGCGGCTGCCCGGTGGCGGCGTCACCTGCCCTGCGCATCGTCACTCTGTCAGTGTTTACGGTAAATTCCGACGCTCCGCTGCACTCGCGTTAGACCGGCGACCGCGGGGTGACCATAGCAGCGGAGGGAGAGCCGTGGGTACCGCTCCCTTTTGGGTGGTCTGGAGCTGCAGTCGCAGCGCTGCTGGATAATACTGCAGGCCGCAAGATAATCACTGTTATTCACCTCAGTATCGTGTAAGCGTGCAGGCAGCCTTAAACCGCATATTTAAACAAGCAGAACTGTAGAGAGCGCGGAAGAAAAAGGGAAAATATACAGTGAGTACTATATTTTCCATTGGTAACAAAGAAGGATATTAAATAGTGAAATGTACAAAAATCCTAAATTTAAATTCGTGGTTATTACGGAAGAGAGATCCTAAGGAAATCACACCGATCTTTCAAAGTCATTTTCTGGTCAAGTGTGTAATTAATTTAGTTTAATTCGATTACAATAAAAACGCAGTATGCCTGTTACATAAAACATTCCACAATTATACTGCATCCCATAAGCCTTTATTTCTTCTAGTCAGATCCAGATAAAAAGAGTTTGGATGAACAGAGGTGAGGCCAGGATCAAGGTTCGAGACTGAAACAGATTCATTACAGATTTTGTCAGTGGTATGGACATATTCTGTGAGTATATCTGTTGGGCGCAAATTAATCATCGTGAATGGCATCGTTGATTATGCGTTTTTTTTTGTGAAATAGAAAGGAATGGGAAAAAACCCCAGCTATCCAATATTCGTTTAATGGTGTTCCAAGGTGTGGGAGCGGGCCAAAATCACTCACTCACTCGCCACCAGAAATCCTTCGAGGAAAAAAATTAAATGTATTTTGGCACGGGTGTGTTTAATGGATCTGTACACCATTACTTTTCCAGACTGAAGCTCTCATTAACTCAAGCGTGACGCGTCTCATGCTTAGCGCTTAGATTTATTTATTTGTCTGTTTGTTTTTTTAAGGGGGTGCGATTTCAGTCGCGCACGCAGAGCTGCGCTTTCACGGCGCCCGGGCGACAGAGCGCGATCGGGGGCACAAGCTTTCACCTCAGCAGCCACTCAGACAACGACTCCATTCAAACTAACTATTCACAATAAGTAATAATGACCACTTTGTGTGGGGAGTCTAGCCGGTCTTTAGTTTCAGTATCAGGTTTTAACAAGTGCGGCAGCGAGGTAAGTCAAATCGCACCTTGTGGGCTTCCTTTGCATAGGCTCATTGATGTAAAATTCAGCCCTTCCCAGGCTGCCTATTTAACGCAAAGACGATACGTACCTTTATAATTTAAATGCTCTGATTAGTCCCGTGAACACTAATAAGGCCTATTGTAGACCATCTTGTTTTATAATTTCTATTCACTACTGGCTATAGATATGGATTGTTAAACTTCACCAAAGGGAGTTTCATTTTACTCATAAAGTCCGTAAATCATAGTCCCAAAAAGTGTGAAAATAATTAATATTAAAGAACGACTGTGAGCACAATATAGCTGGATGGACATTTATTTAAATCTCAGCATTCGTGTGCACGCTGAACGGATTATGCGTCACGTATGTTTTTCATTATGTGTTCTGAATCGAACTGCAGGCTGCATTAAAATAGAGTTTTATTACAAACTAACCGAAGAACTTCTCAAGGCGCACACAAGCATCGCATTTACGGTGCTGGTTGTTCATATCAGTTTCATAAATCATGTCAAAGGGGCCCAGAGATGTGTACGGTCCTTTGAACCACGATTAGCAAACGTGAAATGAAAGCATTTAAGACTCGGCCGCGATGGAACCGTTTAAGCAGTCAGGGCTGCCACTCAACATGAATGATTGGGCCCATTGCTTTCGCCGCGTTGCGTGGTCATACATATATACGAATGCATGCTGGATCAGTACAGCTGTCCCGGGAGTCAGGGCTATAAGCGTGCAACTGCCCGTCAGACCCTCGCAGCTTCGGCTCACGCCGATTTCCTTGGCATTTGTCACCTGTAGACCTCCTCGCTTCTCCTCAGGAGATGCTGGTCTTCCTCTGAAGAAAATTCTGAAGCACATCTATGTCAAATCACAGTTGTTTATGTCGGGATATTTCCTGATGCAGAAATTCTGGCTAAAACGACTGCCTTATGAATTCATGAGCATCCTGGGATTGAGCCTACACAGGCTTTGGATTTCTGCTTCCATGACGTTACCACCAGGCCAGCAGACAGCGCCGTACAATAATGCTAAACGAACTGCCAGGTCCCTTTGCTGGCCCGCAGACACCCCCTAGGGGAGAGAAATCTGGGATCGGGGATATGTTTCTCCTGTCGTCTTTGCTTGGTTCCAGACTTAAGGCACCATTTTCGTTTGTTCGTTTGCATCCTGCCAGAATGTTCACTAGCCTTACTTTCCTGGGCCATGCCATCCTCACCCGGCACCAATAAGACACATTTTTGCCGTATGATATGATTCCCCTTATCTTGAGATGGTGTATGTTTGTGTGTGTGTGTGTGTGTGTGTGGGGGGGGGATTAGGTGGGAGTGACACAGACCCCCTCGATTTTTCCTGTGCAGTATGCAAGTTTTTATCACAACCTACTGGACCTCTTCTGCGATAAATGTTCTTCCCTTAATATACAGTAACAGAGGTGAAAAAAAAGTAGACATTTTTCTAATGCTTTGAAATACGCTAATTATACTTCTGTCAAGACCCTGGAGCTACAGTTTTTTACCTTTCATATTATCGACTACTGTGGGCAGTGGTGGCTTAATGGTTAGGGGAGCACACTTGTAATTGAAAGATTACAGGTTCGAATCCCCGACCAGCAAAGCACCACTGAGGTACCCTGAGTAAGGTGCTGAATTAACTGCCTTCTGCTATGTTACGTTGTCACATATGGGTTAAATGCAAAGAACACATTTTGCTGTGGTGTGTCAACAATGAAAATTAATCTCTAAATTCGTATTAAATTTTTATAGGCTTTAAGGTAATTCTGAGACTGCTCCCCGTTTTATTTATCTTGAGGGGTGTGATAATCAAGCTGATTCGGTTGTTGGTTCTTATCTGAAGCCCTGAATAATATCTTCAAACACCTCACTGATAAATTTGAATCCTCAAAAAGTGGTTTCCGTTACTGCAGTACTCGAAGTATCTGGCTCCACCTAGTGGTCATTTGTGCACTTATTCCAACTACTGTGTCTCTGTCTTAATTTACGCTCAAGTTCAGTTTCTAAATACAGTTATCTTTAGTTACTGGCAATAGAACAGACACGTTAAGACATCAAAAACACATTTAATGATCAATATAATTATAAATTATAATTAAATTAAAAGTACTGTTTTATTGCTGAATGAATTATACGTCGTAGATTCCGTGAAATTATTTCATTCTGCGTGTATGATATAAAGTATGCTGATTTTTTACATGGCCGGCTCTTTTTACCCACAGAGACCATTTCTTACTGCAGGGTATTTTGCTCCTAACTAAAGACCTCTACAACTTTGTACTAGATAAGCAGCTGGAAGACAAATTGATGTACCTTCTGTAAAGGACACTACAGCAGCGCCTGCCTGACACCACCAAGCTCTGAGCTACGATCCATATTTACAACCACGCTGATACCCGCTGACCCCTAGTATCAAACACGGGGGTAATTTAATAGTTTATACATTGAACATTTTCTTTAGGGCTGAGTAATTTGCGATTAAACAGAGTAATTCTACGAAAACTTCTAAGTATGGGACTCTGTCTATAGTTTAATACCGGTGGCATATGCTGATAATTCCAGCACTTTAATAGCCCCCTAAGTGGCCCTGAATGGGATTATCTATGAACCGACTGATAAATATAGACACCCTTGCGTAGTTAGTTTTGGAAAAGCTGTGTTTTGTCTCCGCTGTAGAGGTAATATTATGTGCTGTTTAAGACGCAGAATGCCTGTTGGCTTAAATCAGTGATAAGCATTTGGCTCTTAATCGGAGATGTTGCCTGGTTTGCCCTGACAACATTCTGGAAGGCCTCGGCGCTCGGAGCTGTTTTTAATCTGCAGTAACTCTGAGTGACTCTCTCTCTCTGCAGGCTGGTTTCACGGCTTATGGCAGCATTTCAGACGGAGCAGCTCGTTAAAGCTTGGGAACGCGACTGAGAAACGAAGTGTCGGACATTGGCGATTAACCGGGAATTGGCTCGTTAAGCGACGGCATAATACTGCTTCGCTACGCTATTAATTTGCTAATCGGTTTCCTTTGACACATGAACGTGGTCATTAACATCACTTCCGAAGTGTGAAATACACCGGTTTTGGGTGAGGTGAGTCTGGGGCACAATTTTTCCTGGATCTCGCCAACTAATGATGGCTTATATGAAACTAATGTGCAGGACGATTCGGATGGGTCTTCCGGCCTTCCCCTGTGGCCGCTGCTGTCTTCCAGGAGATGTACTTATGTGCTGTTCCAGCTCTGCTTTCACCCCGCGCATATACCGATCCCACCAGGACGAAAAGCATTGATGTAATGTAATTTAGTCAAAGATTAAACCAATTAACTTGCTAACAACGTGTGTTTGTTGGCATTGTGCAAACACTGAGCTCTGGAACACAATGGATGGATGACAGCATATTTCATTCCTAGTTTCTGTTCAAACAGCACTCGCATACCTTTTTCGGACTCGTGCAAGGTCATCATGCCTGGGGGTTGCTGACTCTATACATCCAGTGTTTTTTTTTTTCTTCCTCCAGTAATTACCTTAAGGATTCGTATTTTTTCTGTGTTTTCCGTACAATAATTGTACAGAGCTGTAACTATGTCAATATTTTCCCTTTTCAAGTGCACCTATATGGTTGTTGCCAATGTTTGCCAAGCTTTTTGGGGGCAGTCATGTAAGGACCTGCGCTATTGACTGTGGCTCCCTAGTGACTGCCCCACCCCCCAGTTGACCCCCTGCTGGACCTGAATGGTATTTCTACCGTGGGCGCCATCACAGCGTTGTGTGCTGATGTCTGTGTAACAGGATCAGGTGACATGGGTCTTGGCGTACATATTTGCTTTAATGTGCTTAGTGCAGCTCTTGTTTCTGCGATGCCATTTTGGGGGAACTAAGCTGAGCTTGACATTGGGTTCAGGATGTCCCTTCAAACCAGTGGTGCATCACCTTGTTGTCAAGCTGCATCCATCCATCTTCTATACCCACTATGTCCTAAAATGCCGGAGATTACAGGAAAGACATTGACCAAGAGAGGGCAGATACGGCCAGAAATGAACCGGATCGGGGACCTGAGTGTCAGAAATCGCAATTGGTATCAGGAAAATCTTACTTTCACTCCGACCATCAACAGGGTATGTTCTCAACCACGGTAAACAAAGCAATTAGCCACGGCTCTATCCCCGATCTCAGGCGATTGCGCGTTTAGTCCGAACCACAAATCGGTGCCGTTAAATAGCGCAAGCTTATGAGACTCACTCTGCCCGATTTTTCTTGACCTTTAGAGTGATATTAAAGTCTGCTTTGTCGCTGAGGCTGTTGGGCACGTGGATGCGAACGCAGCATAACTTTAACCCTAAAGGATCTTGTAGCAAATGTTGCTGTAGTTCCGCTTACGTCAGAAACAGAACACAGTTAGTGCATATCGAGATATTACATGACATCCATGAACCAGAAGAACCAGCAGCTGACAAAAACTTGTCGGCCTTTATTGTGGTTATTTAATGTAGTTTTTTTAGCAGGCACTTCTGTTCAAAGTGCCTTCAAGTGCTTTCATTTAACCCATTTAAACTGGATGTACTGAAACAGTTATGGTTAGGTGTCTTGCCCAAGGGTTACGATGGCAGAAGCATCCTGGAACTTCACTTATTCGCAAGTCCTTAATGTCTACTGTGTCATCTGCCATCCAGAGGCTGCGAGTTGGCACTCATGTGTCTCCACCGCATTTCTGGCGACCCCTAGTGGCTGAAGGACACACGCCGGTCATTCTGATACAGTTGCAGCTCCCAGGGGTCTGGGATGACCCAGATAGCTGGAAACTGTTCGTCGCCCTCCATAAACACTTCAATCTCAGTGCGTGCCAACTCCTCCAGCTCAGGGGTCATTTCCGGGCACCAGTCAGTGCTGAATTTTTCCCGGGTCTCCCAGAGAGAAGCTTCTACCTCCTCGGGCTGCTCCCCAAACAGATAGTCTGCAGGGGTTAGGGTGCAGAAGAAGCAGAGTGGAACACAGTGGGTGAGACACATACACACACACACACACACACACAGACCTGTACTCATATTTTTGTGGGGACCGTCCATTCATTTCTAGGGGCATAATCGTAATCCTAACAGTGACAATATGTATCCTAACAGTCCAAAGCAGAGGGGGGGTGGTACCATCCCTTGAGCTTTGTGTCCTTTTTGCGAATCCCACTTGAGGCTCACCTGCCAGGTCGTGGATGAGGTCCCTGATGAGGTGTCCGATGATGGCGTACAAGACCGTCACCACGATGAGCGTCGCCATCAGCAGGTACAAGACGTACTTGGGCAGGTGGATGGCATCCCGTGCCGGGGGAACGTAGTTCTTGAACAGAACCTCCACCTGCTGACTGTCCTGGTACGAGCTGACATCCATGACTCTCGTCCCTGACTCTGCTCCTCTCCGGACACTCAGTGCCCTCCCCCGAGCTTCATGGTGAGGGGGGGGGAGCCTCCTCACATCCCCACCTGTTCTCTCACCTACGGTGGTCCACCTAGAAGGCAAAAAACATGTGAGGTCATCATGTGATATCGTTGCTCCTATTTGATGATGTCTCTCTGTGTCAACATCCCATCAAAGTGTCCAGTTTGCATCCCTGCAGCCAAAGCTGGTGAATATGTCTAGCTTTCTTTACAGTAGTCCAACCCAGCCCACGGTACAGAACTGATTCCCCAGTATCCTTTTAAGTGATTATGACTGCCAGCTTAAATTTGTAATACGATTGTAGACCTCACTGAGCAACCTCCTTCTGATGGTCTAAATAAACTTTCCACTATTGGTTGATAAACGTAAAACAAATGACTCACGATTGAAGATGAAATCTCGACTGCATATTTGATTCCTGAAACCTGTGTAGACTGAAATCCATTTTTAAACTTCAGAGTAGTAATGTTTACCTGTTACTTCAGATATAAAGTAACGGAATTACCGTTTTCCGTCTAGCTGAACTCCTTAAGGTTATTCAGCAAACGGGTGAAATCACTAAAGGTGAAGGAAGATTAAATGATGAGAATGCCGCACGCACTTACTAAAGAAACTCCGCTTTGCAGGCTCTAGCTAAGGTCCCTGAGAGCCTTCTGGAGAAGGCAGAGAGCTGATGAAGGCGCTGCTATCCTGACCGCTATCTCCGCTCCCGCGGCTTCAGCTGGCCCTCTGGTGTCACAGCTGAGCCATCCAAGCGCATGGTGAGCTGAGCTCGGCTTAGAAGAAAGTGGACCTAAGGACTACTGAAGGGCATCGTTCCTGAGGAGGATGACGCATGGAAATCCCAATGCCAGACGAGGTACTTGGTGCACGTGGAGCGGTGAGGGAAAGGTTGACGCCCTCTTTGTAAATTAGGAAGTTGTTAATCATAAGCTGCTAGTCCTGAGCAGCTATGAGAAAGCCACCACCTACAGCTCCTTATATAAACCTAAAATCTAAGTCTGAATAATCAATAGTAAAGGTGTTTCAGGGTTAGTGCAGGATAGATATGTAACAAAGCAAATCAAATGTTCGAAGGCCCACAAATGGATGGGGAGGGATGTCGACATTTGAGAGCACAACTAGACCTCTCCCTGCTCGAGAACATCTTGATGTCTCTCTGTCTGACACACTGAAACACCCTAATCATAGATGAGGCATGTGGAAATGTGGGATTTCGAATAGGTCTTCAGACATGTTTGATGACATTTAAAGATTTTTAATAATATTTTTACACAGGGTAGATTCGCCTTTTTGTTAGTAGCCATTGAAAGTGAAAGTTTCATTCTGCATGTTGATACGATTGTGGTTTTTCCAGACCACATGTCAGTTTTGCTTTTGTGTTGAATTTTCGTGTTGTTTTACTAAATTCAAACTAGCGTTTTGAGAAATTTGAAATTGAGATTAATTCATATACTTATGTAACCACTGCAATAACTGACAATGTTTAAACATTTCCAGTCATGACTCTACCTTGAGGTTGAGGTGTTCTGAAATACAGTGAATAGCATGTACATTATTAATATTGGAATAAACTATTGTACTGTTTTTTTCAAGGACAAACCTTTGCTGAATTTTAAAGAAATATTCCAGTACTGTCAAAAACAAACTTGTTAAAATGTTTAGTACTAGTGCATGTTTTTTTTCTAAAGTTTTATTTCAGAGTTTTTTACCCCAGATATCCAGGGCAATGCATTTCATAAATCCCGGACGTAGAAGAGATCTCCGTTATAGACTAGGATTTAGATAATCTCTGTTACTCAGCCAGTGATGACCTGCATACATCTAATCTGTACATTTACAGCTTCTACATTTACACTGACGGCAGCTGAAGATAATTGGATGTAGTAGTGGTGAGGCACGAGTTACAGATAACACTGGTCAACAGTCATTTTGCTACTAGAGTTCTGTCAGCTGTACTTTATCAAAGTCCACATGCTGACTCTAAATCTGAAAACCGTTTTGGTCTATCACGTCCCCTTTTTCAGTTATGGGTCTGTTTGTGGTTATGACATTTTGTCGATAACGCTGCCGTGAAGCGTTGGTAGATTACACTGGAAAACAAGGATTTTGCTACCAGAGTAAAAAGAG
>JAODLD010000049.1:3572443-3583409 GCA_026781065.1 Mormyrops boulengeri
TTGTTCTAGACAAGCCCCCCTGTCCCCCCGTGTCGCCCCCCACCCCGCTGCTGGGACTATCACACTGGTCCACCCCCCCCCCCCCCCCCCCCCAAAAAAAAGACTGCGCTCAAGCCGCAAACTTCACTCTCACCTGTGTGTGTGTGTGTCTTTTAAAAAAGAAAGATTTCAATGTGTTTTTCCACAGATCCTATTTGTTACTTTGGTACTTGTTCTCTTACTTGTACACAGATGTTGAATGAAATCTCATTTAATTTTTTATTGCACTTCAAGCACCGCCATGCAGTCTCTTGAAATCCATCCTGTGTTAGACGCTCATCCTAGAAAAATGACTCACGGTGGTCCCCTGCGTTTGCACGCATATTTGTTGTGAGGAATGCTTAGTCTCAGTGGGAACGAGACGTGAACAGGGCAAGCTGGTCATTCTCCGAGTATCACCGCAGTGCTGCCTTTTGTTTCCCCTGGGCGTGTGCAGGCTATCGACCGCCGGCACGCCGAGTCCTGCTGCGGCCCCACCTCCTTCCCGGCCAGTGGGTTTCCTCCCACTCCGGTCCAGCCATGGATCAGGACTATGAACGTCGGCTGCTGCGGCAGATCAACATCCAGAACGAGATTCCCAGCCCCATTGTGAGTTTCCATAAGGATGCATGTCGGCTGTGACTCAGACTAGTTTTCCTGTTTCCTCATGGCTTCGTTTGTGGGAACAATCATAGAGGATGTGTAGTCTTCTGAAATTCATGACCCAGCAGGAATAAAGACAATAAAAACACTATCAGCGCTAATTCCTGTGTTTGCTTTTACGTGGGATACAGCGTTACACAAAACTTTGCGATCTTCAGAGGACTGTTGCTTGGGTTTCCGGGGGTAGTTAAGTGGCACTTAGGTCTGTGACACTCAGACCCTCCTTCAGAGAAGCCCTCCTCAGATCCAGCCCATTGTCTCCCATTTGCTTCGCAATGGTGATGTTGACAACTGTTGTGTGCCGCATGACTTGGGCTGTGGGGGGAGGGTCTTCTTTCCCATGGTGGGGATGCAGTTCGGTTAGAGCTCTCTACTATTGCTTCAATAGGAGAACTAGCTTCGTGTACCAGAGACATTGGCATTATCTTCTCTTTCTTTTTGCCTTACAGAAAGTGACAGAAGTGATGCGATCCCTGACGCCCACTAACTCCCCGCTGTCCTCACCCAGCAAGCATGGTGACAGGTTTATTCCGTCCCGCGCCGGCGCTAACTGGAGCATCAACTTCCACAGGATCAATGTGAGCCCCTGAACACTGCCCCCTACAGGGCTGCCAACTCTCTCGCATCCGGCGTGACACTCACTCTTTGAAACTCTCGCTCACCCAAGAGATCTTATGGCGAATCTTTGTTATTGCATTATGAACCTAAAATTAGCAACGTCAGAAGCTTTGGGGTAGATTGCAAACCCTACTGACTATTTACAAAGTAATAAAACTGTTACATGCATGTAAATGCATGTGCATGACTGAGCAGATGTTTCGAATTGAAAATCTCACTCCAGTCAGCTGATCGAAGGTGGCCACCCTGCTTGAAACCTGCATTGTTGATTAATACTGGGAAAATGCCTCTTCGTAGGAGAATGAGAAGTCACCCAGTCAGAACAGGAAAACCAAGGATGCTACATCTGATACCAGCAAAGGTGATATTTGCTCCTTAATTATCTACGTCCCGATTCCTTATAGTATGGCGTGATTCTGTAGGGGTTATTGTGAGACTTAATGGCCACCCCCTCCCTCTTTGTCCAGCGGACGGGCTGGCGTACTCCGCCCTTCTTAAGAACGAGCTGCTCGGTGCTGGCATCGAGAAAGTGCAGGATCCCCAAACGGAGGACCGCCGTCTGCAGCCGTCCACGCCCGAGAGGCGGAGCCTCTTTAATGTCAGTGGAGCCCTGCCCCCAGCATTATGACCCCACCCTTATTTGGAAGGACTCCCGTTTAATTGGTCTTTCTCTTCCTGGCCTGCAGTACTCAATCAGCGCCAAGCGCTCCACCCCTGATGATGGAAACAGCATCTCACCGTATTCCTTATCGCCTGTCAGCAGCAAGAGGTAAGAAATCTGAACCACAGATCAGTTATGGAATCACGCAAGATCATGTTATAATCACACACAGTAGTTTTAGACTCTGTGGGTCTGATGGTTTACTAGAGTAGACATTGCAGAGTCCATAAAATATATAATGTCTGTTATTTTAATATGAAGTATCTACTCATGTTCTGCGTTTTCCACGTCCTGTAGTCAGAAGCTGCTGCGCTCGCCGCGGAAACCCACCCGCAAGATCTCCAAGATCCCCTTCAAGGTGCTGGACGCTCCTGAGCTGCAGGACGACTTCTACCTGAACCTGGTGGACTGGTCGTCCCTGAATGTGCTCAGCGTGGGCCTGGGCACCTGCGTCTACCTGTGGAGCGCCTGCACCAGCCAGGTACCATGGCGATGGGCCGTTTCCGTGGCTCCCATTTCCGATTCAGTCGGAGGCCTCCGGTTAAACGGCTCTCATCCACTTGCAGGTGACCCGACTGTGTGACCTTTCGGTGGAGGGGGACTCTGTCACCTCCGTCGGGTGGTCCGAGAGGGTGAGTATTCATGCTCTCATCCCTCATCTCCGGGTAGTCTTATCTGCGTCACGTGGTATTCTGACTGGCGCACTGTTTCCAGGGTAACCTGGTCGCCGTGGGGACGCACAAAGGCTTCGTACAAATTTGGGATGCTGCCGCCGGCAAGAAGCTCTCCACGCTGGAGGGGCACACGGCTCGAGTCGGTGAGGCGCCTTTGCTTTGTTCTTTCAAACGTTGTATTTCAAGGTTCCTCTTCACCAGGCATGCGTTAACCCCACCTCCTCCCTCCCCCCGGCAGGCGCACTGGCGTGGAACGCGGACCAGCTGTCGTCGGGCAGCCGCGACCGCGTGATCCTGCAGCGGGACATCCGCACGCCGCCGCTGCAGTCAGAGCGCCGCCTGCAGGGCCACCGCCAGGAGGTCTGCGGCCTTAAATGGAGCACGGACCACCAGCTGCTCGCCTCCGGGGGCAATGACAACAAGGTGTGTGTGTGTGTGCGTGCGCGCGTGTGGGGAGGGGGGTTGGCTGGTGATGGGTGTGTGCTGACATTGTTTAGCTGGGGTCTTTATTGTTGAGCCTTTCCCACCTTTAATCACTGTCCTAGTCTTAGGTTTGACTTTATTTCATTGGCGGTGAAATTTTGTTTGGTCCATCAGCAGGTATACAGATATAAAGAGGATAGAAAATAATTACAGTAAGGAAAGTGGAATGTTTGAAGTAATATGTTTACAGTGAATTTGTACAAGTATTTACAATATTGTGCAGTGTTATTTGTAATGGGGGGGAACATGCAGTGCTGTGTGACAGTGTCAGTGTTGTACGCCCATACTGTACAGTTAGCATTATGAGTATTATGAACTTGATAAAGTACATTTGGCATATTTCTGTGCGTGTTGTTGGAGCGCGATAATCTGCAGAAAGGTATAGAGTGCCGGCAGTGTGCTGTGACGATAGCGGAAAGTGGTGCTGAGGCGTCGCCCCTATCCCCAGCTGCTAGTGTGGAACCACTCCAGCGTGCTGCCGGTGCAGCAATACACAGAGCACCTGGCAGCGGTGAAGGCCATCGCCTGGTCGCCCCACCAGCACGGGCTGCTGGCGTCAGGCGGGGGCACGGCCGACCGCTGCATCCGCTTCTGGAACACGCTGACGGGACAGCCGCTGCAGTGCACCGACACAGGCTCGCAGGTCTGCAACCTGGCCTGGTCCAAGCACACCAATGAGCTGGTATGGCCCACCCCGCCCGCCCACTTTGCCCCGCCCGCGTCCGAGTGAAGCCGCCGGAGAGTGTGTCGAGTTAGCCAGGCACAGTTAATAATAATAATTGATACTGATAGTTACACTTCTTGGTTTTTAATGTACCATGGAGAAGTAATCTATCCAAGACATTGTTTCCCTTCTTGGGGTAGGTGGTGAGGAAACTGACAGGTCCAGGTAGACAGACAGATGGATGGATTGGTGGGGGGGGGGTAGGTGGATTTATGGATGGATGGATTGGTGGGGGGGTAGGTGGATGTTCTTCCACTTGAAAATCAGCGTTGAGATTTTTGTTTCTTCCGTGATGACGTAATGGCTGTGCCCCCCCCCAATCCACAGGTGAGCACCCACGGCTACTCTCAGAATCAGATCCTGGTGTGGAAGTACCCCTCCCTGACTCAGGTGGCCAAGTTGACAGGTCATTCGTACAGAGTCCTCTATCTGGTAAGGGCTGCGGCTTCGTGCTGGGGAGGTCTAGTTGTTACTTTTCTGTGCTCTGTGCCATGCTGCTTGTTTGGTGTTAAATTGTGTGTGGGGTTGGGGGGGGGCTCTCCTCCTGTAGGCCATGTCACCAGATGGAGAGGCCATCGTCACGGGGGCTGGAGATGAGACCCTGCGCTTCTGGAACGTGTTCAGCAAAACTCGGTCGACAAAGGTAATGGCCCATGTGGGATGCTAGGCCGGGAGAGAGAGAGAGAACTTGCGTTTTACCTTGTGGGGGCGTTTTTCAGGTCCTCTCAATATAAACCTTAACATCATAAATATCGGTGAATGCAATCAAAAAACCTAAAATGGCCAGAAGTTTTGTATTTGATTTGGTTACTTATGGTTCAGGTTTAGGCTGGGTTAGGGTTAGGGTTAGGGTTATCATACTTGGGATTATAGTTATGCTTATAGAAATGAATGGAGATTCCCCACAAAGATAGGAATATATGCGAGTGGTGAATTTGCAGTGTTCACTGTTTAAAAGGGGTCCGCAGCTTGTAATTGATCTCTGTTTCGTTCGCAGGAATCTGTATCGGTTTTGAATCTCTTCACCCGGATACGGTAGTACAGCGCAGCGCTCTGGGGGGAGCAGCGTCAGACTTCACTGAGACAAGATGCCAATGCCAGAGCATAACTGTCACTCACCAAGCCAGGCCCCCCGCCCCTCCCCACAAACAGGAGAGGAGTGGTGGGGGCCATTCTCCTCATTTTTGTTTGTTTACAAAGAGACTTGATTTTGGGACAGCCAAATACAGAATCAAAGGAATTCATTTTTGTTTTGGTTTTTTGTTAAATGTACAGTTCTGTTCTAATTGTTTTGGCTTTTCTTTTTCTATGTACCGTTTTGTACCATTGCGCGCGTGTGTGTGTGTGTGTGTGCGTGCATGTGTGCGTGTGTTGCAAACCGCAAGTTTTGCGCGAACCAGCCTTAACATGGTGCAAACCAATTACCTTGAAATAACAGGGCCTGGACACTGGTGGACATTTTTTCTTTTTCTTTTAAGAATCTGGTGGAGCCAAATCGAGACTAGGATATGTTGAAACACACGTGTTTTTAAGTCTCAGTGATCGTTAGGTTGTATTTCTTTATGGAAATCAGGGAATGGAAGCTACAGAGGACCTAAAATTACTATCAAAGTTCAACTGTAGAAAAGAGAATCAACATTTTTGATGTAAAAAAGCACTTCACTGAAAGTGATTGAGCAGTTGGAAGATGTTGGTAAGCAGTTGGATTCGAACAATTTTTAGTTAAAATTTGGCCATTCTGTTGGAAAACTAATTTAAGGCTGTTCGTCTTTTACACTAGCTTTAGCTAATCGGTGAAATTCCTGGTGGTTTAAACCTATTTCTGTTGACCTTTTTAAGTGGTCTGTGTGCCGGTGTGGTTTCCTTGCCGTACGTGTGTGATTGCTGGCATCATCAGGCTGCTTTAAAGAGCTGAGCCTGGCTGCTTTTCATCATCATCCTGCGATGTTCTTGTGTGAATCACTCACATAATCTGCATATGATGGTCACTAAAGGATGGTGAGCTGTGATCCCTGTCAGTATGCATGCTTAACCCAGAACAATATTGGCAGTGCTGTGTACCTCTGCTGTGCTGCCAGATGCAAATCCAGGTTTAAAATAGGATGTCTGCATGTTTCACGGTGAATTTCCCAGGTACATATTGTATTATAATTCCATGCATATTTGAGTTTCAGCTAATCCAAGTTTCTGTTTTTCACGAGTTGATCAGACAGTAGGATGTTTGGGGGAAATCGCTCAATATGAAAAATGACATTTGTAATTTTTGTTGTGTGTGTTGCTCTTGTTTGTGATTGCTTGAATGGCATGCTTTACTATCGGAATGAATGCTATTTATTTGACTTGTGGACAGTGTTACAATCTGGGTTGAATGCGAGAGAAATTTCAACACTGACTTAATGTTTTTATGTCCTGAGCTTTTTCTTTTTTTGTATGTCTCATTTTTTCTTAGCAACAGCAAAGTTAAGATCATAACTGCCAACTTGAACAGCTTAAAGAATGTTTAACCCAAACTCAAAGAATTTATGGACATAACTGAATAAATTCTAATTTTTGGCCCATGTTTGTCTTGTCTGTGGTGTTTTCGGGTATCCAGATCCTTTCCGTTTTCAATTCCGGCACCTTCACTGTCCAACGCTTGCTAGTTAGGTAGAGGAGCAGCTCGCTCTATTTGCAGGTAATTTTAACAACTATGCAGAAACACGGCTGGAGTGAGTTCTCCGGATAAGATAAAATATAGAAAACTGCATTACCCAGAAGCCAGGCGTGCACCGGAAATGACGCTGAACTAGCTTACGCGACATGGCGGGACGTTGGAACTGTTTCCAAAATAAGCCTACTTCAGTTTGGATGCAATAACTAATGAAAGAAGGTACGGTGTGTCGAACTGTTTTTAACTTCGCCACGTAATTATTAAATTATTCAGCATTTTAATTTGACTGAGATAAATCGTAAGTTCCTTATGAGTCCTTTTGTGTGGTTTTCTTCATTGTCTCGGTGAGCGATGATGTGTTGTAAGCTCTCTTGGTAAATTAGTGTAGACGTTGTTATATCAGCTTGGTTTTAAGTTGTCTTTCGAGTCCCGAAATTAAATCATCAATAGACGGACAGAGAGTGCTCGCCGTCAGCGGTTATCGCCCGTGTTTTCTGATGCCTTTCCAGCATGGCTGACCGGAGTCTTCCTCGGGAAATTAAGCGGTGGGCTACAGAGGAGTTTAATCTGCCATCGAAACACCTCCCGCCTGACAATTTAAAAACGTGCGTAGCAGCAAATCCCCTCCCGAAGACACGTAAACGTCTTCCTGATATCTTGTGAATACCTTGTCTTATGAGAATTGAAATCTGTTTGATTCCCTAGGTTGTGCCTTGGACACGGTTCGTCTATTTGGAAATATGTCACTCAGCACGTTTACAACCAGAGGTGAGTAAACGGACCTGATTACTGTATTCGTTTAATTTAGACTTTTGGTTTCTTTTCAGCAGGCTCGGTTTCTTCCAAGTTAAGTCAACCCCCTCCTTTGTTTCTGCAGAAATGTCAGAATTATGCGTGGGAATCTGCAATGGTATCCTTTTCCTTAGCTGTGCTCCGATGTGAAAGTGCCTCGATCGGCGCATGAATCACCGTGAATCTTAAATTTAGCTGCATGTGGCGGAGATCGGTCCACGCAGATGTTTGCTGAAGCACACGGCTGTGAGGGGTGAAGCTGAGTTGATTCTCTTTTTCCTTAATGGCGTGACTTCCCAGGTACAAATCACTGCAGGATAATGAGGTGAGACAGAGTCTCGCTGAGGGTGTGACTCCTCGCAGCGTAGCGGCATTGTGATGTCATTACAGGGCATTTTCCCTGTATGTGTGGCTGCATGTGACATTTAGTGGCGTCTTGCTCCACCAGGTGCAGCGGGTGGAGGGACTGAACGAAGTGGCCAAGAAGGAGAGGCTGAAGAAGGATATTGAGGAGCTGAGAGCAGAGCTTAATCAGCTGGATGCCCAGATTAGCGTAGATGAGGCTCAGCTTGTGGCTGAGGGTGAGAGCCATCCATCCATCCATTTTTCTGTCTGTCTGTCTGTGCAAGTCAGAGAGTACAGCAGGGGTCTCTGTCTCTCCCTCACACACAGCCACAGAGATACTCGCTTGCACAGCCCAGCAGTCATGTCCTACTTTCTCCACACAGTGCTGAGGATGGGCCTAAACACAAACCTGTGAGATAGCAGCACATCGCTGTGTCGTGTGCCAGCCTGCCATAAGCAGTGCAGAACAGAAGCGCTCCTGTGAAGTTGTGGCTGTTGTTACGCTGCCTCGTGACTCAGCGTCCCCCCCCCCCCAGAGAGGTGCATTGGCCGCAGCTGGGACAGTGACAGGGATAGCCGTCAGAGGGATCTGCTACTGCGGGCGGCCAGGCAGCGCTGTGCCGACGAGCGCCACTCAGTGGACCAGGACTGCCACAGGCTCAAAGGCCACTGCCAGGCCCTGAGCCATCTCTCCAGGTGGGGGCGCCGTTTGTTTCCTTCCAGACTTTTTAATCCCAGTTTTTTTGAGCAATAGGTTGTGTCCCGTTGTAGGAAGGCAGAAGTGGAGTTGGTGTTTGGGGGTGATGACAGTAGCAGCGACAGCCTGAGCTCTTTGGGGCCTCAGGTTCTTGTAAGTACCTGGTTCACCTGCACACAGCGCCATCTAGTGTGTGGATGTCCTCGCATCGCATAGGTTGCCAGGGAGCAAACAAGGTTTCTCACTCACCCTCAGCGCGTGGTGAGGGAGCTGGTTGAGGAGAGGGTGCGCTTCTTCTGCTCTCTGCTGGAGAGTGAGCTCAAGAGGGTGCCTTCATCAGTACAGTAAGTGGTGCTTTGTAGCTCAGGGTGTCCTGGGACCCTGCTTCTGGGATCCTCTTATGGACTCGGCCCTGACTGCATTTCTTGTTCTCTCCTCCCAGCACATCCCGTGAGCAGAGGGAGGCAATTTTCCAGCACTGGCTGAGCGCTGTGGAGGTGAGGCGCATAAATGGGTCGCCATTGATATGCAGTTTTCATTTGCTTTAAAAAAAAAAAAAACTTGTGTAAATATGTTATGGTTCTAAAATGCACCCAGTCGTCACGGTTAAGGGTCTTTGAGTAACGAGTGCATTCAGAGTGTAACAAATGGATCCTTTTGAGTCCATTGAATAAGAACAAATGCTTGAACCAGCCTTGCTGTCTGTCTGTGATCAGGACCTGCTGCAGTCTCATCCTCCTAGCCATTTACTGTCTGCCTTGCAACACCTGGCCTCCCGCCAGCAGGTGGCCCTGCAGGAGAAGCTGACTACTTTAGATGTCGGACAGGAGGTGGCTGCACTCGGGTAAACATAAAAAATAAACAACTTATGCATCTTGGAAAAAGGGTCTATTGAGTCAGTATTTCTGAAATGTAAAAGGACTGTTCAAAACGTCAAACAGTTTACAAATGTGTCTATTAAAAGTCCCTATGTGTGGTATATTTATTCATTGAAATTCAGTATTTAATCATTAAAATTTATTTATTAAAACGCCAGACCTTTGTTTCCTGGATTAGGCTGCAGGCTCCCCTTCAGTGTTTGGCGGAAAGATGGATGCCTGCCTCGTTCATTGTGGTCAGTCTGTTTCACACTGTGCCTTGTTAATGTGTGACACAGGTATCGCTACGAGAGCTCTCACCTGCAGGACATGTCAGGGCATGATGAAGAATTGCCATCAGTGAGGTATCTGTTGCAGGTATCTGTGTTCTTGTGGCCTCCGTTTTGCATGACTAATTCACATTTTTCCTCACCCGTTCAGTTTTATTTTTAATTGTCTGTAGGAATGAGAATATCCAAAATCTGTAGACCAGGCCCTCTTCAGGAATGTGAGAAATTAGTTCCCAGGGCGTTCTTTTAAAGAAATGGTTAAAATATCTGCTCTGAGCACTGCGAGCACATCTGTCTGCACTGTTGGCTCTGTGACACCGCCCCCCGTCTCCTGGCAGTCGGGCTGGCAGGACGTGGAGCAGATCTTCGTACAGCAGGCGCTGACCCAGGTCCGGGTTCGGCAGCTGAAGACCCAGCTAGATGCCCGCATGAAGGAGGCGGAGCTGGACCTGGACCTGCTGGACGGCGAAGGCCAGACCAAGGCGCTGGCAAAGTAAGGCTGTCCCTGCTTTAAAATGATTTTTTTCTGTGTGTCACTCCCAAAGTTTTTAGTACTACCCGTGGTCCATTTTTATCACGCCTTTGCTAATATTCCCGGGAGGCCCGTCAGTGAGGTAGGGGGTGTGGTGTCGACTAAAGAGCCCCCAGTTACGGACTCCAATAAGAAAACATGACGCGTTGCCAAGCGGATGGTTAACGCTTTGCTGGGCCAGGGTGGCGTTCGACATGGAGCTGCAGTGCGTGATGAAGGCCGCGTTACGGGACAGCGTGCTGGGCCAGTGCGAGCAGCTGGAAGAGCAGGTCCGGCGCAGGCAGGACGCCGTCCACGGTCTGCGCAGTCAGTGGCAAAGCATCATGGACTTCAGGCAACTTGTGGTGAGTCTGAGTCTGCACTTCCTGTTCCGACTACACTTCCTGTTTGACATTTGCTTTTTGGTCAGTTTTCTAAACTGAGTGATGCCTGGGCTGAGGCTGACGCCTACAGCTGCTCTCTTGGTTGTGTTTCAGGAGGAAGTGAAAGTAGATGGAAAAGGGTTGGGGTTAGTACCATTAAGGTGAAAGGCTACACTGGTGTGGTGGACAGCCAGCGATGTGGTGTGTGTGGTTCAGCGGGTTAGGACGCTACACTCGTGATCAGAACAAATCCCGTCGTTGCGGAGTGATTTGTCTGCTTTCCTGGTCGTGTATCACTCTAGATAAAGTGTCTGCTAAACTAATAAAATATAAATCAGTGATATTCAGTAGATTAGCCTATTGTGTCCAGGTGCTCTCAAAGCACCAAGCATGTATATTTTTGTGCTTTTAATCACTGTCCACCTTGTTGTGGCTGTAGGACAACAAGCAGGTGCAAATTAGGGGACTGATCAAGGGGAACTCTGCAGCCAAGACTGAGATGTCCCGTGTCCACTCTGAGGTGCGTGTCCACTCTGAGGTGCGTGTCCGCTCGCCGTTAACTCCGAAATCCTACGATACCCTCTTTTTTTTTTCTCCATT
>JAODLD010000049.1:3583509-3595985 GCA_026781065.1 Mormyrops boulengeri
CGTGTCCACTCTGAGGTGCGTGTCCGCTCGCCGTTAACTCCGAAATCCTACGATACCCTCTTTTTTTTTTCTCCATTTTTTTGTAACCAGATGTCACCGATTGCCTGATGCTAAAAGGTCATTTGTGCAGTCGCAAACATGCCCCCAGGCTATTCCCTCACTCTTTCCCCCCACCCTTCCCTGCCTACCTTTGACCCACTGCACCATGTTCAGGTTGGGCAGTTCATGCAGCATAAGGTGGCTCCCTTGTGCCAGAGCGTTGTGGATGCGGCGGGGAACCTGCGGAACATGGTGTCTCAGGGGGTCCGGCAGATGGCAGGAGTGTCACTGGCAGCTCTCGATGCCAGGACGCTTGACGGGTAAGCAGGTTCGGGAGGGGGGGCAGGCCACGCCCTTCGCGCAGCCCCGGCGAGAGGAGCAGGATGTCGGAGGAATGCTGTGTTCTTGGCTGTCATATCAAATAAATGTTCACCTAGCAATTACCTGTAAATCTGATATTTCTAAACTAGCTTTCTGTATGAAATTTGTTCCAGAGTGCAGCGCGTCCCAGCTGAGTGGCTCTCAATTCACCGCCTCCATTCCGGAACCTTCCATAGCCTTTGCCAGAACCTGGCTTTCCCGATGCACAAAGTGAGCCCCCTTCTCGCTGAACCCCTCTCCGCGTCCCATCCCTCACACGACCCACCCTGTTCACCAGCGGCGTCACCCTTATCCTCCACTTGTCCCTCTAGGCTCCGGAGCAGCTCTGTGCCCAGGCTGTGTCCCAGCAGCTGCGGCTGCGATTCCTGCGTCGGCTGCTCCAGCTGCACTCGGCCTCACAGACTGACCTGCAAAACCAGAGGGCTCAGCAGCGTGCCCCTGACCTTACGGGTGAGGCCTCTTCCTGTTCACCTTTGACAAAGGAAGTGAATCTGTAATGGAGACACTCATCAATCACTCGAGAATTTTCGCTTAACAGGATGGTTTGAGAAGTCAATATTCATAAGATAAGCTATCTGATTGGCCAGTGGATGTGCTCCCATCGACGGGCTGCCTTTTTTAGTGTGGTTTGGGGAAACTCATTAATGTTCATGAGAAGCTATCTGATTGGCTGGTGAACTCTAAGGCATTCACTGGCCAATCAAGTAGCGCTTCTCTCGTGAATATTAATGACTCTTCCCAAACCACCCTGTAAAACGAAAGTTCGCCCCTCCTACTCCCCAGCTGCGGCTGTTGATTCCCATTGATTCACCCCCCGATCGCACTCTGCCCTCCCACCCCCAGCCCTCTTGCTACAGGTGCGGGAGCTGGATGAAGAGCTGCTCCAGTCTCTATTGCCTCGGGTCCGACAGTTGAGCCAGAGGACCTCCCAGGCGTTGCTGTTTGCAGCTGAAGTGAAAACTGCCATTGGTCACTGGTGAGCATTGCAGCATCCCTATCCTCAGCCCCAGATCAGCACTGTGGGGGCGTTTCATCAGTGCCGCTCGGCACCGGTGCACCAGACATTACTGATATCTGTTCTGATCATGTCTGTCCTTCCTTTCTCCTCTGTCTGCAGGTGGGAGCAGCCAGCGCAGTTTGCCCTGCCGGAGATGACGACAGGGGGTCTGACTCTGCAGCAGTGGCTCCAGCGCTGGAGGCTTGCGGCCAAAGCCCTTGAATGAGTCCCCGTCCATGGCAGGCTGCACGTGGACAGGCCAAAATTTGTATCAGCTTCCCCAGACCCATAGCGGCTGTTATTGGAGTGTTGAATTCATAATGTTTCTCGGTGTTAAATGCTTTTTGCACACAGCTAGTTCCCATTTCTCACTTTCAAATAAAATAAATCGAATGAGACCTCTACTGGTTGTGTGTTGTATTAGCACGTGACTATGTCCTGCCCACTGTGTTAAATCTTTGTTTCCCGGTGACTAGTTTCAGGCAAGGCAAAGCCAACGAGGATTATAAATTATATAGGTCAAACGTGACAACATGCGGACATAACTGAAATATATTGACAGAACAGAAGAAATGAAAACACAAGTGAATCATTTATGATAATGGGGAGACGACAAGCTGATAAGGCCGTCGACTTCTTTCCCGTATGCGCATGCGCAGCCGAATTGGGAATTACGGATCACGCGCATGTGCACTGCGCTCCCCCGTTTTACGTACATTTCCGGACGCCCAGTCTGCACGGCTGCCGCCGAATTTAAAGAGACAGGGGTTCATTAGTAATTTTTAATAATTTTAAACCATTGTCTAAGACCTACTTTCCACTGACTTTGGGTGTGGGGAAAAAAACAGTAACGTGGGAGGAGCTACGTGGTAGCTAACCGAGGAATGGCGTTTTGAACAAAGTGGTCCCGATAAAACTCAAATTGCCGTCGCCTCGGCCCTAGCTGGCTAGCTAACGGCAGCCGTAGCTTTCTTTCAGCTCGCTGGCGAGGGAGAGCTAACTGGCTAATCCGGAGCCGAGCGGGAGGAGCAGGGGGGGCTGAAGAGACAATGGCGAAAATACAGGCGCACGGCACCATGAAGCAGATGAGCCAAGTGCAGGACAAGGCGTACGTGATGCAGAAACAGGTCCAGCAGCAGCACTTCCAGAAGCTGAAGGTAAACCGCGTCGGGCGGGCGAGCGGGGCGGGGAGGGGGGAAAGCCAGAGAGTTGAAGTCCTGCGGTGTCCAGAGCCATTTTGTGCTTCCATTTCGGCAGTGAGAGGAGCAAAAGAAAAGCGCGTACCAGCTATCAAGCTGAGTGCCAAGGCTCTCTGATTGCCCCCCCCCCCAAATACACATAGGCAGTCGCGACAATGTTGCGGTGTAGCTGATGAAACGTTAACACACGGCTGCGTAATGTTACTTTGTGTCTTTATGCTGCTGCCCAGTGAATTACTTCTGTTCAATCTCTAATGTTTCGGTGTGTCATTGATGTCCTGTACCCAGGGCTGTCGCATCGTCCCCAGGATGATGAATGTAGCTCTAGTTTTGGAGTATGGGAGCGGTCTGGAAATAAAGCGCCACACCGATCAGTGTGTGCGGTGCCGCTTTCCCCCCTATGGACTGGCTCTGTATCCCCTGAAGCTTGATGCTACCTCTGTGCTCAGGGCTTTGTTAAAGAGTCTTGGACAACATCCATACACAGACACGTACTGCCTATCTTGCCCTTTCGATGTAAGCATGAAATATGTCCGTTCGTTGACGCGCGATTGTTGGAGGGGGTCATTTCTAGGCGAGGAAAGTGTATTAAGTACCTCGTCAGCAAGGATGTGGGTATAAGTCATCATCTGCGAATAGCCACTTCTTGGCTTTTGGGAAAAGGCTGGTTTGTCGTAGCAGAAACTGCGCCTCATTGGCGGCTGTCCTCTCGCCAGTTTTGCACTCGGTTCCGACGTCGTCTTTGCTGTATGGTTGGACAGAAGCGGTCCCGTAATATGACTTCTGTTGCTGCGGTTTGTGTGACTCATTAATTAAATAATTTTTTGTTCAGTTTCTCTTAAGGTTGCCAGAAGTTTTAAGTTGTCATCTTGTTACTTTTAACTCTAGGTAGAAGATGCCTTATCTTACCTTGACCAGGTGAAAATACGATTTGGGAATGACCCAGGGATATACAACAAATTTTTGGACATCATGAAGGAATTCAAGTCACAAAGGTATGTAATTTATTCTGTTCTGTCTGCACTTTTCTTAAAACAAAAAAAGTAAAGTGAAACCGATAAAGTATTAGAAGAAGTTTTTCACCAATACGCCCGAGATGGCTCGAGTTGCCTGAAATGGTGAGAGATTTTTTCATAAACACATCTGTATTAGACGCAGAAACACATCTAAACACGCAGTTCTGTTTGAACTACAATCTTTCTTTTTCTCACCCACAGCATTGATACACCGGGGGTAATAAATCGCGTGTCCCAGCTCTTCCACGGTCACCCTGACCTCGTATTGGGTTTCAATGCCTTTCTACCCCCAGGGTACCGGATAGAGGTCCCCAAAAATGGGGTGGTGTCCCTCCAGTCACCGCTCTCCGGCCAGGTTGGAAAACTCGATGCACCTTTCCTGTCTGTCTAAATGCGTGTTGTACTGCGGTCGTTTTTTAAATTGCCTTCTGTTATTACCGAAGTCACGCCATTCCACCATGCAGTCCGGGTTCTACTGTGGGGAAGAAAAAGGGAATCAGTTGTGGGAGTCACTGAGTTGGGTTTGGGACGTGGTAAAATGGCCAGGACTCTGTTTGCAGGAGAGCGACTTATTTAGCCAGTGACTCTGCTTCCTGGTGTAGGTCTGCGCCCACTTCTCCAGTCTAAGTAGCCCCAGCGATTGCAGTAGTAATGCGATCGGTGCTCGTGTTGCGGGGGTGTGCTGATGGAAGCTGGATTTGTCCCCCATGCAGGCTTCCCCGGGCCCAGGGAGGGCGGTGGCGGTCGGTGTGGCTGGGGGGGTCTCGGCGTCTTCCCCCGCCGAGGATGGCTGCGCTCACGGAGAAGCCGCTGCCTCTCTTTACGCCAGCCCCTCGTCCTCCAGCCCTCCGGACCCCCCTAGCCGGCTCTCCTTGGCCTTGCCCGGCCGGGAGGGCCAGTCCCAGCCCCCGTCTTCCTCCTCGTCCTCCCCGCCGGGCTCTGAGCCCAGCCCGGTGGAGTTTGACAGCGCAATTAGTTACGTGAACAAGATCAAAAACCGTTTCCTGGACCATCCAGAAATCTACAGATCCTTCTTGGAGATACTACACACCTACCAAGTATGTGTCTGCGCCCGGGTTTTTAGATTTGGTTTCAGTTTTTTGAATGCATAACATCTTTGCAAGCTGGCTGAAATATATGTGGAAGTTGCACGGTGTGAAAGTGAGTCTGATTTTTTTCCAAGTAAAGGGTCGTCCTGTGTGTTTCCAGAAAGAGCAGCTAGAAGTGAAGGAGGCGCGGGGCCGTGGTGGTATGACGGAGGATGAGGTCTTCTCCAAGGTGGCCAGCCTCTTCAAGGGACAGGAAGACCTACTGGCAGAGTTTGGACAGTTCTTGCCAGATGCCAAGAGATCCCTAGTTAGTAGCAGTATATTTGAACATGCTTCACTTTTCCAATGCAGTGTTTCCCAACCTGGTCCTCAGGGACCCACAGACAGTCCACGTTTTCGTTCCCTCCCAGTTCCCTGCCAGATAGTCCATATTTTTGCTCCATTGTAGCTCCCAGTAGATCTATCTGTGGGTCCCCAAGGACCGGATTGGGAAACGCTACACTAAAGCTTTAAAGGCTTTGATCAGCATTGTGTATCCGAGAGTATATTCAGAATTGGTGCCGCCGGGCTTTTGTTGTTGTCGCCATCCTGATGGCTTGTGGGGGATCTGTCGGTGAGGCTTCAACTTGACATAGCCTTGTTCTCTCATCCTGCGTGTCCGGTCCTGAGACCGCCTCGCTTCCATCTCCGATATCGTGACTTTCTTCCCTGCAGTTCACTGGCAGCTCACTAACAGGCAAGGACCACTTGAAGAAGATGGAGGATGAGGAGTTATCCAAGCAGAGCAAGAAGAGGTCCAGACCCATGTTGCTGTCTCACATGACTCCACTACTAAAGGTACCCGTTTTATTACTAAAACAGCTCACAAAGAAATGTAGTAATTTAAACTCTTCCTTCAGATTTCTGTCATAATTTGTTTGGCCTGTCGTGACTGGTGACATTCAGTGTAGATCTGAGAGCAGCAGGCTGAATTTAAGCTGGTGTGCGGCTCATTAGCTGAGGAATCTTTGTCTATATCCAGAATATCATGGGTTAGATTCCTGTCGATAGTAATATCAGGATTGGGCAGTTGGCCCCAGCTGGGCAGGAGGTCCTGCACACTGGCTGACACTCTGCTCTGACCCTAAAATCTGTCACGGAGAGCAAGATGGGGTATGAGACAGCCAAAGAGTTACAGTGTACCTCATACAAGCGGCAAATATCTTAAATTATCTTTATTGCATGTACCTTTTTCAGGTTTAAAGGAATCGGCTGGTTCCTGAATTCTATCATAGAAGTATTGTTTGTTCAGTTGTGATTAATATGCTGACGAAGCAAAGGTAGTAGGCTAGTGGAGGTTTTGATGTTAGCTTGGCAATTGTACACGTGGGAAATGGGTCGTAATCAGCCTGACAGGAAGCAGCCGGGCAGGGAGACAACGGCAGCGTTTTGAATGAAAGAGTCGCTTTGGTTACGCTCGTCCAAATGGAGCAGTTAACTAGCAGTTAAGCACATCGGCGTGAAAACGGCCTGCAGAAAACTTGCATAATTGTCGGAGCGCAGAATTATTCTGGGCTTGGAGGGGGGAACTATCTGGAAGATGGCTGCGTGAAATGTAGGTGCAGCTATTTTGAGAGTATCGTCTAGGTGAAGGTTGGGTCTTTTTGGCCTCTGCTTGCAGTTTTTCTTTTCTGCTTTGTTTATCCATCTGTGCGTTCTGATACATTGCATGCGTACCTCCAGCCTGACCCATACAGGTTAAACTGGACGCTACTTTCAAATGTTTTATATTTTAAGGACGGTGATAGTCGTCTCTTTATCTGAACTGCATGTTCTTAACCTGTGGGAGGAAATGCGTGTCGTGAACACGCAAGCACTGTGCCTCTCTGGGGCCGCTTTCCAGCACACAGCTGGGAAAGTGTGAGGCAGCAGCTTTACCTGCTGGGATACCCCAGTTTACTGGTTTGGATTAATCTGTTCCCACCTCGCCTACTCTGCTGTTGCCTGCTGCAGCTTAGTGCTGATTAGGCGGGGAGGTGGTGCATGACCGCTAGCAACCACTGATTCGCGGGATGCTTGGGTGCTGGTGGAACCTCTTGGTTCAGCCCTTTTCCACTGCATCCTCCAGTTTTGTTCCTCACGTCGGGGTGCCCCTTCTCAGCTGCGGGGTGACGCTTCAGGTTGCAATCGGTCTGCCCTTTAGGAGCCGATCGTCAGTCATGTTGATGTGATTTTGTGAAACCAGTATTGGTATATTGCAGGACTGCTCTTGGGTCCTTGTCTTTGGCTTTGTGTCCCCGCCATCACGCTGACCTTACTGTGTGTTGGACTCTGTTCTCTTTGAGATGGAAAGCGGCTTCTCTCTAATAACCAAAGAATAGCCTTTCGCTGGAGTCAAATCTCGTAGCCTGGCTGGAAGCTACGGACCGCGGCCCCCGTTTTGCTGGCTGCCGTTGTAGTGATTGTGTTTTAGAGACATACAGTGGAATCTGGGGAATTCTTCACCTGTGTTTGGTCCCCCCCTGTTCCGGGGGGGTGGGTGGCCTTCCCTGCTGTGTGGATCGCTCCGGTTTTCGTTAAGTGGCTCGTATTCTTTGTACCGCGAACGAGGTACACGTTAGCCGCATGAGGGTTAAAATACACACCAAATGCATATTTTCTTTCTGTGCACTTGCACCGCTATGACAATTGCTATGCATTTTGCTTCATGCGGCGAATGCGTGATTGTGCACCGGTTATGAGGCATCCCTGGATATGTGTATTTTCTACTGAAGATGTTTGCTCTCCAAAACCAACCAGGCTATATGGTTATACAGAGGCTTTTTTTATTGGAGCAGATTAGTTTGAGGAATTTAATGAGTGCTGGGTGCTCCTGCAGCCTCTCCATGCTTCTTGCAGGTCATGAGTCCTTGTTTGTATCCATCACCTTTGTTGCCTTTTGCCTGTTTGGCGCCCTTTTCCTCCATATTCAGTAGATACCAAACTCTCAGCTGCATCCAGGGTATGACCTGAGCCATCGGAGTTTCAAAACCTCGGAAATGTTCACGCTCTGAATTTCTTCTGTAAATTTCAAATCGTGATCTAGTTTGACAGGCACAGAAATAATGTTTTCTGTTGTTTGTGCTCCATAGAAAAAGATGAAGTTGTCTTGTTCTAAGGACCAATCATTTGCTGCTGTTGGAAAGCATGGAGTTCTGCGGGAATTCACGTTCTTTGACAAGGTATGAAACGGCGGAAAATAGATGCTGGAGGAGATCCGGGATGTCGTGGCTTGCCGCTTTGCTCCTTGCCCACGCACAGCCTCCGTTGTCTGCCCTGCTCAGGTCCGGCGCTTGTTCAAGAGCCAGGAAGTGTACGAGAACTTCTTGCGCTGCATTGCATTGTTCAATCAGGAGGTGGTGTCAGGGGCGGAGCTTCTACAGCTGGTCACACCATTTTTGGGGTGAGTGTTTTTACATGAGGGGCATTTCGCGGGTTCCTGAAGACATTTGTGTGTGTCCTGTTCCAACATACACAGCTCGAGTAACAAAAGGCATTGTAAGTAGAATGAAACCTACTCAAGGACAATTGCCAGGTATAAAAATTTCAGTGATTAGCTGGCAGTAGCTGATGCTGCTAAATATCACAGGGTTTCCATTTTCTGCATCGCTGAGCGAACTGACTTCTAAAAAAGGGCTGGTATCTTGGTTAATTGGTTGAAGCAGGTTGTCCAGTGAATGATTGGAAGCAGTCTCGGGGGCCCCAGGTGATCCACATGAGAAGGTCTGGGGGTGCTAATGAGAGCTTTTGAGGGCATGCAGGCATGTTCAGACGCACTGATTTCTAATCCACGAACTGACCTGCTCGACCTCTAGGAAGTTCCCGGAGCTCTACGCTCAGTTCAAGTCATTCCTGGGAGAGAAGGAGCTGTGTCATTCCCTGTCAGGGCTCTCAGACCGCTACATGGAAAGCGGCGGCAGGGAGATTGACTACGCCTCCTGTAAGCGTCTTGGCTCCAGCTACAGAGCCCTGCCCAAGACTTACCAGCAGCCGAAGTGCAGCGGACGCACAGCCATCTGCAAGGAGGTACTGTGCAGCTCTTGCGAGAGGGGCGTGGCTGGGTTGGGGGAGGGTGAAGCTTCCCTACAGAGGGTTCGAGGTTGACGGAGGATGCTGGTGCTAAGGACAGTGTCTTGTGGCTAAAAAGGATCTATCAGTAGACTACAGTAGGTGTTCCCAAGCCTTTGATGTCTGCAGACCAGTTTGCATGAGGCAAAAATCTTAGACCAGTAAAACAACCGGGGGGGAATGGATCAATCAGCAATTTCCGTAAGATTAGTAGTTTTCATCTTTTTCAGATACGAACAGAACGCAGGAACGTGAGGGGTCGTAAATAATTGGAAATGTGTAATCTATTTTGGTAATTAACCAACGCCTGAGACAACCCGCATCATTCCGCAGCGGAATACTGACCGGTAGTGGTCCATACACCCAGGCTTGGGATGCCCTAGACTACAGTGAATGTTGACTCCCAGGTCAAATGATGCACAAGATGTCGGGTGTCCTCTGGTTTCATGTGCTTGTCCTTGATTTTGTCCTTTATGCTGTCTGAGCTGGGGGGGTAGGCCTCCCCATCACTGCCTTAACGCTCCTGTCTCTATATGCGAGGGCAGGTGCTGAACGACACATGGGTGTCCTTCCCGTCGTGGTCGGAGGACTCCACCTTCGTCAGCTCCAAGAAGACGCCGTACGAGGAGCAACTCCATCGCTGTGAAGACGAGCGATTCGAGGTGAGCCGCTACCTAGCAGGCCTCTCCATCTGCTCTGCACATAGGCAGGCCGCTGCTGTCATGCTGACTGTTTATTCTGATTCAGCTCACTCTGCAACCCCGATTGTGTAGATATTAAACGGTCTACCTCGCACTTTAATGGTCTCCTTTTCATTCCCCCCACGCGCTACTACTGTATGGATGCTGTTGCCATTTCTATGCACGTTTTGGCTGTTTTATAGAGATCAGAGGAAATTTTGAGAGATTAATCTTATCATTGATCTTCATACAGAGTTCTCTTAAACTATTGTCAAACTTTTTAACTCATTCTAATTAATCATTGAATTCCTTGTATCACAGGATAAAATTGTTGAAATGGGTTTTGAGTTTTATGAAAGGAGATGCCGGTTCTGTGTTATTAGTCATACTGATCTTGCATTGCCTGGTCTGTTAGTTGGATGTGGTCCTGGAGACCAACCTGGCCACCATCCGGGTCCTGGAGAGCGTGCAAAAGAAGCTGTCGCGCCTGTCCCCTGAGGACCAGGACCGCTTCCGCCTTGACGATTGTCTGGGTGGCACTTCTGAGGTCATCCAACGGCGCGCCATCTATCGCATCTACGGCGACAAGGCACCTGAGGTCATCGAGGGCCTGAAGAGGAGCCCCCTCACCGCTGTGCCCGTGGTGCTCAAGAGGTCAGAGCACTTAGCTCAGAGGTTCACGCTTTCATTTGTGAAGTGATACCTTCAGGGGTTGATGGTGCATTACCTGACTGGGTGTGCTTTGGGTTCATAGAGTTCAGTTTGTAATGTAGGGGGGTGGGGCTTGATGTCTCTCAAGCCGCTATTGACATGATGACCCTTCCGCCTTCCTCACCACAGGCTGAAGGCGAAAGAAGAAGAATGGCGGGAGGCCCAGCAGGGCTTCAACAAAATCTGGCGCGAGCAGTATGAGAAGGCCTACCTCAAATCCCTCGACCACCAGGGTGTCAACTTCAAGCAGAATGACATCAAGGCCTTGCGGTCCAAGAGCCTGCTCAATGAGATCGAGAGTGTCTACGATGAGGTAAGAACTGATCCCGGCTGTGGCAGCTGGACAGGAGGAGCCTTTGAAACCCAGGCTGATGGCAGGTCTAACCCAGTGGGAGCCAGAATTGGGTTAAGACCTCTCTGTTATTGGCAGCATGCAATGATCTCTCGCCTTGCTTGTTGGTTAGTTTGTCATCACTTTAAAAATGAGTGCTATTGCCTTTCTGACTTCATGAAGACTTCTGATCTGGGTTACAGCGGCAGGAGCAAAGCACAGAGGAAGGAGGATGCAGCCAGCAGCAGGGGCGGGACAGGGGTGGCGGCAGCACCAGCAGCGAGCCTCACATGATCTTCGTGTACGAGGACAAGCAGATTCTAGAGGACGCTGCCTCCCTGATCATCTACCACGTCAAGCGGCAGCCCACCATCCACAAGGACGACAAGGACCACATCAAGCGCATCATGCAGCACTTTGTGCCCGATCTCTTCTTCGCCCGCCGTGGCGAGCTGAGCGAGACGGAGGAGTGGACGGACGAGGAGGCGGACACCGAGGAGGGTGGGGGCGGAGCCCCGGGAGGGGCGGGCACTGGGGCCGGACCCCAGCTCAATGGGGACTCTCGGAGGCGACGTTGCACCTCGCCGCATGGCACCGAGCCCGGTCCAACCACCCCGATTGCCAGTAGTGGCGAGAAGCTGGACCTGTGTGATCCGGAGGCGGAGCACCAGAAAGAGCTAGACGACGTCTACAACCTGTTCTTTGTCAACAACAACTGGTACTTCTTCCTTCGGCTGCACCAGACGCTGTGCCTGCGGCTGCTCCGCGTGTACCGGCAGGCCGAGCGGCAGCTGCTGGAGCGCCGCGCCGAGAAGGAGCGCGAGAGGCTGCTGCTGGCTGACGGCCGGCGGGACAAGGCCACTGACCTTGCCATGGAGCTACGCCTCAAACAGCCCAGTAAGCCCCCCCTCATCGAGAACCTTGCCGCCTTATCCAAAAACGGGTGAATTCCACAGCTCCTAGAATTATCATGGGCCAGCATTTCTCAACCAGGTCCGTAGGGACCAGAATTCATATTTTTGCTCCCTCCCTGTGGTTTAACCAACCGGGAAGCATTAGAGTAACCCATTGCAAGTGGGCTAAGTGGGTTAATGAATGCATTTTTGGGTTTCAGAGCCTTATTTGTGATGTCACGCAGGTGAGGTGGAGCTTGAGGAGTATTACCCCGCCTTCCTGGACATGGTGCGCAGCCTGCTGGACGGTAACCTGGACTCGACGCAGTACGAAGACACGCTGCGCGAGATGTTCACCATCCATGCCTACATTGGCTTCACCATTGACAAGCTTGTCCAGAACATCATCAGACAGGTGGGATGTGGTCCTGCTTACCGGCCTTCTGAATCTGCTTCTGTTCAGTTGATTTCATGGAGGAGTTTCCTCAGTGGTACAGAAGTCCCAGGTCTAAGTTCTTGGTGTCCTTGCGGCCCACAGCTGCAGCACCTCGTCAGCGACGAGGTGTGCCTGCAGGTAGTGGAGCTGTACCTTGCCGAGCGCAAGAGGGGTGCCGCCGGGGGCAACCTCTCCTCACAGTGCGTGCGTGCTGCATGGGAGACCAGCTACCAGTGGAAGGCCGAGCGGGTCATGGCTGACGAAAACTGCTTCAAGGTAGAGCATCTGCTGAAAAAGCGGCTGTAGTCGTGGTCATTTTAAAGCTGAACATGCATTCGCATGGAGCTTGTAGGCTGACCGTTACAGAAAGCCAAAATCTCTCATGATGAAATCTCTCCTTTCTGCTGCAGGTTATGTTCATTCAAAGCAAAGGTCAGGTGACCTTGACGATTGAGCTTCTGGACACGGAGGAGGCCCAGGGTGACGACCCGCTGGATGTGCAGGTCCGGCCTGAAATTCACATGTCTGGGGCAGAAAGCTGGATAAAGTAAAGTTGTGAATGGAAAGCAGAAGACTGATTTGGGGGGGGCGGGGGGGGGGGGGCGGGGGGGGGGGGGGGGGGGGGGGGGGGGGGGGGGGGGGGGGGGGGGGGGGGGGG
>JAODLD010000049.1:3606509-3618298 GCA_026781065.1 Mormyrops boulengeri
CCCCCCCCCCCCCCCCCCCCCCCCCCCCCCCCCCCCCCCCCCCCCCCCCCCCCCCCCCCCCCCCCCCCACCAGAGCCTATCGCAGGAACAATGGGCACAGACAGGAACCAACCCTAGGCAGTCAGCAACACACTCACAGGGCCAATTTCTCCAATCAACCTATCCTGCACACTTTCGGACTGTGGGAGGGAACCGGAGTCCCTGGGGAAAACCCACATAAACATGGGGAGAGCATGCGAACTCCACACAGAAAGGACGAGGGATCGAACTCAGGACCTTCTTGCTGTGAGACAGCAGTGCTAACCACTGCACCACCATGCCACCTAATAGTAATAATAATAATAATAGTAAATTAAAAGAATAAATTTTAAAATAATATTAAGTCTCTTGTGGACTAACAAATTTGTTGGCATTTGTGTGTTTTCCTCATTTCCATCCTTAACCTCTAAACATGAATAATTGTGAAAAGAATCCATTATGGTAGCTGAACCTTAGTCCAGGTCCCTGAATTGCACGTGATGGTACAAGTGGGGTGTGTCACCACTGCATGCAGCAGAGGGTGAGGGGGGAATTAAGATTTCCTGAAGTATGCCTGCTTTTGGTTACCGGAGTCTCTGACACATGCCTAACCCTCTGTTTCAGAGTGTTTCAAACATCCTGTTTTTTACTGGACTCGGCCCAGGCCGGTGGCACAGGTCATGTGTGTGCACAAGGGGGGAAAAGAGGCTTGCCCCAGGCGCTGTGTGGAAGACTAGTGATTTTGTTGTGATGCTGCACGAGACAACAAATCCCAGTCTGCCGCCCAGCACGGGGCAAAGGTCAGCCCACCGGCATCCACAAGCACGACATCAAGACCAGCCGAGGTCCCCTGGTTTCCACCAGGATTTCTGGTCTATGAAATAATTTGTGTGTGAGAAATTTCTGGATGCTTGTGACTATACATGTTTGATTGCTGTAAATGAAATGGTGATTTGTGAACCTGACACATTTTTCTTCTGTGAATAAGCGATTTTGAAGCGTATTAAATTAAAGGTTTTTTATAGACACTGATGATGACAGATCTGCACTATGTGGAGGCTTTTAAAATAAAGTAAATACCTTTTTTGTCTGTGCTAGTGGTGACTCATTTAAGTCGTACATGTTGGGGTGATAATTTAATATAAGAATAATTTAATCATTTGTTTTATTTTTCACATCAGGACCTTAAACATGCAGAAGTGTTTTTATGAAAATCACTGAAATGCATCGTACACTGTTTCATAAAGGCCTGTAGCTGAATACAATATCAATAGCAATTTACTTGTGGACATATACAATTTAAAAGTATATCAAGAGCATTTCGATTAATGTACAGCAAATATTCATATCACATTTAGACATTTATTGCAAGGCATTATCATGCCTTGTACAAAGAGCCAGTATCTATTCAGACCTAGCGAAAGATTGTCAAGCTCAATGCGACCTTGCATTGCGCAAGTTGTTTTGGAAATGTATATAGGCAGTCTGTTTACTAAATATATGATATAATTTAAATTAAAATCTTCAGTTATTTTCGAATTTGTAGGGCAAAAAACTGTGTGCAAGTTGGAGGGGGACGGTGTTTAAAATACAAGAAAGTCTGACTATTATTCCCAGTTTATACGGTTAAATCAAATTAGGCACCTGCCGCAACATTTGGTCGGGGTTTAAATACGATTGCTGCTTTTTACTAGGTTATGGGCATTAAACTCATATTCTGAAAAGGCTGCTATTAGTTGTTAAATGCCTGCATAACATCATCAACTAAACCTCTTTCTTTAACTTTTGAGTTATTCCATGAATTCAGGTAATTCATTGCGTAGCTTGTTTGAAACAAACAATACTCAGGTTCCCATAATTCACCCCTGCAGTGTTCGCCAGCTATAGCGCCGCATCATGTGTAACGGGATATGTAGTTTAATTAGGACAACAAGCAGGTGGATTGACTGTACGCTGAATTAGACAGACATCATTTCCCAGTACACTCCAAGAGTGTTTCCGGTGGCCTGCAGAGGAACTCTACTGCAATGCTTTCTGGGAAATGTCGTTATAGCAAAACCCAATGTTACTTATCTCTAAGGCGCTTTAGTTTCAAAAAGACTACAATATTCGTGATGCCTAGCGCATAAAGTAAACAGAGAACTGTCAAACCGCAAAGTCGCCATTTTAACTGTAGCCTTAAAATGGCTGAAAAATGCAAGGGAGAGGCAGGAACACGGACAAGGTTTTGTTTTTAAGTTGAAACAGACTGCCGTTTAGTATTTATTATAAGGTTAAATGGCTAAGGGAAGAGCGGGGCGTAAGTAAAATGGATGTTAAAACTGCGGTTTTTAACGCGGCTAGAGATGGGAAGCTGAAACTTATACAGAAGTTGCTGAGCAACAAAAGTCCGGAGGAGTTGGAAGCGCTTGCGGAGGAGAAGACGCAGGGAGGCACCCCGCTCCTCATCGCTTCCCGGTACGGTCACCTAGAGGTGGTGGAATACCTCCTCGAGCACTGTAAGGCTAATGTGGAGCTCGGCGGCTCCGTTAACTTTGATGGCGAAACGATTGAGGGAGCGCCCCCTTTGTGGGCGGCTTCGGCCGCGGGTCACCTGCCCGTGGTGCGAACGCTGCTGAAGCACGGCGCTTCGGTAAACAACACCACGCTGACTAACTCCACACCGCTGCGTGCAGCCTGCTTCGATGGCCACCTAGAGATCGTCCGCTACCTGGTGGAACACCGCGCCGATATGGAGGTGGCTAACCGGCACGGCCACACTTGCCTGATGATCTCCTGCTACAAGGGCCACAAGGAGATTGCCAAGTTCCTGCTGGAGCGAGGTGCGGACGTCAACCGCAAGAGTGTAAAGGGCAACACCGCGCTGCACGACTGCGCGGAGTCCGGAAGCCTGGACATCATGAAGATGCTGCTGAAATGCAATGCACGCATGGAGCGTGATGGTTATGGTATGACCCCGCTGCTGGCCGCCAGCGTGACGGGCCACACCAATATCGTGGAGTACCTGGTGCACCAGCCACGCTCCACCAGGGAGGAGCGTGTTGATGCCCTCGAGCTGCTGGGCGCCACCTTCGTGGACAAGAAGCGAGACCTGCTGGGCGCCATGCGCTACTGGCGCCGTGCCATGGAGCTGCGACAGCCGGGCGACCGTGCCGGGGCCCTGCTCAAGCCACCGCAGGGGCCCCTGGTTCCCGCGTATGACTGCGCTCGGGAGGTGAACAGTCTGGAGGAGCTGGAGGCGCTCATCACTGACCCTGATGAGATGCGCATGCAAGCCCTGCTGGTTCGCGAGCGCATCTTGGGCCCCTCACACCCAGACACCTCTTACTACATCCGGTACCGCGGTGCCGTCTACGCCGACTCTGGCAACTTCGAGCGCTGCATCAGTTTATGGAAGTATGCGCTGGACATGCAGCAGAGCAACTTGGACCCACTGAGCCCCATGACGGCCAGCAGCTTCCTGTCCTTTGCCGAGCTTTTCTCCTTCGTGCTCCAGGACCGTGCCAAGGGCACTCTGTCCACGCGGGTCACCTTTCATGACCTGATGGGTGTGCTGAGCAAGAGCGTGCGCGAGGTGGAGCGGGCAGTGGTGCAGCGTGATGGCGCCCCCGAGGCACCACAGTTCACCAAGGCGCTGGCCATCATACTGCACCTCATCTACCTGCTGGAGAAGCTGGACTGCACAGCCGAGCAAGAGCACCACAAGAAGCAGACCGTCTACCGGCTGCTCAAGCTCAACCCCCGGGCCCGAAACGGCTACAGCCCGTTGCACATGGCTGTTGACAAGGAGACCACAGCGGTAGGCCGCTACCCGGTGGGCCGCTTCCCGTCACTGCCGGTGGCCAGTCTGTTGCTGGAGTGTGGAGCTGATGTGGACTCGCGAGACTGTGACAACAACACGCCACTGCACGTGGCAGCTGCTAACGGCTGCCCGGAGATCATGAGCGTGCTGGTGCGGGCTGGCGCCCACTTTGACGCCACCAACGCACAGCGCAAGGCTGCCTACGAGCTGCTGGACGAGCGCAGCGCCGGCCGGCACGCGCTGCACCCCCTCAACTACGTCACCCTGCAGTGCCTGGCAGCCCGAGCCATCGAGAGGCACAGACTGCCGTACAAGGGGCTCATCTCCGAAGAGATGGAAGCCTTCATCGAGTTGCACTGACCCTCTATCACAACCCTAAACCTCCATCTCTCCCATTCTCGCTCTGCCATCCCCCCCAGGCTTAGACCAAATCAAAGCAATAACCCCACTAATCGAAGATGATAAACCTACCCTCATTGGTTTCCTTTCTTTGTAGACTTTTTTAAAAGAGATTTTAAAACAGAAACCTTGAAGCGTCAGGTTGGGTTTTTTGCTCTTAGCAGGTGGGTCAGTACTTCTGATTTGATTTAAGCTACTGTGGTACCTTCTTCTCTTGCTTACTGTTCTTCATGAGCATGGAAAACAAAGTGTTTTGACCCGGCACCAGATGGGGCACCTTGATTTGCAGGTAGTGACAGGTAGTAAATAGGGACGAGGCGGCAGGGGGGTGGCCCCTGGGGAATTGTGCACTTTGATAAACGCATGCGATATGGTATTCGGAGTGGGTGGTTCATTTGTTCACTATTGCTCCTGTACCAAGTTGGTCCATCAGCTTCCGTGGGGGAAATCATTTGAGCTCTCTGGCCATCGACTACCCTTTAATTGATGAATCTCAGAACTAGAGGAGAGCAGGATACCGTGCCAAATCGCCGCCAGGTGTGTCTTCTCTCTGGGCGTCGACTATTTGAGACCCTCTGAGTGGCCTGGCTGCTCGAGTCCAAGGATCCCTGGCTCAGGCTCCTTCTCGGAACATCAGGAACCCTTCCACCCTTGACATGGGACTTCTACTCGTAACATCCCGGAATGAGTTTGGGCGACCCTGCCCAAGCCTTACAGGTAAACCAGCATCTGGACATTGGCGAGAGACACGATCTTACAGTATTTGACTCGGTTAAAGTGGTGGATTTTTTTTAATCTTAACTGGGATAGCCTTCTGCAAGGAGAATTACAAGGAACTGGGTGAAACTGGTATTGAAACCCTCAGATGATGGCAGTAATTTAATGAGTCTAAAAGTTTACTTCAGTGTCAGCATTTATAGGAATGTACACTTTTATTGAACAGGGGCTGTCCATCATATCCATGCAAAAGTGGATAATGTACTATATTTGCCTTTTAGTCTTATTTTTATGCATTTTAAGATATGTTTTATTGTCCCCCCCCCTCTGTTGTTTAAATCAACCTTATTTAAAGCACTTTGAAAAACAGTAGTACTTTATTTTGCATCCAGACCATGGACTCTAACTCAGAGTTACCCGTTTAACAGACTGATTGATAACACCTTATGGTCAAAAAATACATTTGAGGTGCCTGAATAAAATTCAGAATCCAGTGACGTGTTTGTGTTGTCAATGCAAATGCATGAGCAGACGCAGGACAGCGGGAATCCGGACGCCTTGTTCCGTTTAAACCCAGTGCATGAGAACATCACCTTGGTAACCAAACAAAACATGTCAAACATAATGAGAGTTGACGAGGGGTCGGCGAGGGTAGCGTTTAACAGGGAGGGGGGGCATCCGGAACCAAAGGCTGATGAGGAAACCCTAATTTTTCTTTGATAATCATCTGAGTTTACCTTAACGCTTCTAAAAAAGGAAATTTTAAAAACTAATATTTCTCCATGAGCAGTAATGTAGCAGTAACCCACACACGTGCAGAAGGGAGGAAGTAGGGGCTGCTGGCCTTGGGTCAGATGTGGGTGATTGTTCCGCTTGAGGTCCAGGAGGAAGTATCTTCTTGACACATATGGAGCGTTCAGCCATTTACTTAGAAGAACCAGTGTTTAATATGAATGGCTGCATCAACTGCACAGCCCCTTCCTGTAGCTGTCTGGAGATCAGTGGTGTCTCTGATGGGATCAGTGAGGTGGGGGGAGGAGGAGGAGGAATTTTGTCATTTACTGTCTCCTCTGCCATCGCTGGCTGAAATTTATTATGACCTGTATTTCTGGACAGTTTTATGACCTTAGTCTTCCTTCATCAGCTTCTCCTGTCTCCCCGCTGCCAAAGGAATCATTTTCTGGCTGCGTCACTGTTAGGGACGGGGCTGTAATGGCACGGTGTGATGAAGGGGCCGCGAGCCTGACAACTGCTGTTATTCATAGCGCCTGGGCTGCTCACGCCCTTTTTATAGACATGGAAAAACAGGAGTAATGAAAGTGAAGCGTTCCAGTCCAGGGGGCTGCCCGAGTGGATGGGCTGCGGAATAGGACTCTCCGTCCCCTTACGTCTTCTGAACAAACATGCAGAAGGAGCTAAACTGATAGAAAAACACAAGCGTGACTTTAATCCACACCTCTGTAGCGCAGCCTTCAGAGTCGCCGGGTAACACGTTGCGTTCATGTTTAAAAAAAGAAATTTGGCTGCCGACACCTCGAGTCAGCTGCCCTGGGAGCACACTGGTGCCCCTTCTGTGTCCTAACTATAGCTCGGATGCTTAAAGACGGACACATTAGCATCCGCGACCGCAAACACAACACCCTGATCATCGCAGCTGGTGGCACTGGAATTTTTACCACTTCCGTCCACCTTTTTTTTTTTTTTTGCCCCTTTTTGGCATTCGCTGTGCATTAAGGCCAATCGCCGTATGTCTGTGTGACTCGAACAGCCAAATTGGCGAATCCTGCAGTAACATCTTAGCCAGCAAAGCGCCTCCATGGCCGACACGTTGGCAGGTCACAAGTTTAATAGGCTATCAGCACCGTGGTCTCCCTTTGGCCTGTTTCTCCTTCTCGTTCCTTTCATTGCCAGCGTTTGTCTCAAAATGTGGTTGCGTGTTTTAAAAATAAACATTGAACCAAAAAAAAGAAACCTTTGAATGAGGAACCTACCAAAAAAAAAACAGAAATTACTGACAGTAATTCTGTAAAACTGTGAGCTGTTAAGACCTTTAAACTAATTAAACACTGGTCAAGGGTGGTTTGCGTGACCAGTCTAATTGAAGCTAAAGCACAGTAAGTATATATATGATTGTCTAAATGATCGTGGAGAAATGTGATTATGTCAGGTACTAAGAGTAGTTATCCATGTGAACGTGGTTCCAGGTTTATTTGGGGAGATGTTGTCATGATTCCTTTACAGGCTCGGGAGGAAATGCAAGGCAACATGCTAATGAACGAAGTAGCCGGCAAATATCATGTTGACAGCCGAGAAACAGATTCAATTGTGATAACGCAACAAAAGTATATGTTGCCTAATTACCAGCCAGCCGTTAAGAATAAATGCCACTAAATTTGAAATATAAGGACGAGCTACAAAATTATCCATAAAAGGTAGATGCGTGATTTCACCTCTCTGTTGAATCAGCAGCACGCTCAGTAACAAGTGATAAATATTCTACAAATATTTTTGCATGGTGTTTGAATGTAAAGTGCAAGTAAACAGTTGTCAGTATAAATTCTTAATTGTGGTTTCACACAATTTATCATTTACTCAGTGATAGGGGCATTTTGTGCAATTGTTCGTGAGTAAGGAACTTGTTGGGCCTGTATTCAGATTTACTGTACGGTATGTTCTTAAAGAATAAACACCTGTAAAAATTAAATATTACACTTTGATGAATGCATATTGTTAGTGATTCCCATGGGAAATGTATATTCCCTTATCTAACCCCCTCAAATATAGATTGCCTTGGCAGAATGACTTTTTACTGTTTACTGCTATAGTTGCTGCTTTTTCCAGGTCAGATCAGGCTTCAGAAGTCATGGTGGGCGGGGATTATTATGCATTGTCAATCACTGCCTGGTTTAACCCAATGAGACCCCACAGAGTAATCTATAGGCCTGTCTGTGATTGGCAGCTCGTGATAATCCCACCCCCTGTGGGTTTCAAAGAGACTCCTCTCTTCTCATGAGTTTTTCCTTTAAGCCAAAGAGATGAGATCTTCTGTGTCCAGGGAGGTATCGGTAATGCTTTTTTCATAAGGTAGTGCCAGTCATGCTGGATATGATTTAGCTAGAAGGTTATAATACACTTGAAAAAGAAGAGAACAGAGCTGAATTATTGGAATTGTAGAAAAACATGTTCTCCTATCTGTTTACTTCTTGCCACCAGATCTACAACGCCAAAATTACGTCAATGCCATAGTGTCTCATATTTATAGATCAAAGTATAGTCATGAAACCATAGGCATCAATAGGAACAAATCTGCAGTTTGATCGATGTTTAACACTGGGTTGATTAAATGCCTTGTCTTTGTGCCTTGTGGTTTTTGTCTTTCCTTGTGTTTTCTTCTTTGCTAATCGATCAGTATGAAGTTGGTGGCAGTCTGAAGGAATTACGTCATTAATTAACAGATGACAAAATCACAGCACCACTTCCCTGAAATCTGTGCAGCAATATGTACTCTTGACGTAATTAATCAGCCACTAAGCGTGCCAAATAGTGGTTAGCAAGTGGTGTATTATTTGAATTTAGGAGTCAAATTAAGCTATCAAATCCTCCATCCACGAAGAACAACGAAGAATTTACACAGATGAAATATATTAATGATATTATAGTGCTTTTGATGAATAATGAAATGGCGGTTTTGTTTCAAGTATGATCAGCTATACATAATAGTAACTAATCTTAATTTTTCTCAAGGTCTCCTCGTGGACTTGAAAAACAGCAACACTATAGAATTCGTGATTACACGCGCTCCACTATTGTAATGTATGTAGTTGCCACAACCAACAGGTACAAAGCACGTTAGGCTGAAGCTAAATGATGCTGGCTAGCTGTGTGTTGGAAGAACAAGGTCATTAACTCGTAACTTATGTCCATGTTCACGAGACAGAGGCGGACTCATGACAGTGCATTATGGGAGGAGCCATTCCTTACGAATATTCCTATTTATGAAAAAATAAACCATTTGTGTATTTTTAATGTCTGAATTGATTTCCATAAGCATGCTCCAGTACTTTAGCACGACTTCCCATTGAATCGTATTAAATTCCTAGAGTTCGGGTTTTTTGCAGGACACGGTAAATGATGTGCTGGAAAATAAACCACAACAAAACAAAGCCATTCCATGAAATAATATCAGTTATAATATAGAAAAATGCGTTGGATATCACAGTGGTTCCTGTACTATTCCCACATGTTTTATAGCTGTTTGGTAAGTTGGTTGCTACACAGAAATGCGGACCAAAGTGGACCAGCAGAGGGCGGTACTGTGACATGTCAGACAGCAAATCCAGCGCGGCGCTTAAGTAAGCGACCAACGTTAAATGTCAGGTACGCTTTTTCTCTAGGTATTCTCAAATGTTTAGCTTAATGAGTTACGCAAAAGTGTATTTATCCGAGTCACACTTCATTGGGATGGCAGCGCAATGGTCCATGTACAGCTTTTCCCGTGTCCTGTCGCACCTTGCAGGTAAAAAATGCAAATACGCAATATAAAGAGGCACACTGAACCTTTAGGCTATTATAGAACATGAAGCACAAACAAAACCATGTTTTGTATTGTTTTGAGCTGGATGACTTTGACCTATTTCCCCAAACAATCACGCACGGTGGTGCTATACGGTTATTTTTTTCTGTTACTTATTCTGAACCTCATTTTAATTCATGGAGTTTGATATCATATTACTTTTATTCACTTTTCCACTTCCCCGTAACCCGAAAGCTTGCCCGGTAGCATTTGTTAGACATGCGCTCTGGTGATTTAATTTTTTTGTATTATCTACACGGCTACCGAATTTATTTTGTGATTTTTATGCTTTTAGCGTTCTTCAAAACCGATGAAACGCTGCTGCAAAAATCCAGGCTCTTCACACAAGAAAAACATTATGAAATGAAATGAGATGCATACACGACCCAGCAATTGGGTGTATGTTTGGTCGTGGTGGGGGCGGCGATTGCAACGAAGGAAAAGTAGGCCTAACTAAACTAAAAATGAATTTCAACGGAGTACAATCGAGGACTTACTGAGTCTATTTGTAGTCTTTTAAAATCCTGGTATTTTATATAGACTATTTAAATAATCTTATACATACAGTGCCCAAAGCTTTTTTGACATCTATTTAATTGCCAATGTTTTGTATTTGACCCAAAACGTGATTCGGTCCACAGATATAGGCCTATATATAAGCTGTTTGAGATCTCGGTTCATTAAAATGCACCATAAAAACGGATAGAAGTCTGCGGGACGTGTGTTGCGAAGGATGGTTAAGGAAATTAACTCTGTGTCCTCGGTTATGGCTCCGAATCAGTTTTTCTACCCTAAATACGCAATCCTGTCTTCTGCAAATAAAAGTGGCTGAAACAATAACTGCACGCCTGAGGGTGCTTCACAAAACGAGTCCCTAAAGGGACATGATCTTGCCAACAAATGTTTATATTCTAACGTGACGCCATCAGTGGTGCTTCTGAATTTCCTAATGACGTCACTCTGTGAGGAGCGAGCCGCTGATTAACTGGTTTCGGGCTCCCTGACTTTCCGGGGCCCCTGGGGGTCCTGTTTGCTGTGTTTCCCCTCTCTAGCTTGATGCATGCGAAATACAGGAAAGCCGACTCTCTTGTGTCCTGATGCACAGCATTGCGTGGTTAATTTGATCGAATGTGCTTTCTATTTTAGGCTGCGGTCTTATACTATCATCTCGTCTGGTTTACTCTGTCTGGTTTCATCTTTTATTTACGCTTTTGTGCTCGTAGGATATGGAGCTTGGAATTTTTCATCTTTTGATGCGTGACTATATAACGAAACCTTAATTAGCCACTGGTTTCACTTAGGGCTTTTATAAAATCAAAGTTCCCTTTATGGTGTTGGTTTTTTTATTCGGATGCTGGATGTTTTGTCATGCATTTAATTCTCTTAAACGAGATAATCAATCTGTTGTGGGCAACCGGGAGTCCGTTACGAATGCTGCAGAGAGATGCGGGCCGTACGTCGGCGACGTATCGATCGCTTAACTTCGCCTGTTAGACTTTTTAACTGAATGAAAGGAAAAGCGTTGTGGTATTAATATAGCAGATGGATGTGTCTGTTACGTTAAGTGAGTTAAATGGCCCATGGCTTGTTTATGGTTGTGAAGTTACTTGTTTATTCGCCATGTGTAGCATTTTCTGACTATATATGATTTTTAAAATAACACCCAAGTGCGTTGAAACACTGGGTCCGGTAAACTCCAATTCGATGAAACCCACTGCTTTATGCTTTTCAAGGAAATTCCTTTGATGGAAACTATTTTTCGCAAACCAATAACTCCTTAATTTTACCCCTCTGCGTTTGTGAATGTAATATAATATAGACAGACTGGTCGTATTAAGTTATGTTCCAACCATTAATCCTTTTACTGTATATTGTGAATCGAAACGTGCTGCGACTGTACCTGTATGGGGCAGCAGCTTGTGTTAAAAATTCATGCTAGTCGCGAAGAACCCTTTGCTCAAGAGCATTTTAATCCAGTTTTACTCTCATTAAATGCTCCTTGCTCCTAAAGATCGTGCCCATTCATTTGAAGATCGCACTGAATGTCAGCTGATGACTACAGTGCTCTTTAAACACGGAGAACAAAGAGGCCAGGCGCTAATTGCAGGAGTCAGGGCCGGTTTAATAGCTGCCTTGTGGCTGCAGATAAAGCAGAATGTGAAGAGGTATGGAGCGTGCACTGATGCAGTGCGTGGTAAGGAGCGTGCACTGATGCAGTGCGAGGTAAGGGGCGTAAAGTGATCGAGTCCGGTCTGGGGGGAGTGCACTGATGCGGTGGGG
>JAODLD010000049.1:3618398-3631388 GCA_026781065.1 Mormyrops boulengeri
CGTGCACTGATGCAGTGCGTGGTAAGGGGCGTGCACTGATGCAGTGCGTGGTAAGGGGCGTGCACTGATGCAGTGCGTGGTAAGGGGCGTGCACTGATGCAGTGCGAGGTAAGGGGCGTGCACTGATGCAGTGCGAGGTAAGGGGCGTGCACTGATGCAGTGCGTGAGAAGCGTGCACTGATACATTGAGAGGTAAGGAGCGTGCACTGATCCAGTGCGTTGCCGCACCCATCACATGACAATTCACCTCAGGGGTGAGAACTTGAGTGCAGCCATATGGCAGGTGATACCTTAGCATCACACTAGTCCGAATAGACCAGTGTGAGTTTTTTTCCAGTGGCTGGAGTGCCAATCCTGCTACCAACCCCCAAGTTTTTCCCTATAAGTTGGAGGACCTCATTTTAGGGCTGGATGTAGATTAACGTCATACCCAGGAGGAAGCAATTACAGGTTAAGGCCCTTGCTTAAAGGCCCAGTGGAGTAGAATGACTCTGGGCATTCATGGGATGTGAACCAGCAACCTTCCAGTTGCGGGCACAGATCCCTAGCCTCAGAGCAACCACTCCACCCAACGGGGGATGTGAAGCACACCCAATTACGGGTGCAGCAGGGTTACAGATAAGAAGTCCCCATTTTATTTTGAAGTGGTCCTAGTGGATGTTGATGATGCCTGTGCAGGCAGCCTTACTATTTATTAACGTGTCATGTTGAATAAGCTTCAGCATAATGTGTTTTGCGCCCATTCATAAAAGCAGTGGTCACCAACTGGCAGACAATGGACCGAAGCTGAATTGAATCTAGGTCGTCTGATAATTTGGACGCAGCGGACCTTGGCCTTGTGTTGCTGATTAATACGAGCCTCGGGGGCTAATCATTGTGGACCCCACTTTAGATGATTATGTATGTATTTTGGTTCATCTGTCCAGTTTAGTCATTTACAGATTTAAATTTATTTAACTTCAGTTTTTACTTCATATCTCAGATCTGACTTCCCCTTTTGTAGTAATACATGGTCATGGTTGAAGGCTTCACTTGTCTGTTTCCTTCTCAGTTTATTTTACGATTTCCCAGTTTTCCTTGAAAATGTCATTTACGTTATAGTAAATGTTTTGCTTTTCATTTTCCAGAGGGGAATAATTGGTTTGAAGATTCTGAGTGTTTATTGCTTATTGTAGGAATCTTTTTGAATAAATACGACCTGCTTATTTCTTTCAAGGTGGGGGGAACCACCACAGTCTCACAGTGGGGTAGTTCAGCTGGCATTTAAAACACACAACCGTTGGCTCCATTCACAGTGATCTATGTGTCTTGTTAATAGGTGTAATTTTTAACCTAAAGCACAACCCAAATCTCATTGTTGCTTGTAGCTGGAACTGCATTCCATATCTTGGAATTGAGCTGCATTTTTCACAAACAACCTGCTCTTTTTCAGAGCTCCACTTTCAGGAGTTAAATGTGTCACACAAACATTACACTACAGTGAGACATTTACCATTCACAGCAGCAGAGTTTATGCTCTCCGGAGAATGAAACTGCTCTTCGTCCATTTGTCATTATGAGTTGCTGTTAGTGCTGAAGTGCACGCAGAGCTTAATCAAATTCATGGTTTTGTTTAGGGAGAATGCAGGATGGACTAGTGTATGCTGAAGCCCTCATGATTTCTTACAAGTTCTTGTCTTTGTGCCTTATCTGTGGAGAATTTAAACGTGCCACGCGTTTGGGATGTGGTTCCCCACACACACACACGCAGGTCGGTATGAAACTCCAGCTAGGATGATGAGGGTCATGGCTGAATGAGGACTGAGATTAGATGAGTGATCTCTGTTCCTACTCCACCGTTGGTGAGAAGGCTGGATGACTGATGCGTGGGCGTCTCTCTCTCTCTCTCTCTCTCTCTCTCTCTCTCTGCCTGTTGCCCTGGTGCATTTGTGTGTGTGTGCTGGAGCCGGTCATGCATAAAGAACTCCTTGTGGCATTCAGGCGGTTTACGTGTCCGCGGCCCCAGTCCAGTGCCACTTGTGACACAGTGTCCGCTGTGAAAAGCACTTTGGTTCCTGCCCAACGCGGCGAGTGAGCCGTGTGTGAAGCCCCATAAAAGCAAAGAATCCATTATTTATAGATCAAACATGAATAGTCCCAGCCTGGAAATTCACAGTAAATGACTTTCTCTGCGGTTGGAGAAGTTGTACTAAATGCTCATTACGAAGCCAGTTTTTGAGTTATTAATATTTTTATATTTCTGTAGGATAATATGAAAAGTGATCAGGGCACTTGGAACGGAGAAATTAATTTTTAAATACGCTTTTTAATGTATGCATTTGTCCAGTTGAAACATTTTTTTTCTGTAATTGTTGGCAGAATAAATGCATGTTTAATGAATGTTTGAAACTGCATTTCTTCATTTGAGGAGGTTGCTGTTGCACTGCATGGTAACTGCTATGCTGTGTGTGTGACACTGGGGACTCTTTGGTATCCAGCCAGATGTAGATGTTTCAGAAATATGCTTTTTCGTCCCCAGGGGACGCTTTGGTACATGTGTGGTATAGAAAACCCTCTGTGGTATATTCCTTACTTTCCAACCCTTTCCACTGAGAAATCCTCAGACGCTTTACCACTTGGTAGTGTGGTCAATGGCGGTTAAGACTATGGACTAAAAACCTGAAGGTTGCTTGGTCAAATCCCAGCAGGGGGCGTGCAGGATTAACTTTGATCGACTTTAATTGCTCTAGTAAAATACCCATTATAAATAGATACAATTAAGTCTCTCTGGGTAAAAATGTCTACTAAGAAACTAAATATAATTGAATCTTTGCTGACCCTAGTTTAACTGTCTTCATAGCTCCCCTGTGGATTGAACACAAAGGCAACAGGTAAGGGGTTGATAATAATGAAGAGATTTCTTTTCTTGACAATGAGGAGCAGATATTCTGAGCCAGGCTGCTATAGAGGGAATTTGGTTGGCCTTTAGCTAAATAAAAAGCAGGAATGAGGTTTGACTCTTGACGTGTGCTTTGGTATTAAATTTAATCAGCTTCGACAAACACATTACACACCACACAACCAAAATTTTACAGTACTGATACAACACTGTAGAGTAGCTCTTTATTTGACTTGCGAACAGAATGTGAACAGTAAAAATCAATACTTATTCTAAGAGAGAACAAGTCAGCCATGGATTTTGGCCGTCTTCACCCGTTGTCTGCTTCACACGTCACTTCCCAGGGAAATTACATCAGGCCCCTGATTGTCATGCGGATGCATGCCTGCAAACAAAAACAGATGATGGAAGTTACACCATATTACCATGTCCTGGTCACCCCAGGGAAAATTACCTCTGATTAGTACAGTGGAAATCTCAAGCATGAGAATAAAATCATAATTTAGCTTAATGTGTATCAGTGTGTGAAATACAGGGGGGGGGGGGTCTGACACCCCCGATTAACCCATGGGACCCCCTGAAAGCCTCAAAAGAGAAAATTTAGATCGGTATTGTGCAACAATAGGGAGATGGGGACCCCCCCGAATATTGATGTGTATTTAATATAAACTAATCAGTATTCCATATATTCCAGTCTTTCAACCGTATATTGGATTACCTGTGCCACATATGCAGTTAATAAAAGCATTTAGCAATGTATATCCGTACCATTTATTTGTAAAAGTCAAATTTAAGGATGTACTAGATTTGAGGTTAAACTGTAAAACAGCCAATATTTAATAGGGGGGACTGTCAGCGAGGACACTCTCACACCTAGTTTTAAAGAAATAATTTTAACTAAAGGGCAGTGTTTGCAATTGTATTGCAACAAATAGGTTCTAATTGGGAGTCTTTAAATAAAAGCTCATCCTCTGAAATCCTAGAGGTCATGACCACTGAGGCCAAGTCGTCAGGAGGTTTGTGTGTCACTCCTGAATGTCACTTTAAAAGCAGGCCACTTTTTTTGGGTTCATTTTAAGGACACTTGCGTGTTCAGTCTCAGTGGTGGACCTACCCGTTCTCTTCTCCCTGTCCTTGAGGAGTCCTGTGAAGGGGAGGTGTTGCACAGCTTGCTCCTGCTGAACGCCCACGTGGGGCATTAAGGGAGGGGGAAACAGTGGGACTCTACACTCCTAAGCAGAGAAGCAAAGAGCAGTGTGAGAATGCGAAGTGACTGAGGCCGGTCGAAGCCGGTCGAAGCCGGTCAGTGCCTCTGTGGGGCCATATGGCGGCATCGCGGCTGTCGCAATGCCCCCACAGCAAAAATAAATGTGCATATAATGCGAGTAAGGAAATATTTGTTGTTTAATACAGTCGCAACAAATAATATAAGTAACATTATTATACAATAACAATTTAATACATAACCTAACAAAGCTGTAGGACTGTAAGAATAAATAACTAGGCAGTGGTGAAACATGAAGTTTTGCCAGTCAACTGAGGCAGCTGCGTAAAAAATGTACTTTGACATGCTTTTGTTTTTTTCTAGCTGGGGGGCATGGTCAATTTCTAACCCTGGAACTAGGGCTGTCAGAGTTAACGCATTATTATTACCTGCTCCACGCTCGTTTTAGTTGTGTTAATTTCAAAACACCAGTGGGAGAATAGTATGAGCAAAGATTTAACAGAAGTTTATTTCTGTACTGAATATGCAAACGGAAATCTTTTTTGTGGTATTTCAGTAGGATTGTATATGTGATTGGTCTGTTTAAAAATTAATCTCAGTTTAATATAATGTAGACTAATACAGGGGTTCCCAACCCCCAGGCCATTGCACTTTGGGGGTTTGGAGGAGGGGGTGGTTAATTTCCAAAAATGAACTACACGTTTTCAAACCATGTATTTTAACCCTCCCGGTCTCTAACCTTTTTTGAGAGCTATTTTTGCATGGAAAATGATGGCTATTGAGTCGGAACAATACATTTTGCCTACCAGGGGGGGGCGCATAGATTGTGTCGTGATCGATCGACTAGAGATGCCTAATGCGTTGACCGGCCCTGAACTTGCATGTATTTAGTGGTTAAGAACACGGGATCATAAAGCAAATGTAGGCAGCTGAAACGACATTGTGCATAACTGCAGAGGCGGAATGTTCAGGTCCAGAAAGTACAAATTCAGACCAAGATTTTGTTTCAACCAACCGAGTACTCTGTGAAATAGACTATTTATGCTCAACTGGTTGGTTGAAACAAAAGCATGATCTGGATTTGTACTTTCTGAATCTGAACTTTCCGCTTGTGCATAGCTGTATAAATGACGTATAATCAAAAATAATCTGCGTGAAATTCCTCGGTTCCATATAATTTGCCAATTAGACACCAGATTTAAATCATTCCACGTAAACTCTGGATTTAGAGCAGTGGCGAATGTGTAATCCCAACTAAACAGTTAAAGTGCGTAATAACCTCCGGTGAATATGGCAGCCCCGCGGACTGGAAGTGGGGCAGCCCAGGGACGGAGTCTGCTCCGGCGCCGGGCATGTTCAGCAGGAGCCCCTGGCAGGCGTAGGGGTTCCCGTAGAAGGGATACAGCTTCACTGGGATGGGCATGGTGAGCAGATCGCCCGGGTACAGGTCCCTCTGGGTCAGGTCCGCAAAGATGTAATCGGCGGGGAAGCGAGGCGCTAGGAAATAAAGGAAAAAAAGGGTGAAGTTATAAGGGTAATGCGAGAGCATCCAGCCCAGCCGTCCATTTTCTGCATCCATTTGTCCTGTTCGCGGGTGGCCGGAGCCTGTCCTGGAAGTTACAGGTGCAAGGCAGGGAACAACCCAGGTTGGGACGCCATCCCATCGCAGGACACACGGACACACCATTCAGTCACACATGGACACCTGCGGGCAATCTGATAACTCCAATTAACCTCAGCATGTTTTTGGACCGGGGGGGTGAACCGGAATTCATGGAAGAAACCCCACGACGACACGTGGAAAACATGCACATCCACGCACATGGAGTCCAAGCGGAGACTTGAACCCTGCAGTGCTAACCACAGCAAAACTGTTTAATTTCACTGGTTGAATAATTAGTTGCCTCCATTCATTTAGATTAATAATTTTAATCCTTGGTCGATGACATTTCTTTTTAAACTTACTTCTATTCATAAAGGCACCGTCTTTATTGGGGTGCCACTGGGAGGCCCAGCAGTGCAGATCCTCGGCGTTTGATCCGGCTCCCTGCGCGGCAGCGCCCGCCGGTGTCCGCGCCTGTTGTGCCACTTGTCCGGCCCCGTTTCCGTGACTCGCCATCGCCGGGGCTTGTTGGGGCACATCGTCTGCCTGCGCGCCCGCCGGCTCCCCGGGTTCCGCTTCCTCCGCTTGGCTTTTCTTGATGCGCCTCTGAAAAGCCATGATCTTGGTCCTCTCCGTGATGAGGGAGCACTTCCAGCAGGCGCAGTGCTGAAACTGGCACTTCCCCGCGTGCCCTTTGAGCTGCACGATGAAGCCGTGGTTCCTGCATCTTGCACACTTCGGACTGCGGGTGATTTTTCCAGAGCTTTGCGGCTTCGCGTCTTTTGGCAATTTAGGCATTTTTTTTTGTTTAAACGTACTTCACTTTGATTACAGTATGAAAACGTCTAAGTTAATCCTTTAAATCGTATTGATAATATCGGTAATGGTATGGCAGTTAGTCTGGGGTGGGGTAGATGCAATATCACGTGATGTTAACCTTGAAACATTTTGACTGTGGGAATTGAGAAAGAGCCAAGTTCCCAGGCCAATTGAAAGAAGTATTAAATTGTTTTTTTTTTTTTTTCATGATGGTCAATGTCAAATTAAAAATTGAGGGGAAAAAAATTGGGTTGGTAGTGGAAGCTGATGAAATCACTGTCCTTGGGCTTTGTTATATTTTGTGTTTTGATCCTTTTTTTTGCAACCTGTAATGATGTATTTACTTACTGCAAATTAAATGCATGTAGTTGCCTTTAAGCGTATACTGCATGCATGCTGTCTTCGAATTATCAGAAGATTAATAATAGAGTAAAATCGTTAAAGGAGGACAATCTGCGCGGCAGGTGTCGGATCAGACAGTCAGACGGGACCGCGCTGAGACTTCTCGAAGAGCACGTGCTCGACCAGTAAAATATGCCGGCGGGGGGGGGGGGTTGGGGTCTTCTGTGATCGAAAGCGGACATTCGTAAGATTTGCGAACCGGGAGTGGGGGTCCCTCGGTGCAATTCGGAAAGAGGCACTCGGAAGGGAGGGACTTTCGTCAATCGCTCGTGCAAAAGCTTATTAAGAGCTTATTAAGAATTAAGAGACGCCTCAGTTCACTGTTGTAGACGGGATTTAAGGACTTGCAGGCTACGGGGTTTGTTTAATAACGTTAAGCATGATGATGGGAAGCGCTCGGGCAAACGGGTATCATCAGTGATTGTTGAGTTTTTTTTAATTGGATCATAACTTGCTGATACACACGACCTGGAACTGTGGTCGGTGTCTAACATATTTAAAATCATCTTAACAGCCATGTGTGGGGAAGGTGGAGACACCGCTCCCTGTCCTGGGTGGAGCTCTCCACCTGGCTGATTCTCACATCCACATCCATCATATGGTTTTTTGTAAAAATGAATGATGTAATGAAAAGATATCCAAACATAAAAAGCAGATTATGGAAAAATCATGGAAGGATAGGATGAAATGGGCCTAATTGTCTTTTCAATGGCAAAGTATATTTACTGATAACTAAAATGTATGCAATCATTTTGTGCCACTACCGTATGTAATAAGTAGACAGCGCTACTCGCGCCGTGGTGATTGAGGGTCAGTCCGGGAATTAAGCGAGATGAATTGTTATCCGTGTATCTGATACTGATGTTTCTTTCATTAAATCTACTCAAGCATTAGATGAAGGGTTCAGTAATATTGCAGGTTATTAAAATCAAAGGCAGTCTTAAATGGACTGCGGTGCTTGTCTTTGACGTTTTGTTACAGTGTTGGGATACTGGGCTGGTAACCAGGTCAGTTAATGCAAGCATACCTGGAAGTACCGGGTACCTGTGCAGATCTCGCCTGGAGCTGTGTCGGACATAACAGATCGATGCCCCTTATATTGTCATTATTGTCGTTGTTGTTTGTCATTTTAATGTACATTTATATACACTTTGTGCGCTGGGAACAGGCGAAACGGGCTTCCCTGCTAGTCTTTCCCCAGTCCTGCCATTGACGTTGCCGCCCGGTTTCCCTAATAAATCCCTCGTCTCCCTGCCCGCCCCGCTGCAGACCTCTAATGCAGACTTTTAGTAGCAAAATACAATTCGGTGCCGACTGTGCGAAATCAAAAGATACTACTCGGGGAAAATTGCGGAGTTTATCACACTTGATGGTCAGCACTTCTGTGTTTTATAAATGTGATAAATATGTAAGATGTATAGTTATAAAATATAGCTAGTGCATGCAATTGGTGTTTTCTTAAATATTTTTTCCTTTTTTTTTGGAATGTAATTTATTATTATTATTATTTTATTTTAAATTTATTTGGGTGGACTGTCCCTGTAAACTTATTTAATCAGAACTTCCCGAAGAATCGGTATATGTGTCAGTTTTCGAAATTATCGGTATCGGCCAGAAAATTTCTTAACTATTATGGGCTGATGTTATTGTTATAAATGCAGAATCACAGGCTTTGTAAGTTTGTCGGAACCCAAAGGTTTTCAGTTTAATTGTGTTTTATTACGCAAATCTACTCACTCTAGAAAATAATGCCTAATGTGAGTTTAAGAGGGAAAAACGTACTGCGTATAGGCTACTGAATAGCCCTTTATTTTGCATAAAAGACCAGTTAATATTCAGGTCTTATTCCAGCACTGGACTTCACGGGTAGCTTTTCATTTGTTTTGTTTAATTGAGCCTAGTTGTGCACTGTCTCATTCTCTCACGCCTTATAAGCATTTTATTGCAATTTCCCGCCCAACCCGAAAAATCCATTCTGTGCTAAAGATACTGTATGAAATTATTCGCGTAACCTGGCGTTTCTTGAAGGGAACAGACTGGTGTGTAAATGTATACATTTTCATGGAGCATTATTAATTTAAGCTGTTTCGAATTAATGAATCTGGGACATTGGTGTCCCGTGTGTCTCCAGTGTAATTTTGAACAGTGAGTTTGTGTTTAATTCCTGTTCTGCATTTTCTCTGCGTTTGTCTTGTGGGACCTGTAATCAGATATGCTGCTTGGAAATTCACCATGGCAAAGTGATGTGATTATTCTGTACCACCCGCGGTCTGTCACTTAGAGATACATCCCATACACACCTCTGTCTAATGAATGCAGACTAAATCGATAATGACACCTCTTCAATAAATTATAGAATGGAAATGGAGTTTGTGACGCTTTATCGTTTTCAGCCTGAGTTTCTGTTTCTCTTTATTCTGGTATTGAGTTGCCCAGTCACCCATGAACACGTGATGACTTACTTGCCCCCACCTCCGTGCAGTGTGACCCAGAGCCAGCCCCTGATTGGTGGCCCGGTATGTGGGAGGAGCTTGTGGTTGACATGTTTTTGAACCGTCATGGTCAGTCAGCAGAAAACTAACTCGGGGTCATTAAGGTCAGAAATCTCAGAAAAGGTTCAAATTTAAGGTCATTAAGTGTTAAAAGTCCTCCCTCTGTCATTTTCTGGAGGGTAATTAAATCTGACTTTGTCTCTCTGTATGCTGAAATCCTATTCTCTCTCTTAGTATGGGAGTGAAAGATTTCTGAAGTCATGAACATTTTGGACCCATGTAATACTCTACCGATATGGCAGGTGATATCTCTGTTTCATAAGGTCACTTGAAGACCCCTGGTGGCCAAACAGTACATGTCGGTGTCATGAAATAACTTGGCAGATTTAGGTGGTCTCCTTTCTGTGGTTTTCACTGTTTAGAAAATCAGCAGGATGTTTAAAATGACTTGCAAAACCTGGCTTCTTCTGCAATCGTTCTCACAACAGCAGCTAATTAATTCTTCGGACTGCTGTCATTCGCAGCATCCTGCAATCTGCTGGGTGATGCACTGCTACCATGGCAGCTTAAAAAGTATAAGCCAATGACGGTGCTGGGTTTCTGGCCACATGACCACCCCCCTTTCTGGGCCTGCGGAGGCCTGAGAATGCAAGTGAGGAGATCTCTCTGATTCAAAATGATCATAAACATGTTTAATTTAGCATGGATAGCTTGTGACTAGATTACCACTGCGTGGTTGGCGCTAGTTAAGGGGACTGCTGGTCTGCTGGCTCCTAGTTAGGTTAACTGCTGTGTTGCTGGCTCCTGGTTAAGGGAGGTGCTGTTCTGTTGGCCACTGGGAGGAGAATATGCTCGACTGACCTGGGGAGGGAATAGAGCCAGGCACCATGGTAGCCGAACAAAATACTGGGCTTATCTGCAGACCTCTGAGGCATTGGTCCACTGGCCCTGGTGGCGCATGGTGGAGCGTGAGTTTGTCCTGCGGTGGACGAGGGGCTTTTAGAGAAGCACGCATGGTGGCGGTAGCTAGCTCCGGCAGGCCGCTACAGCCCGGCTCCACGGGGAACTGGACCTTTCGGCGGACGGGTTAAATGAAGGTCTGCCTCTTTGGTCGTGGCACCACTCCATCACACCGCAGGTGTGTGCCAACCTGCAAATGGAGCCCAGCACTGGCCAGCACAGAGACATGCGTTGTTTTTTTTTTTGTGTGTCTCAGAGTCCTTTTGAGGTCAGGGAGACTCATACTGTATCATGGGTGGAGGGCGGGGGTGTTCTGCCCTGTATCCCAGCAGTGAATAAAGACCAGGGGGGTCTGAACCAGTTGCAGGTATCTGAGAATCAGAGCTGTGCACTTGGTGCACATTTTGCCCGTTCCTTTTCACAGGGTGTTGAAGGTTACGTGCTCTCTCCATCATCCAGGTCCCTTGGGTCGTGTCCGCAAAAACTGGGCCAGGCTGGTAATCTTAGCGGCTACCTGTCCAGCAGAGATAGTGGTGCGATGCAGACTAAAGCTGCCTTTTAAAATTTTAATGGCCACTTCTTTTTAGCTGTCCGCCCACGCGCCCGCAGGCTTCTGGTGACACCAGGGCTCCTCCCAAAGTCTGTGGTACATACCCAGGGTGCCCCTTGCATTTTAATGATGGGCAGTGGAGGGCCAGATTGACTGGGTAATAATTCATCGGTCTTTAAGAGGATGCCCTCCCCTCAGGCGATACCAGGGGTCACTAGTTTCAATTTAAATGCCACAGACAATTTAGGATTTGTAATTTTAACATAAATATAACTAAACATGCAGCCCACAAAGACATAATCAATGTCTCCTAGGAATCTGTCAGTTTTTAAGTTGTATTTTTAGTATTTTTTCATTAGGGTATTGTATTGTATTTGGTAGGTGAAGGGTATAAGAGGGCATAAGAGGTTTTTGTATCCATGGAGACTGTTGCCGAGATGCTCGTAGAGAAAGACTTTGACACCGTTACAGCCACGCGGCTGTGAGTTGCGTTCGACGCGGTCTGATAAATGTGCTCCGCTACATCATGACTCCGCCGCGGTCATTGATCACGGTCAGAGGCAGCGGAGTCCACCAGGCGTAAAGAATTACAGCCGTCGAAGTTTTTTTTTTTTTCTCCTGTACTGCTGCTACCTGATGCAGTTTTTATTTGTGTTGAAGTGAAGGCAATTTCCCTGCCCGAGTCACTGTGTTTTGCGTAAAGGTTGGTGTGGGGGATTTAAGGGCAGCTGTCATAGAGAAGGATGCAGCCCATTATGTTTCTGTTCCACAGGGTCCCAGGTTCGAGAGGAGGCTGGTCTTTCTTGTAGACTTTCTCTTTCTTGAAAACATTTCGCTCATCCATGCATAAGACAGGTGGGGGTGATTCACACTCACGCTATCGTGAGATGTTTTGCAATTCTTAATTTCTGCATTGATCTCCTGTCTTCATTTCTAAAACTATACTAGTAATTGCTGGGTCATTTAGGACTGAAGGTTTAGCCACACGATGTCTGAATTGCTGTTCCTCCTAAAGAATGCCTCTTGGCCTGAACTCCCCTTTCTAGGTGAGGTTTGGAGAGTCCTGCATGTCTGCTAATACATGGAATTTTTATTTGCATTCTTTGTGTCAAGTCACACGCACTCCTTTAATCCATCATGAAAGTGCCAGGGTAGGAAAAACGAACAACCTATTGCAGGGATTGTGTCTCAAACCACTCACACGGCTTTTTGCAGACCGCTGCCCTCAGGTTTTAAAATAAACATATTCAATATAGTCCTGGATTTCACACCTGGAATTCTCGGTGAGGTCATTCATTGTTCACCTTTTATGCTGAGGCAGCTGGATCCAGCGCGGCCGTGTTCTGGAGCTGGCCTGCGGTCGCGGTGTCTGGCGCCACACGTGCCGGTGGGCTTCTCTGCCATTTCCATCAGCCTCACCTGCACGACGCCTCACAGGCCCGACGTGAAATTGCAGGTCCAGCGTGACGGTGATCCTGTCCATGAGACTCTTGTTGATGACAAACGTAATCTGGCGAGAAACTCGGCCATTTGCATCATTAATGCTACCCGTATGGAAAAGTTCCTGTTAAAAAATAGCATACGACACATTTTGCGTTCTACGCAAATCATGTAAGCTCTTTATAGGGCAGTCAGATATACAATCCATAATAATTTAGTGTCATTAAACATATGTGTCCTTTATTCATGTGAAATACATCCATTATTATCCATAATTCTTTGCATGAACTCATGGACAGTAGTTCCGCACAATTAGAATGAGTATTTTGAGAAGGAAACATCCCTTTTCAGTTGATGCATTCGCTTTTGTGTTCTGAGAGCATAACATGAACTTTCTCATGTCTGTCTAAACCAACTGAATGTGGAGAGATCATACATGGAAATATGTCTTTCATAAGAATAATATAAAAGCAATATACATTTTTATTCAATAACAAGCAATAAACATGTATTTCCTACTAGAGCCATATGTTACCACACATGGTAAAATGTAAAGTTCATGTAAAAGTTGTATATTATTCCTGCAGCCTTTTCCCTTTAGGGCCTCACATGTTAAGTGTG
>JAODLD010000049.1:3631488-3657150 GCA_026781065.1 Mormyrops boulengeri
TTGCAACTCATGGGTGCAGAGCAGCAGCCAGTCAATCCTCAATTTATGACTGCGGCGCGACTTAACGCAAAAGTTGCCCATAGATGCTGAGGTTTGATTTCCGGACCGGCGCTATAAATTCTCCTGGAAGCCCATGACTGCCACGCTGTGACGGTGCAGCACTGCTTGTTACCTCAGGCCCGGCTCTGATTCCTCAGTCTCCTCACTGCTTTTCTTGCTCTTTGCACCAATATGAAATTCAAATGGTTTGACTTGGGGCATGAGAACTGCTACTAAGGTTTAAAACCACTTCAGAGTCATAATATATGTAGATACTGTTTACACACGTTCCTTCCCGATATCACAAGGATAGAGGAAATCTGTTTCATTTTCATATACTGGGCCTCAGGCTCACTGCGCTAAAAATATTCACCAAGTAACACGACACCTTTTAGTGAGTGAGTAGAATTATCCTGCCCCTGGGCTTTAGCTATAGCTAACATTATCAGTCATATACAGTTTAGTAGGTCTGGAGAGTCTATGTGGAAATATCACCTGATGCTGTCAGTGAGTGACGGGTTTTTAATCAGCTGGAACGGATTTTACACCTTGTGATTTTTGCAGAAAATAAACTGTAAAATGCTGAATTGAACTATAATATATATGAGTGCGATACGCATGGTGGAAGCATCAGTGGCATTTTCTTATAGAGGTGAGAGCTGCATCTCAAAGCGGAAAGTTGCAGGTTGTAAATTTCTCAGGACAGAAAAAGTGCTGAGCAGCCTGCTAACTCTGCCAGGCTCGTTTTGGAATATATTTCTGGATAATTTTGGGATGATTTCCGGATGCGCCTAGGAGAGCAGCATTTCTGCATGGAAAGGTCTCTCCCGGAAACCTTATTCTTATCCATGTGGTGTTCTGTCAATCCCGTTTTTGCCAGCAGAGATGACAGTCTGCCAGGCTGCTGGTAGCGCAGGGCGACTGCGATGGAATCTTCTCTAATGGAGAAGAAACGGCGGGAAAATAGGCTAGTTGACTCAATTAAGTGGGAATGGAATTTCTACGGCTTTTTAGAATCGAGGGAGCTTAATTATTTCAAATTCTCAAGGGACTTGGAATTCAAATTATTCTGGTCTATTTGCTGAGTCCTCCACACAAATCCCATCTACTCCAAAGTAAAGTTTTTCTTGCCCATTACGAAGAGAATATTGGACCCAATCTAGCACGTTGTTCTAATCTTCCTGTTGGTAAATTGCTTTTGGATTTTTGTTTTTGCTCTGACTGATCAGTTGCTCCAAACTGTTCCCATAATTATTCAATAATGCTCCTTAGAAACGTTTTTTCAAGTGTTTTTTTTGACGAAGAGAGTAAATTGAGCTAAACGCACCCCAGCAGTCTATTAGCATCAGGTGAACTTGCCTGTGGCATCATGATCAGGTGACTTTAAGGGTATTTTTCAATAAACATACTTGATCATACCTGTGTTCTCGCATACCCATTTTACGTAAACTTCCATTGCCAAAGACCAGTTCCAGCAGTAAGAACAGAAATACGGAGGACGGTGATAATCCCTGGATGCTGGTCTTGCCCCGCCCCAAATATCACGGATACATTAGTTGCATCTTCACCAAACATGACCAATCCCATGATTCATTGCACTCCAAGTTTGTTCTTAGGAGGCATGTTAGCAAGACTACTCTTGCCAAGACCACAAGTACGATCTTTGCGTTCTTGACATTGAGAAACGCCCTAAGACTGTCTGCAGATTGACCCTTGACCTCAGTGACCTCACTCCCACATCTTGGTGTTCTTTGTGTATCAGCTACATTGATCACTAGCCAATGATGTTTCACCCTTCTGGCTTATCACACAAACCGATGTGTTGCATTCAGCAAGTGCTGTTTTTCATGAGCCGAGCAACAGAGCAATCACATCTGCAGCACTGAGATTTGGAATGGCACAGAGAGCTCACCTTTTTGTGTGTCAGTAGCCTGGGCTTTTCGCTTAAGCCCTCTGTAGCTGAGCCTGGGCTGAACCCAGCAGCGTTATCAGGGAGGGGTATGGCTTTTTGCTTCCACTGAGCCGGCTCTTACTTCTGCCAAGGCCCGCAGGGCCTCCGCTGAGCCGTCGTTGCTTCTCTTGCATGTGTTGAGCCTCGAGCTTCAGAGTCAGCTTCAGAAAGTGCCTCGTTCCTGTGCACTAGAACTGCCAACATCCCAACCCGAGTGACCTCCCCTCCAACCCCGAAGACATGAACTCAAATTCCATATAAACAAATGGCAGCAAGTCGCTTGCCTATTCCAACTGCCTGGTTTTAAATCGACCTGCTTGTCTGATGCTTATACTAAGTGCCTTACAATTAGCCCTATATAAGGCATTTAAATGAATTAATTCAGGTTAAGTAACTTGAAATAATAATTTTAAAAATCTGTATTGTTTACTGCTGCTAAAAGAATGTGATTGCATTCAGCTTGACGCTGAACATCTATGTTGCATCTGTTATTTCCCATTTTACTTATTTCTTATTTACTTATTCTTATGTTTTACTGTTTGCTTTACCTTTTATAGCTTTGCCAGGAGGCCCACACACGGTTTCATTGTTCATGTACAATGACAAAGAGATTCTGTTTCTGTTGTAGGCTGCATCTAGGACTGGATCTGGCCATCTTTGAATAATAAAACCATGCCGGCAGTCTTGTGATACCCGCCCCCCTTCCCCGTCTTTAAATCTTTCCCTGCCGGGACAGTGCATTGAAGCCCTGGGCTTTAAAACTTCCCTTTTAATGAGAACTATCTGTAAGTAGATCATTCTGTAGTTCCATCCTGGTTCAGCGTGCATGTAAGAAACCCCGGCATATCTACCCTTAATAAAAGCACAGTTTCTGTTTTTCAGTGGGGGGCATTTGGGAGCGTTTCCAAAGGTGGTGACTCCAGTTAATATGAACTTCAGCCAAGGCTAAGAACCTACAGATATACCTGATAGACCGTGCCGGTGCTCGGGTCCAAAGTCAGATCATTGAGCAGGTGAGTAAACCGGTCCGATGCTCAAGTAATTGTGACACTGGGCACCAAACTGCAATAAAGCTATAGAGTGGGCGTGTGTGCGTGGTACAATCTCTCACCCCACCTGAGACGTCCAAGGGGAATGAGGAATGACCTCAGCCTCCGCTTCCCCTCTGCCCTGCTCACAGCCAAGATTGGGGATTAAATTGAAATATACAAGGGAAGAATTTAATTTCACTGACATCATATCCTTCTTTAGCATTTACTCATTTTCAAACCAAATTAATATTAAAACATCATACCTTCCTTTATTAAGACCATCTGGTGACCAGAGGAGATCAAGTTCTTAATCTGCTTAAATTTGATAAGGATCTCTCATGAAAAATAGACTTTCAGAACTAACTTGTACAATGTTTGCCAACTGGTCCTCAGTGATCCACTGACGGTCCACATTTTTGCTCCCTGTAAGAACCTCAATAGCATATTGTTGACATTGAGCAGTATGTTATTGTCATGGAGGGAGGGAGCAAAAACACAGACCGTCTGTGGGTCCCTGAGGACTGGATTAAGAAACACTGGGACTCTCGCATATTTTAGCCAGTTCTGGTGCAGAGCTCCCAAACGCAACGTAGCAGGATGCAAACAAGTGGCATTTTTATTTATTTTTTAAACAAAACAACTTAGACCTCACACGCACAGCCAATTTATCACCACCTCCACCCTAGAGCCCAGAGGACAGACACAACATCGCCGGAAGTGCGCCGCGTATAACCCTATCCCTCCCTACTGTACCCAGCTGAACCTGTTCATGCACTAATGAGGACGGCAGCCTGTGAGAGCCAGCGTGGGGTCTGGTGATCGATCACCATGGGCGCCGGTCCGATCAGCTTAACCCGGGTCCTTCCCCTGAGCCGCCATGATGATGTTAGCACGCTGAGGTACTGGCTTGTGCCCGGCTTAGCAGTGATTAACGTTGAAAGGTAATTTAAAGGCTTTCCGCTGTTCTGAAGTTGGCCACAGTGCATGAAGGCTTACAAGCTCTTTAAATCGTTAGCAGTGGGAGTCCTGAGGAGGGACTGCCACTATAGTTTAGTTGGGTAAATAATTAATTCAGCTGTGTGGTCAGGTAGAAAAAAAAATGTGTGTGTGCTGGTTAACGACAACTTTGAATGGGGAGACCATTTCGTAATGACGGGGAATGGGGTATTTTTGTAAATGCTGGGTTCTTTAAATTCTGTTAAATTACTGGCGCCCCCTTGTGGTGATTTTCACACTGACACACAGGTGTGACGGCCTGGGCGTAATGGGTGGGCGTGTCCCACCTGGTTCCCTGCTGTGCCCACAGACGTCACATCTGGAAATTTCTGCTGCAGACGCCGTGGAATCTTTATTGGGCATCTCAGCTGTGAATGATTGGCTGGCCAGGTGAGTGGGAAGGAATTGCTTTCTGGCTTTTATGGTTAACATAAACCCAGAGGAGACTCTCTGCGTTCTGTTCAGGGGCAGAGTGGCATTTTTTCACTGCCGCCGGCCGTCCCTCAATATTCCGTCGTCCATGTTCTTTGCCATCAGTCATCTGTTGTCATTAATTTCAATACAAGCTGCTCCATTGTCATGTTGTCTATAAGCACCTTTATTCTGTGGCAGAGTGGATGAACGCAAGAAAATAAAAACCCAAATGACCCATTTTTATTGCTTTCTGTTACCCTTTGAATATGCCCAAAGTATTAAGAGAACCTTTTTCATTTTAATTAAAATGCTTTTCATTTTACAGCCCTGATTTGAATCGGTATGCTTTTCAATGCAAAAAAATGAAATCTAATTTAAGGTTAAATAGCGTAGGACTGATTTGTACGTGCATCTCTTTATTGATGTTGTTTATTTGTATTGATTGTTTGTTACTGGGCAGTCTGTTAATGAAGTGTCACTGGACTTGAAGGATCCCTGCCAGCTGCCCTCAAAGATTGTCAGTGCAAAGGCTGGGAGATTTGCACTGTGTGCATCATCTGCGTAAATAAGGAGAGACCTCTTATATCTGGCAGTTTGTAGCTAGAAGTTGTCAAAAGAGACAGGACAGGAGTGTCAGATGTGCTCGCTGAAGTGCGTGTAATGAAACCCTTTACAGTCAAATGTGACGCCGTGAGAATCAGGAAGTTAAAGTGGATTATTAAGGTTTGAAACTCTGATGTCAGGGATAGGTTTGTGCTTTGCGGGGTCCACTCACCCCCTCCCAAGTGTAGTAACTGTTGGTGACCAGCAGGGGCCTGAAAATCTTGGGGGGCCCCCACACAAATGCGGGCTTTGAGTAGTGGTAAACACTGCCTCTGTCGGAGGTAATCCTCAAACAGAAACCTCATCTGCCTGTCGTTCAGTGATGCCACGCGTCAGCTGCCGCACCGCTGTTTAAAATTCACAGCTGTCACACTAAAATCCCAGTAATGCTAATGGTGAGGCTCCTGTGCCCCCATCCCAGGCTCCTTCCTCAGGTTCACAGCCCTGCCGGCGTTGTGTGCGTGCGTGCGTGGTTTTCGTTTTTCACCACATGCATCACGTAGTAAAAATTATTTCACCAGGAAGAAATGTGTAATCAGAGCTCACTGGAATACAGAGGGAAAATGATGGAAAAGCGTGCTTATTTTAGGTCTTCCTGGTTTTATTACGCATGTACAAACAACAAATGACTGCTAATATGTTCTTTGAACTAAATAAAGGAGAACAAACTTAGGAGTGAAGTTTGAGTTGAATGTCCATTTCCTCTCTTCCTGTGTTTTGCTATCAGCCAGGCACACAATCAGATAGTAAAATTTCTGGGTTGAATACCCCTCCAAAATTCGAGTCATCCCCCGGTCGGTAGAGTATACACAAGGGGACCACTTGAAGCCCATGACCCGAAATTAATTTCTGACTGGGGTCCTCAGCTTTTACATTCTCCTGGTCCTTTCTGGGAAGTCACCAGTGTGCAGCCGGTGAGCCATTAACAGACATGACAGGAGCCTGTCTGACTTCGGGAGATGTTGGTGTTTGTGTCAGCCTGAGGATGTAGTTATGAAACACACACAGGCTGACAGACGTCAGGTGCAGGCAGAGGACAGCCCAGATGAGGGGGGGGTCCTTCCTTGCAATGCTTTTCTACCATGATGCTTTGCAAACCCAGAACTAACAAAGTATCACGTTTCTTTCATCACTAGATCACAGCCACCATTAATGTTTTTTGAAATTATTCTGTATTGTAACATAGTTCTGGGTTTGTCAGCTATAATGCAACAGTCCCTGTCTTCGCTCTGGTGTGAGTTTCAGTGTGTGGCTTGATCACTGTCTTTGTCCAGATGGTTATGGGTTCGAATCCTATGGACAGCAGAGTAAGAGTATCAATTAACAGAAGTGTCTGCTGTTTCCTTCCTGGTTCCCCCCTCAGTCCCCCCCTGTGTTTCCTGGCATAACCTCTGCATTACTTTTGAACTGAATACTGCATAGATTGCACACACAAGTGCAGTATGTTTAATAAGAGCTTCCGCCGGTCATATTTCATATTTAAGACTATGGACACAAAGCCATTTACCCCATTTGGCATGCATGGACCCCGTCAATATGAATTTATTACTCTTGCTGAACTGCATTTGTAGCAACCTAACATTCTCTGCAAATGTTAGACTAAACGAAGGCAGTCGCTACGGAAAACGGTAGCGGAGAGTAGAGTAAGAGAAAAGTACCTTTGGCGCCTCGCGCTGAACCTCAGCGTGAATAATTCATCCGAGACACGGATACAGTTTCTCCGGCGGCAGCAGTATGCTTAATGAGAGCAAAAATCTCGTATGAAACATTATGAACTTTCAGTGGCGTTTGAAAGGTGCTCTGATGCGATTGTCATTATTAATGAGAATGCGCAGCTCCATCTTGATTAAAAAGCTGGCCGCACTTCAAACGCCGAGGCTCCTTAAGATGTTGCATTTAAACTGCCGACTTACTGTTCGCGCCGCGCGGGGTCTCACATGCTGGCTTCTGCAGTCTGCGACTCTCAATGACATACTTCTAGTATAAAGGGCTTTTCTCATACGGAATAATTAGCCGATGTACTGTAAGATCTGTCTGCAGGATCTACTAGCGGTAAAAGATCAAGCACTCCCTTGGGCGGAGGGAAGCTCCACTGGAATGGGTGTCAGTGTCCTGTTTTGTACAGAATATCGTATATGAAACCTGGTCAAGGGCCGCGCAAGGATTGCACTGCCTAAAAAAGCTTTTATTTTGTTTCTTGGGCCCGCAGCCCCCCTGGTGTACTGACTATTTGTGGCCAACAGGGGGCCCTCAAACCTTGAGATCCCTACACAAATGCATGGTTTGAGTGGCATTAAACACCGCTGCAGTCTGAGGTCATCTGCCGTCCGTCTGCCTGTCGTTCAGTGATGCCACGTGTCAGTTGCCACACCGTTGTTTTAAAATTCGAAACTGAGCTCACATGCTAAAATCCCAGTAATGCTAATGGTGAGGCTCCTGTGCCCCCATCCCAGGCTCCTTCCTCAGGTTCACAGCCCTGCTGGCCTTGTGTGCGTGCGTGCGTGGTTTTCGTTTTTTACCCCAAATGCATCACGTAATAAAAATTATTTCACCAGGAACAAATGTGTAATCAGAGCTCACTGGAATACAGAGAGAAAATGATGGAAAAGCGTGCTTATTTTAGGTCTTTCTGGTTTTATTACGCATGTACAAACAACAAATGACTGCTAATATGTTCTTTGAACTTTGTAAAGGTAAACAAACTCTGGAGTGACGTGTGAATTTTCAAACTGCATTTCAGCTATGAGGCCGGATGTGACTCAGAGCAGTTTGGACTCTGTGTCCAAAGCAGCATTACTCATGAAGAACTAGAGTCACTTCACCTTTAAAGCCGTGCCCAGTAGGTTTTATGTTCAAATCCCTAGAGGGCTCTTCCATTTACCCCTTTAGTAAGAACTGTGGTTGACCTGTTGATTAGCCTGGAGAGATACAGAAATCCTCTTGTATGAAGAAATCTTAAAAAATGTAATGTCGACACTGGCATTAACGAAGTCCTGAGATCCCAAGTGTGGTGGCATTTGAAAGAATTATAATCCAGTCCAGTATACTTGCGTAGCACTTGCATAGTATTCCTGCATGTCTGCAATTGCACAAGCTGGCTTTGTCATCACCACATCTGCACTGCTGGCTCTCTTCGGGCTGTGGGTATGTTATATCCCATAATGCACTGTGATTATGTTTTAAAGAACCTCCAGATGGCTATTTGTATTGATCGCTTAGGTTGCTGCGCTTACATTCTGAGAACATTTCATCATTCATAAAATGTGACTTACTGGCAATTAAGGCTGAGAATTAATCTAGCCGTTACTGGTGGAAATGTTTGTGGTTCTGGGACGCGTCTGCAGGAGGTCCGGCTGTGGGTTCATCTCTTTCCTTGAACTGGTGGGACGCTAGTCTGGGCGGGGCTGCCACTAAGGGATGCTGGGAAGGAGGAAGCCTATTTCCTGTGCGCTGTCCCCAGTATGTGCAGATAGGCTGCACCCCATGGTGCCCTCCTGCCTCATCTTCCGTCCCATTGTCCCACTGTCTGAGACACGATGGCCAAATTTGTTTCATTCATATATATAGTAAATTCACTCATTGTTAATGGACGCGGTCATAGCAGAATTGTGTGGTGTGCTGAATGTGTGTGTTTTGGAAATGTGTGCATGACTAAGCAGAGACAACTGGAATAAAGGGGACAAAATGAGACTGCAAGGTATATAGAAAAAAACAGCAGTGTTTTTACAGGTGATTTACAATTTACTGTGTACTTCAGGAAAAAGATACCATTCCTGTTTCTGGAGAGAGTCTGTCCAGCTCCATTTTAATAAGATTTTTCTACCCGGGTTAATCAAATGCTGTAATCTGGGATGGGTGGGTCTGCTGTGGGTCATCAATCATAGGCTTGTCTAGCCCCCTCCCCATCTTTTTGTTATTTCATTGACTTGCTCTCCTTGTCAGGTGTATCAGCTACCTACACAAATCCATTCAGTCAGTTCACTCCTTGAGTGTTGTCTGGTTAAGTAAATAAATATACATTAAACAGCATAATCTCCTTTCTAATCATTATTCTTTGTTTGAGTTCTTTGTTTCAGTGGCAGTGTAAGACGCCTGGGCATTTTTAATGATTTTAACAGTAGTGTTATAATTGACTCTTTTTAAAAAAAAAAAAAAAATATATAAACTTGTTCAAATAGCTGTTGTGCATGTGATTTGAAAAAGTAGTTTGCGTGGAATCGTGTGGAGATTATTTGAATTAATACTGGTGAACGGGTCTTCAGATCAGATCAAAACAACGCCCCGTGTTTCCATAATCCAGCGTCCATGACTACAGGTCATATCTTCTCTTCATGGGCTTGAGTTATTGATTGGGTCTTGCTTTTGGGTCTTTTTCCCCTGTTGGTGTCGTCTGATTGGTCAGACAGATTTTCATGTAGCGGGAGATCATGCGCAGCCTGAGCGTAATGCCATTAAATGTACTGATTATGCTGTTGGAATGGTTGTAGCTTACATTTGGCTGCCTACAGGCCTTACAGACACGATTACGGCTTCGGTAATGCCTGGTACTTTAGATTGTTAAATGACTGATTATTACTCAGAGATGGGTCCTCCTACGAAAACTGTGATTAATCTGCAGTGCCATCATTTATATTCGCTGAACAGAGCATAAAGGATTTTTAAGATTCGGTCTATTGATGTGTCAGCCCTTTATCTGTGGAGAGCTACAGAGAGGACATTCAGATCTATGTTCTTGCCCAGAACCTTTTGGCCAAAGATCTGTGTGTGAAGACTCTGCTGTCGCTGCCAGTAAGACTAAGACTTTGTGCACCAATCCCTTGAATCCTTTAATAATTTGGTACAATGTGTCATGAGAGGGACCCCCTCCTACCACCCATTGTAACTCACCCATGTAGTTGGTGTAATTCCCATGATATACCCCTAGGGGCAGATGGTGCTGGGGGCAATGGGAAGAGCCGGACAATGGATGGATTCACAGCAGAACTACAACCAAATGGAAAAAGTTCCTTCCCAGAAAGCAAACAACCTTGTGACGACTCTCTTGGGATGATTGACAAGCACATGACTACATCACTATTGAATCACAATCAGATGTAGACATTCTGATTATGTCTGGGAAGAAAACGTAATTCTAAGCGCTTAGTCTGTTCACATGACAATGAAATAATAGGATTCATTTTAAAATTAAATTTCTACTTTGATGTAAATTGAATTCAGATGCCTATATTATGGTGGAATGAGGACATGGGCTCATAACCTAGAGGTCAATGGTTCAAATCCCAGGATGTAGATAATTACATTATTACATTATGTATTGCTCTGGCTTGTTAGAAAAACGTAGCCATATGAATGAATAAAATCAGGACGGTGTATAAAAATGTTAGATGAGCAAATAAATCTTTTATTAGTGCTTTTATGTTGACACGCATTTTAAATGAATATGACTACTAATTATGTTTAACCATTTACTACTTTTATTCATAAAATTCGCCTTAAGGAACATTTCAGTTTTTCCTACATATAACAGTCCTGTTTGCAGCTTTAAAGTACTTTGTAAATGTAATTTTTATGTAAATCTTTTTTGTTTCCCCAGCTGTGCTGAAGTACACCGACCCACTGTCAGTCATATGGATAAATCTTAGAACATTTTAAGAATCCTACAACAAACACAAAGATGTCAAGTGTTTCAGGCTACATACAGTTTAGCCTCGAACGCTTTTCTAAGCGCAGACATGTTATTGTGCAACAAAAGCCAAGCAAGCGTGAATATTAGAAGCCCTCGGGCAAAGACACTAAAGACCAAAGCAGGGTTTGTGTAAAAATTCTACCAAGAACCAATTTGGGCTGCTTTCATTTTAAATTGCATGCTTTGCGACGGTATCATCCTTTCAGGTTTCTGAGGCAGCGTCTGTATCACACAGTATATCTATGAGGTGGGGCGGGGGGGTGGAGTTTAAGAGGTTATTCAGCTGAAATCGTGCTTCGAATCCTTAGAGTTTCAAAGACCTTGATGACTTTAAAGGCGTAAACGGTCAGCTTACTCAAAAGCAAGACAAATAAATGGCTTCTCTTTAAGTTGAACAATGAGAGCTGCAGCTTTGACTGCAGCTTCAGTTATTGTCTAATTTTGTTCCTTATTTTAAAGTCATGCAGCTGAAAGTCTCGCACAGTGATTGCTCAGGGTGATACTCAGCAGTTTGTCTGTCTGCTGATGGCTAAGAAACACCTTTCCCGTCAAAATGGGCTGCTCCAATTGTATCTTCTACAAGCATGTGTCTGTATAGGCAGCAACCAGGAAGATGGCGTGAATGGACGAACAGCACGTGTTGAGTCCCCATAACACTGCAGATTTGTCACGTCCCGTTCGTGCCGCTCCTCAAGGTACAGAAATTGACTCTGAGGAACATTTTTGTACCATTGATGGTACATTAATGTTGTTTGTACCTTGTGGATGTTCCATTTCTCTACCTTACAAGGTACAAGTCCCTACAGCTAAGGGTACAGCCCCAGTGACAAGCAAAGGTACAAATTGGTACCCTTTTATCTTAGTGTACTGGCTCTCCCAGTACAGACTACAGCTCACAGAAAAGCAAAATATTCTCATTCTTCTGGATCTCAAAGTAGAAGGGCGCTGCCAAGCACGTGATCCAAAATCAAAGAAGCCCACTTGATTCTTGGCAGAGTGAAATACCCCCCCGGCATTTAATGGCCTCTTACACACTGGAGGTTTCGAAATGTGGACTATTGCTGTTTTCTGCTCCAAGTCAAATTTCTTCTGCCTGACAAAAAATATCTGCTAAGTAACATAACTGCTCTAATGTATGACGTTTGTGAGGAATTTACTTTTTATAGCAATTCAGACGTATATATATCATTGCTGAGTTTATTACAGTTTTGTATGTATCTTGCTAGGGCTTCCTCTCCCGTTCAAAGGTGACTTGATGTTAAATGCTTCGCGTTCCGCTGTATGTTTCCTAAGAGAGGTTCATTGGGTAACAGCCGTTGAAAATGGATCTGTAATATTACTATAGCTGCTGCCTTCAGATATAAAGTTTGGCTACAGGGTATACCACAGGTCAAATCCCTTCTGTGCAAACATCAAAGCGTACGAACAGCTCTATTTTTGCGCAAAGCAGACCATGGTTAGACGTGGGGAACTGACATAAGTGATTTTTTTTTTTTGCAGATCTTGCATTTATTTTACGGCGTGTTCCGCTTTCTTCTCCTGCTCGCTTTACGCGTGATTTCTCTTCTCTTTATTAATATTTTAATTAATTTTCCTTGCTGGACAATTGAAGAGGCGGCCCCGCCCATAAGCGCCGTCGTCACCACTTCAAATTGCTAGTGGGCCTGGAGGACGATCGGCGAGGTAGCGCAGTCGCATCGCTGGAGGACGGTAATCGGACCTGCTCCGGCTTGCGCTTCAGCTCCGAGATGTGGACCGAAATAGGGAAGGTGATGCTGCTGCATTTATTTCTTGTGGAGCTACACTCTGCAAAAGGTGAGCTGCGTTTACAACTCCAGATAATGTGTACAGAAATGTGTGTGCATGTGTGAGAAGACATGGTGATGGTGATGTGCGGGATGCGGAGCGATGCACGTTTTTTATCACCCGATAGTAACTGGAGCTGCAGTTTAAACTGCAATATCGAAAATGCCTTCACGGACAGATATGCCGTGATGGAGAGTTCATGTCTTTGTAGTGGATTGGCTCAGTTAAACAAAACGGACGCTCTTTATTTGTGCATGAGGATGCACGGCAGTCCCTGTTGAAAGGGAGCCCTCAGTGTAATAACGGTGTAAGTGTACAGGGGGGCAGAGTCTGTGTTGTATTCGTTTTCCTGCCTTTAACCCACAGCCCAATGATACCTGTTAATAATGCCAGCGGTTTTGTGCCACCCATTGGGATTAAGTAATATATTTCACATGCATCTTTCAGCCTGTTTTGCTAATTTTTTATTTAATAGTTGGTGGTAGAACAAAGTAGGAAAATACTGTGTAATTGTTTTATGGCTATTTTGCTTATATTTGAGGTAATTCTATGTTAAGTGATTTTTGGAATTTGAACAAAAATAAATTATTTACTCATATTTTTGTCTGTTGAAGGATCTACAACAGAATGTGAGACGGGTCAGTTTCAGTGCAAAAACGGAAGGTGTATACCCACGATCTGGAGATGCGATGATGATGACGATTGCTCGGACAGCAGCGACGAAGAGAACTGTCGTAAGTAAGAAACAGAAAGGTTATGATGCACTTGATAAAATGAATACGATGAATGGGCGTGTTTTTAGAAGCTCCCTTCGTTAAATGACTGAGGGGCGGTATGCATTTGTGCAATTTCCGTTTAAGATTTGCGCATCTCTCCGGTGCGCTTCAGTGCCGGGGACTGTATTGCAGCCTATAGAGAGTTGCTATTTTTTGTGGTGAAATCTCACCGCACAGTGGCGTATATTTAAGCACTATGTTTAATTCGGGACAGTCTGTTACGAGGAGATGGTGTGAGGTCAGTGCCCGATAATCCGGACTTGAGCACATTTATTTGGGTGCGTACAGGTTAGAACTTTATATCTGGAAACTAGTCGCATCTGGCGTTTCTATTATCAATTCTGTTTAAATCACATATTGAAAGGAAGTACAGGTTGGTTTAAATCACATTTAATGCTGATACGTAAATACCCAGATAAAGACAATTGCGCCGCTAAGCGTCTTTTTGTGTATTAATAAACTGGTTAATTAGATAGCTGCATGTCATATGATCAAGTAAGAAACGGGAGGACATGAAGTCCCTTGCAGTGGCTAGTGAAATGAAGCTACTTTTGACAACGTGCATCAAAAAAAATCTGTAAACTTGCATGGCTTTGTTATAAAACCTGCACGCTGGGCTTTTTTCTCCTGAAGAACGTGGAAATAATGTGAATTGTTACTATCAACATTTTTAACATGCTTCATAGTGTATCCTTATGCATTGCACCGCTAATCCCTGATCTTACCCTCGGTGTGAAGGTCCCCGGCGTTTTGTGATTAATGTGCAGTGCCCGTGGTTACTGTCAGGAGTGTAGTCGCTGCAGTGACTGGACCTCGGTCAGACTTCCGTAAATGTTGACCTCTCCCATGTTTGCAGTTATATTGCAGTAATTTCAGGTACAACGGGTGTCACGCCAGCAGGCAGTGAAACACCCTGTGGCTCTCTGCTTCTCAATGCCCCATCCCCCGATGTGCTCAGGCTGACAGATGATGTCTGTCTTTGGATATTTTTTGCTCTTCGTAAATCTGGGTAGCATTTTGGGTTACCTCTCCAGCAAATGACCTCTAAAAATGAGTACAATTTCATGAAGGGGGGGGTCGGGGGATTGGGCTCGGTGCCCTGCTCTCTCCAGAGGTGTCAGCTGACTGCTTGTAGATAAATAGAAAAAACTGATGTGTAGACAGTGTTCCTCTTCCCAGCAGTGACGTGTAGATGGCCTACATTGTTAGAAGGAGGACAAAATGACAGTATGTGGAGGCCTGCCAGGTCTCTCATGACTAAGTGAGTTATAGTTAAATTATTTTGGAAAATATGGTACCTCTTCAGCTATGGGCCTTCCGGCCAATAATGAGCTGTTTTAAATGCCCCACCAATCCTCATGCACGAAACAGACACCTGTTTGCCAGACTGTCATGCGTCTCTGTGCAAAAATAAAAATAAACGATTGCCCTTATAATGAGCTGCAACTGGATCGTTGCTGACGCATCGCTCTGCCTCTTCTACTGGCCCGAGACCTCAGGACTCCACTCAGCGAAACCCCGGGAAGGACGGGCACTGAAACGCGGGCTTTCTGAGGAGTCGGGGAGCAAAACCGAGACACGGTGGTACAAGTGCTTGAATTTGGCCGTAAGCGGAGCGTCCCAGGAGGTCTGACGTCCTCATCCCGCCGTCGAAGCGAGCGGGACGCGCCGTCGGGCTTCGAGCAGGAAAACCGGGTCACTCCAATCGTTACTCAGTTACTCACGTAGTGCCATAATGAACAGCGTCTGAAATCCCTTGTGCGAACTTGCACAATGGCGATGGCAGATTTGATCGATTGAGTTGGTAAAGTGTCGTAATTATGTGCACGGTATGAACTGTTAAGGCACCGCGAGGTATGATTCAAACAGCGAGGCGCGAGACGCGTAGGGACACGCTCATTGAAATGCAGAGCGCGCGCGCGGCGGGGCGTCGCGAGCTTTCGCTGGAGACCGTCCCGTCGCGCGCTCTTTGGCGGGAGTGGATTAATTGTGGCGGCGGGCGGTTTCGCGCAACGGGACGTGAATAATCGATGGCAAGTCGATCGAGGCACATTAAGATAATGTTGAAAGGTTTGGTTCTAAAGAGTCTCAGGCTGCTTTTGACTTCAGCTTTAAAAACAACATTTCCGTTATGTTGTCTGCCCTACATTTTAGTTGGACTCGTGGACAACTGTGTGCAGCAGTAAATTGATGTATATTATCCCTAGAAATAGACCCGAAGTGAGGAATTGTATTGAAAGTTATCTTGTTATTGTATTTAAACAGCCATTAGGTTCAGTTCCCCCCTTTTAAAAAATGAAATTCTGAGGCACCTTCAAAATTCAGACACTGGCAACTGCTAGGTCGGTGAACTCGCGGAAGGTCAGGGGTCTTAATTGTGCTTTGTGTTTTGATCTTGGGTGGATGAGGGGGTTTGGTTACCAATGTGGCTGCAATGGTGAGGGTGGGTGGTGCTGCGTGGTCCGGCATCTGTACAGCGCAGTGATAGCTGGAGAAGTGGCCATTTTAGTTTGTATACCCTGCTTCATCTGTTGATGGTGCCCACGAATTCTTTATTCCCCTCATTCAACTTCCATTTTCCTTATATTTGGGTTCTTACTGCACGTGGGTAGGGGATGCAGAAAAACGGAGCAAGAAGTGGACAACGTCCATGGATCACAGCAAACCAATAGAACAAACCCCTGATTTGCTCCCCACTTGCATGTACGGAGGCACTCTGGGATAGAGGTCAGAGGAGACTCATAAATATGAAATGACTCTGGATTAATCTATTTTTTGCAGTGTTAAAACAATTTCGCAGCAGTGTGTGTCCTTACATATTCGAGATTCTTTGCTTTGGAACATTGCAAGGGTCATTACCCCCGTTTATTTTTGTGGAACATTTTTGTTTTGTCCGAGTGCCTTGTCCGTTTTTTTGTTCCTCCAGTCTATTGTTACTTGGAAAAAGGGGGTCATCATGTGCCGACATGCATATTCTCAGTGCCAAGACACCAACCTCAGAAGCCAGTTTTACCTCCTGATTAGCTCCAGTTGCTCATTAACTTTCCTTGTTATTGGAAATGAATATTAGAGGGAAGCACGGAAGTCTATTAAATATGAATATAGACCAGAGGCTTTTCCAGTTTAGTGGTGGCAGAGTGTAGAACATGAGTCCGGGGATTTGCACTGGCAGTGGCATGAATGCTGTTTTCTTGTGGGGAGGGGGCGGTGGCTGTCCTGTGCCCACTAGTGTCAAACACATGAAATGCAGCATTAATGTTTGTGGATGCCCAAGCACTCAGTGTAGCGCACATCTATCCCGTCCCTGAAGGCACAGCAGTCCGAGCAGATCAAAATTGAAAAAATCAAGTCCTGCCGATGGAAATACCTTCTCTTCAACATAACTGCAGGGGGGTTCCTGAGAAACCATCCTGTTTGTGTACCTGGTACTAAAAGCATATTAGGAATGGGGCCTGGAGATGGCCCATCTTCCACTGCGACAGGAGGCCGCCATGCCCTGTAGTTGCCCCTCAGAGCGATGTGGCAGTAACATAAGGACAGCAGGAACTCAGTGGACCGAGCTGTCCCGTCACCTTGTCCACTCCTGTCCTCTGTCACCTTGCATTGACTCTCTCTCACTTTGCAGGTAGTGGTTATACCTGAGGTTGGTGTGAGGCTAGTTCAGTTCCTTACGAGGCTGGTCCTATTCCTCTGGTGGGGTGCGGGTTTCTATAGCCCATCAGTTAAAGTGTTTAGTTTATGGCCCTGCTTTGTTCTTTGTGTCTAGTGGTTTGTGTTGCATCCCCCCCACCAAGCCCCCTTGTAGGATGATTTTATTATTCATCAATTCTGTTGGCAGTCTTTTCCATATTATCGGTCTGCCTTTTATGATCAGTCATTATCTATAATTAATTAATATCCTGTGACCCGGGACTGGTAAAGTAGCTGGAAGGCGGATGGATAGATTGATATTGATAATAAACAAAGCAAAGTTTAAATTTGTACATTAAATCTTACGTTTGTGACACATCTAATGTTTACAGTATATGGGGGGAAAAATAGCTGAGGCATATTTTATGTGCAAGAAAAAGAGGTATTCAGAAAAAGCAAGATGTTGTGAGACATGGGGTCAGGGGGGTCAGTAATCCTTAGAAACCTGATGATCTGAGGGGGTGCTGGTTTGCCTTCCTCTTGATGTCCTGCCTGAGTTTTTGTTTTGTGTGTGTTTACCTTTTAACTTGGTTTATGTGGGCTGGCTGTGTTCATGGGTTTCCCTCTCGGTCTCTCTACAGGTACAACAAAATTCAGTCTTGCATTCAGTCTGTGAAACATACACATTTATACAAGCGAAAACAAATCTTGGGGTCAGAGTGCTGGGCCAGCCATATATTTGGCAGGTTTAGGGCAGTTTTTGGGGTTAAAGGCCTCACTCAATTACTCCTACTGTACATAGGATTTGGACCAGCGAACTTCCAGATACAGTCACAGACTGCTAACCCACAGAGCCCTCTGTGCTCGTTTCCAGAGCATGAAATTGTTATCAGGATGTTCATTTTGTATATTTGTTTTCATCCTAGCTGTCAGTTGTCATGGGAGGTGAAGGCTTTGCTGTTTTAAAGAATCTGGGATTGGGGGGGTGACCAAAATGGAATTGGTACCGAACAGAAGTTTGGCGTATATATATGTCTGTGTGCACATGTCACTAAAGGGATTGTAAAGAACAAGCGTACTGCAGCGTGGCATTTGGGCTGGTTCATTGGACCAAACAAGGTACTTACACTCAATTTCTTATGAATGTGTTCAGCTAAAGGAGTGAACTGTCCCCCCTTGCGCCCCTGCTTAAGGGGATGTCTTTCAAGTTAACGGCTGTCTGCTGTGGGCACAAACGGCCCGTTTAGTGAGTTGACTGCTGTGTTGTATTGGGTCTGAGAATGGGAGCCGGGCCCTTTTCATGATCCGCACTCTCATCCCGAGCTCTGCCATGTAGCTGCTGACCCGTGTGACGGGATCTGCACGCCTCTCCCATACAGGCTTCTTGTTCGCTTCCTTTTATGAGTTGATTTGAGCTCTTTGAGGTCTGTAAATCCTTGCATGGGACCTCAGCCCAGTCATGGCTGCCGGTCGCTTCAAGGCAATGCTTTGAGGTTCCCAAACTCTACCAGGTCTCCATGGAAGTCTGAATGGAGTGAATGGAGTCTTTTGTCTACGGTTGAGAGGACCCTGAGCTTTGGCGTCTTTGGTGCGAGTCACTAATGTGCCTCCAGGGTCACGCATCACCCCCTCCCGCTCCCCGCCTCTGTACGGCTCAGCCAAGCTGCCCCCTCCCTCCTACGGTCTGCTTTCAGGAAACATCCTGGAGTAGCTTTGTTTCCCTTCTGCAGCCTCCACTCAGTGAGACCAGGGGACATCTTTCAGTTACTTCATTGTATTCCACCATCCCAGGCTGATTCCTATCTGCAAGCACCTGAATGGCAAGGTGGAAGGTCTACTTCTGTAAGAATGCAAGAGGTTCATGGTATGAACCTGCAGGGACAGTAGATATTAGGACATTCTCTCTGGACAGTCCTGTGGACTGAGTTCGGGTTTATGTTCTTTGTGCTGTAAATGTTGTGACGTGATGCACAAAATAGAGGAGATTAAACATGCATTGAGATGTAATACTTCTTGTGGATGTGTGTGTGTGTGTGTGTGGGGGGGATTCTGAAGGCTAAATTAATTGGGAAAGAGCCCTGTGTCTGATTTGTGTTCCTCTTCTGTGATCCAAAATGGTGGTTGTTCTTTTGAATTTTTGTTTATACTATTTGCATAAGAAATAAAATGAATAAATCTGTCCTAAAACAGATAAATCTATCCAGAGATTTGGCTAAATAGACCGATGACTTACTTTCCACATTACTCAATGCAGTACGACAGTGAAATCAGTCCCTTATGTTGTGCGTGTTAATGAGGATGTTTTGCGGTACAGGCATCAGCAAACTATACAATTCCCATAAACAAACTGAATGAATAAGTGGAAGTAAACATGTGTAAACTATGTAGAAACGCTAAACATTCTATGTCTGTGGGTGTGTCCTTGTGTATATGGGAATGTGATTTCACATGTTGGTGTCTTCACATGATTGATCACGTACTTGAAGGCTGCCGTTCATTATCTGGATGATGTTTTCTTGCTTTCCTGAAAGATGTCTTCCTTGAATAGAATTAAGTATTTATGAGCGATTTTATGATTCGCTTCCTCATCGCGCTCATCCATTTAGCGATCCTTCTCAGGCCTGCCTTGCTAGATAACTGGGCCGCTTAAAGTATTATCATGCGTGCCACAGAGTAAATCATGTTAAAATATGATTCCCCCGAGCGGCGTGAGGTGTGCGATGTGAGATTGAGCCCCATGGTGACAATCCCCACTACTCGAGACGGCATAGCTGAGCAGAGACACCCCTCCCTCCTGGGTGTCTTTGAAGTTTGTCTACCGGCCGACTCGGTTGTGTGTGGGAGAGGGCGGGTGGTTTTGGCGAACGCTGCTGGCGACAGTTTGGTTGATCCATTTTGAAGAGAATCTGCATGAGTGCATGAACCATAAGAGCCAAATCTCACATACTCACAAGCCACCCCTGATCCCCTTTTCATTGTAGCTCCAGTACGTCGGCTGTCTGCCAGGGGAGAGAAACCCAGGTGTCTCGAGCTTTCTATCCTCAATTCTTTATATGGACCCCACTAGCGCTTCATCTCGGTACCGGTCTGGAACTTGAACGCCATTCTCCTTGGCTCTGTGTAGGTAGATAACAGCTCTGTGTTTTTGTTATTTATAAGGTCCTATAGATGTAATGAAACGAATCGATGCTTTATTTGCCATTTGAACGAGTACTGGTGCATTGGAATGCTTTTAGCATCGCATATGCCATCTTTCTCTCATGCACACATACGCAGTGAGAGTGAGGCTTGGGGTTAGGGCGCTGTCAGCCTTTTATCTCGTGCTGTCTCCCTGTGCACGGAGGCACTAGGTGTGGAGCGATGTACCGCTTTCTTCACTCCGCTGTGTTGTGCTGGAATTTCAAATGGAGGTTCCTCTCTCTTTTTGGATTTTGTTCCCAGCTCTGTCAGGTGGCTCTGGCCGGCCTCCTAATGTGGTCATTACGGACTCCTATTATTACTAAAGATTAATTTGGATGCTCTATGGGCCAACATTTTTCTTCCGCTAAATTCACCAAGCGGGGCGGTGAGCACTGGTGCGAAAACATTTGGAGTGTGCTTGTCACCCGCCGCGTTGTCCGTGTGCAAATGTTCGCTTCTGCCTCAGCTGTTATGCCATTGGAAGAAGCAGCGACGTTACCGATTTCACCAGCTTCTCCTCTTCTGTCGATCTTCTAGTTGGATCCTGATGCCTTATTGTTTGATGTGGAAGTTCCAGTTTCCTGATGGTCTTAACTGTGAAAGCTGCTCTCTTTATAGGCCTGGGCACCAGCAAGATGTGCTACTGGGATTAATGTTGTGACAAATAATCCTGCATGCCTCTAGAGGGCAGCGCTGATGGGTGAATCTATCCGGTGCTTGCCCTAACCCCAGTGTGTCGTTCATTGTTCCTGTTGTCAGTGCATGAGGTGAGGAATTTGGGCACCCGTTGGAGTCAGAATACAGCCAGACGAGGTCCCACAGTAACTAGGATGCGCTTCAAAGCAAGCAGTCCACTAGACCGTTCTATTCACTGTTTTATTTGTGCATTTGGTCTGATTTGCTTCCTTTTCCCAGAAGGCTTCAATATGACAGTTTTACAGCTACCATTCATACAAGGAGGTCTGAATGACATCACATTTAATAAATAAATGAATTAATTAATTGTGCCATCAGATAGTTCTTACAGGTAGTATATAACCAACAGTATAAAGAATATCCTTTGTAAAAAGGCTGGCTAGTAAATCTGCTGTTGGCTTGCATTCTTCTGTTCAAGCTAGTATAATTTGTATATATGGTGTTTCAAGGGACAATCAATTTTTGCCCATATCCTTTGAAGACAGCTTGCCCACACACTAAATAAATTAGACTTTTTCATAATTCCACTTACATATCATTCTTTTTTAAGAATTACACTTCTGCCTGTTTAGATATCCTCCTTGTATTGTGAGGAATCCATCTCAAAGCATGTGCTTGATGCATTCTGATTGACCTTTGTCTTGTCAAGCAGAGGAATGGATTTTAACGGATTTGATAATGCTATTTTCCGTCCCCGTGTTTCACCAATAGCCTGGGTGCAGGTAATTTTATTCAAATAAATTCAACCCTGATGACTTTTTGGAAGTTAATTAACTTTTTCTTTTGCTCTGATAGGGGAGTTAAATGTACAGACATGAGCTGGAATCTATTAGAGCATCCAATTACAATACATTAAAATATGGGGAGGTCACATAGAGCATTGACTTTAGAGGAAATTGCTGTTTTTTGTGTGTTTTTTTTCCTTCTTATATTTAATTATGTTTTTCTTGTCAGGTGGTGATTTATAGGCGTTGGTTTATGTTTAATTGGTATTGGGCAAATGTTGTCATAGCAAAACTTCAGTCAATCTTGATTTACATGTTATGCAAAGGGAAATTTTAGAATTAGGTGATGAGTGGTCATTGTTGACACACCACAGCACACAGTGCGCAACAACGAAATGTGTCCTCTGCATTTAACCCATATGTCACATCGTGACAGCAGGGGGCAGCAAATTCAGCGCCCGGGGAGCAGTGCTTGGGGACGGTACCTTGCTCAGGGTACCTCAGTGGAGCCTTGCTGGTTGGGGATTCAAACCAGCAATCTTTCAATTACATGTGCGCTTCCCTAAGCGGCCATTAAGCCACCACTGCCCACCTAAGCCACCACTTGTGGAGTGTCTCACACCGACAGGTTCCTGATTACTGTTCTGTGAGAGCCCACCATTGGACCACTGATCACAAACCCTCCCTCCATTTCTCCTAAACTGGCCCCAACCAGGCTGTGTGCCTAGATTTATTATTTGTTTATTATTTTAATATTCCTCTGTTTTTATACTTGTTCTCTTTGCCGATCCGTAGTTCACACACCCTGGTCTCCCTCTGTTGGTTGTAAAGTCTCCATCTCCTTCCCTGAGCTGCTCATACAGGATGGTGGGCTTTCTTTCTCCTGACCTGCTGCTGCAGAGACCCAGAATTGCTGCCAAAACCTGGATCATCACGGTGCGTGGAGGGGTCACTGACGACCGCTTCGGCAGATGATGTTTCTGGACGCGGCATGGTGCTGCGCTTTCAGAAACCTTCTGATCTCTAAGTGTGCGATCTGGGGCCAGGATGTGAGCAGATCAGATCCTGATGTTCTAAGTTAAAGCGAAGCTGCTTTAATGAAATGCAGCCTAGGGATTTATAAGGATCTGACCATCCAAGCATATAGGTGATATTTACATATATAATATACATAGAAGATAACTCTGTTTATCTTGTAGAAAAATGGCAACAATAGGAATGCTGGGGTAATAATTAGAATATGTATATATTTAAAAAAAGAACAGAGGAAAGAAGTAATTTACTTTGGAAAGATAGTAAGTCAGTCAGACGGCCTTTGTTCAGTTTCCTCATTGGAGGAACCCTAACCCTGACCCTCATTGGAGGAACCCTAACCCTGACCCTCATTGGAAGCATATCTCATTCCTCTTGCTTTTGGTCCTGCCTGGCAGGGAGGTCACAATGCGTGTGCATATGGTCCCGTGTGAACTCTAGTTGACTTGGTTCTTTTGCGGGGTGGGTTTGATGCTCTTGAGTGGTGCGCCTTCTAAAGGGGAGGGTTGGGGGGGGGGGGCGAGTTCTCCCTGGGTCTGGCAGCTGTTAATAAGGGTAACGCTCATCTCCCGCTGGTGAGGGCGAAGCCACTCCACCATCCGCCTGCCTGAACCACTCGCCTCCATCTGGAGGGCCGTCCGCCGGTGGGGGGAGAGCGACGCTGGTAGAAGGAGGTGCCTGCCAGCATTCCTGAGACAGCGGGCGACCCACAATGCCTTTCATCTCACAGCTCACAGCCCAGCCACCCTGGTGGTTTTTGGGGGAGGGGGGGATCTGGCAGCTTCTTGTACTGTCCTGCCTCCCCAGCTGTTCACACCCCTGTTGCTCCCCCCGCTCTGCCGTGCAGACCCCGTCTGTCAGGCCGGTCAGCTCCCGCGGGGTCAGAGGTCATCCTGTTACTCTGGTGACTGTTACACCAGTGATTCATGATGGCTGTGTGGAGGGCAAGCTAAGCGTGGCTGCCATCCCCAGCGTTAAGGTTGATGAGAGGACTTGGCCACGGCGACGCTCAATGAATGTCGTTCCTTCTTTGTCCCCAGGGACTTGGAATGCAAGACTTTCGGTGACCCAGTTTTATGGCTTTTCCTGGCTTCCCTTTGGTAGGGGGTTTCGCTGAGATGCAGTGAGAGCGAGATGAGACAAAGCTAGCCTATTGAGATGAGCTGAATAAGGTGTATGGGCATGCGATCCAGGCGACCATGTCCTGCTTCCTGTATAGAAATGGCCATCCTGAGAGTTAGGTTTTTATGATGTCTCACATCTCCATCACCAATCCCGCTCCTCTTCTCTATCCCTTTTTTGGTATCTGTGGCCAAATTGGCAGCTGGCTGCTTCTCTCTTGGATGCAGTGGCGCCCCCTTGTCTGCCTGGGAGTGAATCGTCTGAACGCACGAGTGGCGTCTTTAACCGGTGGTTTCTGTTTCATTTTAATCACCGGGCTTTGTTCTAATGGGGGAGGGGTGGCATACTGTTAACCCTTTGTTACCCGCAGATGCAGGCAATAAGTGACCAACTGGGCAGCCTTCAGCCTGTGATTGAGGCTGGTTGCATCTATGAACACGTCTTACATCTGGTTTGCTGCAGCTCGCACATTGGCCTTGAGATGACAAAAGACCTTATCATGACGCTACAGTTAGCTGGATGAATCTGCAAATGGTCCCGATTCTGTGTTGTGAATATGGATTTTTCTATTATACTGTACAAAAAAGCTCCAGTTCCTTTCTTTGCCATATAACCTTCAGACTGGCTTTGATTGTGGAGGTTTTCTCTTTTTAATCTGCTTGCGGTGTGTCCTTATCAAAGTGAGCGCGGCGTTTCGGGGCTTTGACACACAAACACACACACACACATTTCATCTGGTTAAACAGCCGCTGGTGAATAATTAATGATAATCACTGCTTTGTGATAATTAGAATCAGTCACCTTTTAGAGTCAAATTTTTTGGGTCTGATTTTTTTTAGACTACTGCCTAGACCTGCCTCACCTTCAGAAGCGACACTCAGTTTTTTTTTGGGGGGGGGGGGGGGCGTGCACTGCGGGATTCGTTTCTAAGGGTATGTCCCCCCCCCCCTGGGGTGGGACCTTAACAACTGCTTTTCTGTGGCTTGGAGGACCATCATCAAGGAACGAATCTGTTTGGTGTGATTTTTCTTCTGGGGTCCAAGGAAAGTCAAGTTTGTTAGTGGCAGCAGGTGGCGTGGCGGTTGACGACATGGGCCTGTAATTTGCGTGCCACAGATAGAAATCACAGACCCTGCGGTGGCACGCAGTGCTTTTTTAAAGTACCTAATAAGAATACATATGGCTCTTATTTTTCTTGCATTGACAAGTAAAAAATCGCTAGATTGCATTAAAGCTTCACTAAGCAGCATAATTAAATTTCACCTGATGTGTCATTTGCGCCTTGTCAGGTCTCGCCGTAGAGGTGCAGTAGCCTATTGTCTTTTTCGCATGCGGGTTTATTTCCATTCCTTTGTGTGTTTATTGTCCTGTCGGATGCTGCTTCTTGGTGCTCCTGATCTCCATCTGACCCGTTAATCCCGGCTAATCCTCAGTGCTGCATTTCTGCAAGGGCTGCGTCTTGCATTACGCGAAAGCGACTTCTACACTGAGCATAAACGAGACCGTGGTTTTCCCTCGGCTTTCAGTGGGGGTATGGCAGGTGAATTTCTTTTCACTTAAGTAAGATCCCCCCCATTCCGCGATGTTTGTTTATAGCTGGGAATTTTCCTTCCAAATAGCACAGTAGTCTTTGCAATTTTCGTAATTACATTTTCATACAGATTTCCTGTTTTTATGTGTTAGTCATATGTTTTAAAGAAGGAACCATTTTCCTTTACTAAAACATCTTTCTCTGTGAGAACATGTATAACACATAAGCTCACAAGTTGCTGAGATTTTATTTTTATTACAGTTTTTCTCTTTAACCATGGGAGTGGGGTGGTCCGGGGGGATTGAACACCTGGGACTGTGACAAGTGCTTCCAGGGTTCTGCTTGGCTTATAGGCAACTAGCTTTTAATTTTCTGTTCTCCCTCTGTGAGGCGATTAGGGCAGCACAGGGCGCCGCCCCCCCCCCCCCCCCCGCAGGCGCCCAC
>JAODLD010000049.1:3659047-3678566 GCA_026781065.1 Mormyrops boulengeri
CGATTTCCTTCTTCCCCCCCCCCCCCCCCGGCCCCCCCCCCCCCCCCCGGCGGGCCGCCCCCCCGCGGCGCGGGGGGGGGCCCCCCCCCAGCTGGCACACTTAGCCGTACCCAGTGCCCACTGGCCCCTACTCACAGTGACCTCACCCAGGCCCTGCCAGAGGGTGAACCATGTGCCCACCAGTTCTCAGGCGCTGCATCTCAAGGGACCTTGTTGTCATGGTGACATACCTGCGGGCAGGGTCCTCAGGCATGTCGTCGGCGGCTTGCGGCACATGCCAGCAAGACCCCCAACCTATTACTCCTGCAGTGCTAGTGAACGTTACTTGGGCAGCTCAGTGACGTTTGCATGTTTTTGTTTTTTTTACTCCTTGATGGATTGCTCAATTAATTAGAGATAGATAATCAGCTTCTTTCCCCCATTTTGGTTTAATGTGCCTAATGGAGTAAATTTAATGGAAGCGATACGCTTTGTGTGTGATGGTCTGCCGCCTAATGTACTTTTGGATTTTGTGCTTAAAACAATATGTTTAACCCCTGCTCGCTCCATACCAGCTTGTACTGTTTGTATCGGAAGACTGGTGTTTTTGGGCAGGCGACTGCTACTGCTAAACAGCTTTGCTGAGATATAAATAACTTTTTGACTAAAGCTAGCTGGCTAACAGCGGAGTTGGACATATAATGTGTTGGACATCTAAATTAGATGGAATATTTGGTTGCATTCTCTTAATGGCTTGGGACAGCCAGATTCAAGGCTCGTTCATCTCAGAGGTAGAAACCGTGATCCCCATTAGCTGGAAACAAATTCCACTGGTGCTCATGGGATTCACTCACGTGACCATATTAGAAAGGCCCCTTGAGCACCTTGTTCCCCCATAGGCCATAATGAGATGTCACGCACTTTAACATAGTGGTAGAGGAAAACGACTTTTGCATTATGAAGAACGTGCTGTTGCTTACTGGGGAATGAGTTGGGAGACTTAGTATGGTTGGCAAACTTTTGGGAGGGCATTGTGGTACATTTCATTATTAAGGCATTTTGTTCTAAATGATTTTATTCAGTGTGACTTTAGTTTATATATATATTGTTGGTTATTTTTCTGAAACAATTTCTTCAGTATGATGCTTTCCTGGGAATTTGACCAGCAACCTTTGAATTTGCTGTCAACCACTGTCTATGTTTTGGAATCTCATTACATTTCCTGCTCTCTCATCTCTTTTCTTCACCCTTTTGGCACTGACAGACACTTTTATCCTTTTATTGCTTGTGTTTAGATCCAGAATTTCCTGAGCTGAATAACCAAGCAGGGTAAGTAGTGGTTATAAGGATGTGCAGAACCAGGGCTGAAGAGACTGGGGAGGTTGCAGAAGCTTCATGTCAACCATGGGAATGATCATCACTGCCTGATGTACCATGAAATATTGTTAGGTATCACTCAAAATCCCAATGGGATTGCCAGCATAGAGGGTTGTGTGGGGAATGAAGCAATAATTCTGACCATCTACTTGCTCTTTATATGGCTCATAGGTGACAAACACTTGCGAAAAACAGGAGAAGAAATACCTGCAAACTGGGAAGTGACTTGCTAACAAAGCTAACAAGCTGCCTGAGGTCTGTCCACAATCTCTGTTTAAAGCAGCTGGGAACCTCAATGCCACAAACTGATTATGTCCTCAATCTTAACGTCTTAAGGAGTGCATGGTGGAGCTGACAGGCGTCACAGATGTTGGTGTGTCTGAGCTCTGATATCACTCAGATTATGTCCCGAAATCCTCTTTGTTGGGCAGTTGAGTGATTGTATCACCAAAAAGCAGACCCGATAGCTTAAATATTCAAATGTGGTTATACATGCATTATTTTGGAGGGAAGTCGAGATACACACAGTGGACGTGACCCTAGCGTTCATTAAGTCTAACTTCTTATACGGTGGATGTCTTGGACAATACAGTTCATGTCTGTGCTTTCATGGTTTGACTATGCAAGGGTTAATGCATTATGGATGCTGCACACACTGTGCTCTGTTTCTGTTAGTAGCAGATATTTGCTTCAAGTAGTACATTGCACTTGATGCCCTTTCTTCTGATGTTTGTTGCTTATACAGTACCACATGTGACAGATCCTGGCTGCATTTTAAATTTAAAATAAACTAGAAGTCTTTACATACGGATGCCTTTGGGATAAATATTGTTTTTAAAGACTTGCTCCGTTGTCTTGGACAAAATTCTTACCCTTAGGTAATCAGTCATTCCTGTAAACATGTCAGTGGATGTGGAAGGTGTTATCTCCAGTGTATTTGACACTTGATTCTTAAGTCACCAGGTAAGCAGGACTCTGAGCATAGTGAGCTGAAATATTATTTTTATTTGCCCTTTCCAGTCTACATGAAGGCCATGTATGAAGATTGTGTGAGGTTTCATATGCAAACAGCTAAACTAAAACCTTATTAGCAATCCAAGCTGACTTGACTTTGGTCTTAGTTCTGGAGACTCCAGGAAAATCCATAAAGTCTTTAACAAAAAGCACAAGAGATTTTGGATTAAATTATGGATTGTTGGCTCAGATTCCATAAGCTTTTATATTGAGCACAGTGGTAATGATCTGTAACCACCTTTATAATTTATTGAAATGGTTGTAGATTTATAAGAATGTCATGAATAATCTGGAAGGTGGAGCATTCTGTAGGCAGTGTTTCAATCTCTAACTCCTGACATTCCTGCTAGATCAGTACTCCGCATACAAAGCAGTCACTCGGTAGATATCTCTTATTATTCAGTTAGTCTGTGTGTGTTTGTCTGTTTACTTCTTGATGCCTTATCCGCTTATTGCCACTCCAGCAACTTTTCGGGTTTGTGTTGATGTAGTTCCCCTGGAGTCCCGCCTGGTTTGTTCTCCATCATGACGGCGTGCACTACACAGATGCTGTGTCCTTCTTAGCATTTGCTGCTAACATCACCAAGTAATGGTCGCTCACCTGCCTGGTTTTCATTGCAGGCCCGATGTGATATCTGCTACTTGCCACAGTCTGTTGGTCATAACATGTAATAAATTACTTGGATGTCTGGGATCAAATCCCAAGAGCCATAGTAGCTTTCCATTCTTTTGGCCCTCTAGCCAAAGGATCTCTGGTGGATTTTCTTAGAGTTGTTGCTTTCTGGAAATCCTTAGCTGCGATGATATGAATTTGCCTGGCTCTGTATCAAGACTACAGCTGGAGTCATTGGAGATATCCACTCTTTTTCTTCGGACTTGCTTGTTGGGATTGAAAATTCCTCCTGCCACATGTGCTTGAATGTGTTTAAAACCGTTTCATTTTGCGTGGGCACACCGATGTGCGAAAACGAGAATTGGTGCAGGTGGGGATTTGAGGGTACAACAGGAATAGGCTGCGAGAGGATATTGTATCCATCCATTCATCCATTTACAATTACCATGTATCTAATTATGGTTGTAGCGAAGGGAAGCCTGTTTTGGCAAGAAAAGGGTGTGTCAGTTTATTACAGGGTGCACCTACACACGGTCACGTAGTAACATATGGTGGTCTATTGTCATAAATGTCTCGAATATTGTGAGGGAAACAAGAATCCCAAGGATAATATCACTTCATGACATTCCAATGCAGCAGCCAGTGGATCATGGAATTCACGGAGGTGGTTAAGGTTGCCTTGGTTATTCCCATGTTAAAAACATGCTATGTTTTTATATATTTATTGCATTTCGATCACAGGAGATTTAAGTCGGTCAAAATCTTACCATTTTCATCAGCTGATTTTGTCCTCTATAGCTAGGCTGCATTTTGCACAAGCAAATATGGGAGAACTAGATAAAGATCATCAATTTTAATACTTTTTCTCTGCACTGTTGTATATTTATATAAATGAGCCTTTGTCTGAAGGTGCTCTTCTGCTTTCCTGTCTTCACCTTGACTCACCATCTGGCTCTGAGGTCCTGTGTGCTGTAGGTGGTCCTCCTCTCTGTGAAACAAGTAGATACTGGTGGTTTGTAGATATGCACCAGCAATGGGACAAGCATCTGCGTTACCTTGCGGCGCCAGCTGGGAGAAGGCACCATAATGAGGGTGAAACCCTGCGCTCACAAAACTCGTATCAAGAATCTGTGCATCAACCCAAACAGCAGCGGGTGCAGGAGGTTCTGTGAAAGCAGTATTGCGGTGTTGTGATAATATGTGTTGCGGAAATCTGTTGGCCTGACAAAAAAATTGTGTGTATGTGGGACGTACTGCCTCATGCATTGTTCCTCCAAGAACATGGACCTTTTTCACAGCATAAGGATTTCTAAAACAGGTTGGATAATGTTGTCTGAGGAATGAGATCCGAGTCTTGGATCAGTAGGGAACATGTTTGCCCGGACTGGGAATGCTTGCATAATGAGATTCCCTATGCTGTCAGCTGGTGTACAAGCTAACAAGCTTTTGAAGCCTGGAGTGTCACAGACCTACACCAGGGGATCAATTTGCTCTGTCCCCATTAGCACTGTGCTGGTCTTACCGGGCACTGGGTGGGATTAAGTGACCGCTGTGTATGTGTAATGGGATTCAGCTGGAGCCTCCTGTCCTCTGCGTGTTCTAGATCACCAGAAACATCACCAGAAATACACTTACTGTGACGTATTCAGGGGATGCCTCACCCTGGGTCAGCTATGACCAATCAGAACCACTCAGAATGTGTCGACCAATCAAATCATTTGAAAGCTTCTGCTAACTGGGTAAAATGAGTTCTCTGTAGACCGTATATGACGCTGCCTTCTGTTAAGCCTTCTATGGACCCTCGTTTGCTTGAGTCTGGTTGATACTGGTTAGCAATCACTGTTCTGCTTTCACCCTGCCCCCCCGGTTATGAGATATTGGCCACCTCACTCCTGGAATTCTGAGCTATACATCATTATTGTGCAAATTACAGCCTACAAGGGGTCAACCATGAGTCAAACAGCAGACGTCTATAAAAATGGAAATGAATGCATGTGTAATATGTGGGTTGAATAGGGGCATTTTTGATAACATCCATTCCATTTTGTGTTCATTTTCATACAAATTTGCTGACACTGGAGTTCTCACTCTATCTCTGTCTGCTCGGCTGCATGGCTGCAACGAGATTCGAAATGCGTTTTGGTCAACTGCGCAGGTGTCAGTGGAGATGGTGAAGCCCCCAGACATCTTTACAAAAATGGAGGTCCAAAGGGGATGAAGGTATCCAATCCACAGCTTCAAGTAGACTGTTCATAGATCGGTGGTTTGGTAACACCTCCTGGGACTTCATAAAGCGAACAGCTTCAGTAAGTGTTCTGTGGGACTCCCGCTTCCGTCCTAAGTGGTTTTGAGGAATTGAACTGTGACTAGAATCCACCCTGGTCCCAGGACGGTAGCTGAAAATCTGGTTGCACTCACAGGCATTTTGCCAAATGCAGTCAGTGGAATATTGACTAGTGCAGGTAGCCTTTGAATCAATGAAACATCTTATGTACACATTGAATCAGGTATCAAAATGCCAGAAAGCTTCACTTGGGTTAAAAGACATTTCTGAGCTTCAGTTGGGTAACACATGAAGACCCCAGCTGTGTTGACAGACTCAGTCTTGCTCTAATCCTTTATGGAATCTTGAGGAAGATTGTTGTCAGAAAGATGACAGCATTCAAATTAGAAAACCCTGAAATCCTTGTCTGTAAATCCCCAGCTCACATCAACTCTTGTTAGTGATCTGATGTGTTTGTGTGTGTGTGTGTGTGTGTGTGTGTGTGTGTGTCTGAGTAACTAGAGGTGCACCGATCCATACCTATTACACAGATCGGGTATCACCATATGTGACAGACCCAGGTCCAATACTTACTTATTTAGTTTTAGGCAGTCTAAAAAGATTGCTTCTGTTTCTTGTTAAATAAATTTGTGGCAACTAACACTGCCACTCAGTGGGTGTGAGCGCAGTGACTTCTGCCTGCTGTAATGTCATGTGCATACCCTTTGCAGTAGGGCAAGCGTTAGAACATCAGATAAGAGCGTGATAACTTGGAAGTATTTTACAACTAGTAGCACAACGATTTGGTAATCTTTGTGTAAAAAAAAAAAAAAAAAAGTTTTGAGAGGTGGAAGTGGCATTCAGTGGAAAATCCTACTAAACAGAGCACAAATGATTGGTGCGAGACAACGCGAGTAATATGAAACAATCAATGGATGATTTGGGAATCGTTTTGTGCACTCGCTACGGGGGGGCTGCTATCGTGAAAAAGTGTAAGTGACGCCACTTGCATATCCTCTCATGGAAGATGTTTGCTAGTATGTATAATAATAATAATAATTATAATAATAATGTATAAAATATGTAATATTAAAGTAAATAGAGCACTTGGAGTATTGGAATTTGCATCCAAATCAGATTGGAACTGAAAAAATATGGATCAGCCCATCCCTATTAGTAACCATCATTGTTCTTCGGTATCACTTGAAGTTTTAAGAATATGTTATGTTTAACCTTAAGTTTAGCTTACCCCCCCCCCTCCCAAGCAGTATATTGTGTAAATGTGTGTCCTCATCATAAACATCTTGATTGGTTGAGGACACATGATTCTGAAGCGTTTTGTGTAACAGTCAGCATCTTATGGTCTGCAATAGATCTTATGGTCTGCAATAGATCGGGTAAATATGCCTGTTTGCCTGTGTTCTGTGCTCTGGGATCTGCCTGCAAATTTCACAGCCTGAAATGAACTGTTAACTGTAAATGCTGAGGTCTTTTAACCAGTGTGTCGATTCGATTTAGTAAAATAGCAATGGAAATAGATGCATTGCAGGCTGGTGTCTGGGAATTGCTGATATTTTTGTCAGCCGTTAGCATCTATTAACGGTCAGCGTCATGCTGAGTTTCATCCTCTCCATTAGCAGAACTGAAACGGATGGCTGTGGGGACAAAATCACCTTGAATCTTCACAGCATTGGCTTCCTTGCTCAAAAGTCAAGTTGACTTTGTGGTAGTCATAGATTGTCAATCTTAATGCCACAGCACAGATTTGTGAATTCTTTGTACAGCTTGATGTTCACTGAGACAAATCTGGTTAGGCACATAGGCCAAAGGTCCAATGGGATGTGTCCTGCTGGGATTTTGAGTCCAATTTTTGGACTGTTGCCCAATCTTCAGACTCTCATTCTTGTTTGTATCGGCCTGTGGCAGCCTACCTGTGGGATCTGCAGGTTCTGGATGAGGGAATATCATTGTGGGATGATCTGAATGTGGTTTTTATCTGTTCGCATTTGACGTGAACCTTTTTGCCGTTTTATTGTATGAGAACCATTATTGTAATGGGTTTGTCTTAAGGGCTTTCCAATTCATTACTGTAACCTACGGAGTAGTGGGAATTCCCGGAATGGGCAGTCTTGTCAGGCGGTGTGTTGCAACACTATCCTCACCACTCATGGGGCAGTACAAGTTTGTCAGTCTGAAAGGCTCGTTAAACCATTTCCACTTAAACATGGCTATGTCTCATCCCTGACACCAAAGTTTATACATATTGAGTCCTTTATTTTACTTGTCAGTAATAGCAAACGGAAGCTGCCGGAAGGGGGAGCAACCACAAATGTTGTGAAACCGTTTGGTTGTTTTGTGGCCGCACCTGTGGTGTGGGGGGGTTGGGCAGATAGCTGTTGCTCCATGTCTCTCACACTGTGCCAGATAGAGATGTCAGCGTGTGAGCAGAGCAAACGGGTATAGTATTGTATATTCAACAGTAGTGCAGGATGGTATATCATCCAGTATACAGGGTTTAATTTTCCATATGCTTTGAATTTTTCATTCACCGCTATATCGTGACATTGGTTAAAGAACAGCTATAACGCTTCGATAAGCAGCAAATTATATAATATCGTTCACTGCTAGAAGCGCTATGGATGGCTGTGCTGGGTGTATGGACAGGAAACCCCTGTTAACTGTGTGTACCCTTCTTATTAACGGTTATAACTTTTTATAACACAACAATTCTCCATATATAACTGCAATGTAGTATTTATAGCTACTGCCTCAGTCTGTGCTTGAAAATTTGGATTAATTGTAACATAATTAAGTTTGCAATTAAATGCATATCGGTAAAACAAAATTGCTAATATATCAATTTATCATGGTGGTAACTATTAAAATGACGCAGCTGAAGCAAACATGTTGTTACCAAGCTAAATGTTTGGTGATAATCGCAAAAATGTGTGTCTACAGAGCTAAATATATGGTTATAATCAATAAAAGTTGGCCAGTTGGTCAGTCAGTCGGCTCGCCTACATGTTGCTTCCATGTCGCAGGCTGGACGGGGTGGAGTCACATGACAGCACACGCACAAGTAGAATGATTTTAAGGGGACAGTACATGAAAACATGTACACTGGAGAAAGTACAGTATTAACAGATTTTAAGTATTTACAGAATTTGTAAAAAATGAAGTAACCGACATGGCCAAGATTATGTCAGTTAGAGGTTCTGAATGTTGGTTTACATTCATTTTCGATTAATTGCCCCGCCCTACCTGGATGGATCGTTTTCAGCTTGGGGCAGGGCACTGATGCATGTAGGGTGAAGTCTGGTTTGCGTTTGTGCGCAGAATCGACACTGTCTAGTCTGACGTGCACCTCCACAGAAATTTAACTACAATTTGCGGCGATCAAGACCATGCACATGTATAAATGCTCGCAATGGTGTAGGCCATGCCGTTTGCTCTGTGTAGAGCCTACAAACAGCCATAAATTAGGGTTAACTTAAAATCCTGGATGCGGCCTGGGGCTGTTCCCTTGAAACGGCAAAGTGGTCAAATTGGTTTGTGTTTGGTTTTACAGATTGTATAAGTTCACTGTCAACTTCTATGCATAGCCTGAAGGTAAAACAGTGTAAAATTAAAGATATTCGGGACTTTGGGGGAGAAATAATCTCCTGTTACTCAAACAGAATGTTCCCTTTTCAGTAAATTAATTAAAGCAGTGAGAAACTCCATCTTCGGCCAGAGAACAATAGCTCTCGTCATGTAATTTTTCTTGTTCAAACTGCACTTCTCCTTTCAATCAGCGGTAATGAGGCCGTTTGTTTGCTGGCACCGAAGACGGCATTCTTATCACAGAGGTATCCGTTAAGCCGCTTATCGCCCTCCCAGTGAAACGCTGTCATTAATACCTCTCTGGATGTCGTCTTCGATGTTTGTGGACGTTCTTTTAGGTAAAGCTCCCGGGAGTGTGGGCGATTGGGCTTTTTTTATCCTGTGAGGAAAATTGCGATGTTCCAGGAGACAGACACATTCTGCACAGTACAGGACATTGAAACGGTTAAGTACAGTAATACAGCAGGTATGAGGCAGGAGCCAGTCACCCACCCCTCCGTTTTCTATAACCGCTTGTCCGGTTCAGGGTTGCGGTTAGAAGGAAATCACATTGGAATAAATAACAATGCAGAAAAAATATAAATCATACAAAAATAAAACATAGAATGAATAAATACATGGAATTTAATTTAGGGATGGCAAATTCAGTAGATCAGAGAATCCAGATAGGGCAGTGAATTCAATAGTGACTCTAATTTCTGCATTTTTGCAGAAAGCCAAAAACCGAGGCAGTGCCCATTGTCCTGTTTATGTTTGTCTATTTGCTATGTGTTTCATGTGAGTGGGTGTGAATGCCTTTACTTGTGTCACATGCTTAAGATCTGTGTGACTGCATTCTTCATAGCTAGTGGTCCGTTGAATGTTCACACCGTGGCTGCAGGTGACCCTTAATCCCACTGTCGAGTTAAGCCATGGAGGTCCTTGAATACTGTGCGGCTCAGCCATATGCGAACCTTGCGGTGGGCTGAGATCTGTTTCTAAGGGAGGAGGATCTGCGAGGCTGATTGCCGGATGCCAACAGATCGAGCTGCTCTTGGTACGTTTGCGTATGAAATACTGCGTCTAATAAGCTGCCTTTGCTGTCGAAACGTCGACAGAATGGAAGTTAATAGATATTTCATGAATGCCATTCACATAGGTTATTTTTTTGAGAGGAGCAGATGGATTTAAGAAGTGTGAGAAATATCATATTGGATTATGATAAATTAAAGGTTGCATCTTGGCTTGCTGTTGAGTTAGAAGCTTGTCTTGGACTTCCTTAAGTATTCAGAATATGCGAGTGGATGTGGTGTGATGGTGTGTGTGTATGGGTTTGCATAGATCACATTTGGGGACCAAAGTGTGGTAAAACCTGAAACTTTCTTAGTTTTGGGGATATTTTTCAGGTACCCATTTGGATAACCTCAGTTTTTATAAAAGTCTGTGAATGCAATCGAAAAAGTCAAAAAGCCAAAAGTCTTGTATTTTGTTTGGTTATTTACAGTTAAGGTTAGGGCTGGGTGGGGGATAAGGCTTTCGTGAATGAGATTAGGGTTTTTCCCCATAGAAATTAATGGAAGATAGGTACACCGGTGTGTGTGTTTGTGGTAACCTTTGATAAGAACATTCTCTGCACATAGACAATGCGGTGTGTCCATATGCTCATCAGAAGAAAAATCTGGCATCTCAGCTTGGGCCGCTTTTCGCCCTGATAAATTTCCAGTCTTTTCCACAGCTGACTCCCATTGGTTTGGCCGAGCCTCCGGTTCTCAATGATTTCATGGAGCCAGATGTTTCCGCAAATAGTAGGATTCTCAGCTTGAGATAAGGGAGCGAATGTTCAGTCTGATTTTTCTTCACCAAATACAGAATTACCCAGGAAAGACTGGGAAGAATCACCAAGGATGTTCGTTTCGTATGAGCTCACCGTGGGTTTTCTTATCGGTGTGACGAAGCAAACGTTCAGCAATGTGAGCCTGGAATCAAAGGCACGCTGGATTCAGCCGCTAGCTATGTTGTTTTTTTTGTCCTCAAAGATTATTTTCATCTCCTTTACTTAGTTTGGGGGAGGGTGTAATCTTGTATTGCTGTATTTGTGAATGGGGCCTAGAATTTTCAGTGGTTCAGGAAGTGGAGCTTAATTGTTATGTGTTCTCTCCCGTTATCCCGACACATGCCGGATTCGGGCTGTTCAGGAGCTTTTGTCCGCGTCTTTGTGCTAAGGTGCTCCACTACGCCCCTGTCGGTCTTGCTAAACCTCTGCGCCCTTCAGGACGGCGTCAGTGGCGCCATGCTGTTTATCACGGACCGCTCTCGAGTCACGCTCCACCTGCCTGTTTCTCCTGCTCCGCTGCAGATAAACCTGCAATACACATGTGATGTGTCTCTTGTCAGTTAATACTGGGGTCTTCAGTGTGAACATTTCAATAGTCACTTTCTCTTTAGTTATTGGCATTTACAGGCTCTGTAAATTATGTCCATCCTTTCGTTAATTAACACTGTTGGTCTTAACCTGTAGCGCGTCATGGATTTAGTCTCCAAAACATCTCACGCATTGTCCCCCACTTCACATTTTATCAGGACCTTTTGTGTGATACCACAGACTGGGTGGGGCACTTCAATGAAAGCTATCACTTTCCACCTCCCCCTTCTCCTCAAAATCTCTCTGCTTTGTTCACGGTGAGCAGATGTAAGCCAGCCGGTCGATTAGCTGGCCCTGCTGACGAGACCCCAAAAGAACATGATTTCAGAGCACTGGCTAAAGCCACACGCCTGCCACCGGGGGGCTCCCGGTGCCAGAGCGGATGTGGCACGCAAGGTGACACGCCGCCAGGTGGGTGTCTGCCACACCACAAACGGGCACTCAGACTTTCACACAGATGGGGGAGGGGCGGACCGGCCGGCTGTGAAACAAAATGAGATGCTTATATTGCTTTAAAGACGCTCTTCCTCCCCAGAGGCTCCCTGTCCTTTGTCACGAAGGCGACAATCATGCTCTCGGGGTAATTCCAACAAGCATGAAGAGATTTTATTTTTTCATGTATAACATTCTGTCAAAGAACAAACCCTCAGTCTTTACCCTACTCTGCTCTTCAGCATTCAGTAATCCCCCCCCCCCCCAATCTTATGGCTGTGTACAGTCTTATCAGATTGTTCGATTATTTGGCAAACCTGAATTTTTGTACTGTTAGGCACATTTTGTAATCATGATGTGCTCTTGGGGTCTCTGAGTGATTAATCATTCAGGTCATTTTGCTGCAGAACAGTACTAAAGTGGCCATTTATCCAGCTGATCTCATCAAAGCCACTTCCTGTTTGTCCGCCATTTTTGATTGGTGGATCTTATTCGTGTGCCCATGTGTTTGATTATGATTGCAAACTGGCTGGGCGTTTGAAGTTCTTCAGAGGGTTTTCTGGCTTGCGGCCGCCCTCACGGTGTGGTGTTGAGGGGGTGCCAAACCCTGGCGATGAATGTGTGCTCCCACCTGCCCGTGTGTCTGGCTCCAGGTGCGGGTCGATGGGGTGGCCTCTGCAGGGTGCTTGGCAGGAACGGTGATCCATATCTCATGCTGGACCTCCCGGTGACCGTTTGCCACGTGGCCATATGGGAACCGCTACCTTAACGATTCCGTTCAATTTGAGTTGAATTTAATCGTTAAAGTTGGCGAGATGTGTGGATAAGAGGGTTAGGCTGCTGCACGTATGATCAGGAGCTTGCTGGTTGAAACCCTGCAGTCAAACAAGTGTTTTCTCAGTTGGACCCTTGAGCAAGGACCTCAGCCCCATTTCCTTTAGAAGATAGCTGACCCTGCTTTCTCAGTACATTGCGTTTGATAAAGGCATCTGATGAAATATTAAATATAATTTTTTTTTTTTTTTGCCAGGCAGAGTTATCTCCTATGAGGTGTGTGTTACTTGTAGCTGAGGATTTAGATGTGGATATGTGTCTATTGTGAGGCAGATGTGTGTTGAGAAGAGGTGCTTTTAAATTGGTCTGAAGGGCGGGGGTTGTTATCTGCATGCAGCATGATGTTGCATCTGTCATGATGATGGGGGAGCTGAAATGCAGATGTAGGATGGGCCTGGCAGCCCTGAGGGGGTCGAACAATCAGCACTGATGGCAGCTGCCAGGATGCATGTGGGGGGGGTCCCCACAGGATGTCCAGAACTTACAGCTGCTGTCACACAGGTTGAACAGAGAACATGTGATGAACAGTCGGGGTTGGTTTTAATAATTGTTTAACTTTGAAGATTGAGCTTTTCAGAGCTGCGTTTGGGGTGAAAGGACTATGCCGGTGGATCGATTGGTACGGTGTGGTCTGCGTTTCTGTTGTGGAACCCAGTAGGCTTGGGGTCTTGCTGTTCTCGCTGCCTGACAGACGGAAATCGCTGCCGTGCTCACGCCTCTGAAGCAGCTGAACGTTTTGAGATGGCCCTTAGGCACAGCTCCGGATCACACAGGGACTGAAAGTGTTTGCCTCGTGTTCTGTTTCCGTCTGACTTTGGACAGGCCTGTTTTTGTTTACTGACAGGGAATCAGTCTCTCTGTATTTGCATATCCTGGCACTTTAGCAGTAATGTAAATGTCACCCAGGACTTGGTGAGTGTACTCAGGATGACCTGTTACGATCTATTATCATTTAATAACTCCTGGTGAACCCTGTACATGAATGGTCCTTTTAGATCTGGGCATGCTCCAGATATATATCTGAGCCATGATATAGACTGCCTGGTATGTTATATAAGGTGTTTCATGTATGTGGAGGAAATCCAAGATGGAGAACTTTGGTTTTGAAGGCCCCTGGCAATGTCGGGCTTCCAAGCCACTTGTCTGAATGTTTCCTGGGGTTCTTTCACAGTCACCCTTCGATCCTGGACCACCCACCTCAAAAAAAAAAAAGAAACCACCTTCCAAATTTATCTGCGCCTTAACTCGCCACTTCTTCTCGCACTCATCTTGGCCATGTTTGTTTCCAGAATCCCTTTTATCCTTTGAAGAGCTTTTCACAGGCTGCCTATAGGCACAGAGAAAGACCCGCATTCAGAGATAATGCATCTCTTTTGCTGCTGTGACAAAGGCCTCGGTATTTCCATTTTTCCATAATATCCGGAGGAATATGCTTCTTACTCTGACAGTAAGCGTAGGAGTCGGGACTCTTGATGGAGGGTGTGCCATTGATTATTGTCATTTGTCTCTTCCTGTGGAAACATCTCTGTGAAAAGAGCAGCGAATAGAATAGCTTGGGATTTGGGATTCTGGTGCTTGTTTCTGCAAGAAACGTGCATAACCATGATAAGGTTAGTTACCCAATGTAAGTGGGTTAAATATTCCTTCCTTCCTCTCTTCAGTCATTCATTCAGTTATTCATCCATCGATTTTTCATACCTGCTTAAATGTGCAGGATCATGGAGCCCATCCTGCAAGCAGTGGGCGCAAGGCTAGAAATATTCATGTGTGAAACTTTTTTTTACAATGACAAGCTCTCCAAAATATCCCAAAATTTCTGCAGTGGTGTCTGCTTCACTCCACCACCAAATGGAGCTGTTCATGTTTTGTTCTCCGATATACAAACATTGCGGCTCTGACCTCCCGCGACCGGCTTTATCTCGCGTTTCATCTGCTCCTGGCCTAGCTCTACGTATACAAGGCCGAGGCCACCTGCAGCCCCAAAAACATCCCCGGTCGGTGAAGTTGGCGTAATCCAGGCACTTGTGAAAATCTGCTTTCTGCCTTTTTACTCCCCATACCCCCCAGACCCAGTGTTTTGGTACGGCGTCTGAGGTGAAGCTTGGGGGGAGGGGGGGCGTTGGTGTTTGAGAAGAGCTGGAGAAGAAATTTAATTACATTAGAAGCGGTACTAGCAAGCTATTTCCAAATGGTTTGGAGGATATTCCTCCCCCTTCCCCCCCCCAACACCGGAATCATCTGCATGTGCAATGGAAATGCAAAAAGGCTCAAAGGAAACGCAGATGGGGGCGTCGGACCCAGAGCCAGCCTGGGGGGGGGGGGGGGCCGCCTGGTTACCATGAGCGAGAGGCTGTTCGGTCTGGGAATGCTGCCCCCTCATTCCCATTCAGCTGCCGTGAGTCACTGGCTCTCTTTGTGCTGGTGTTCCGGTGCGGATTTCAGCTCACTGACGGCACCCTAAACTGACACTGGACCGAAAAGGGAATTAATAGACATTTTAATAGTTTTATTACTGTTGTTATAAACATGCGAGTGGGAGTCTCTAATGTGATGGGAGGGATTGGAGCAGAAGATGGTTTGAGGGTAGATTTACTGAGGTCAGAAAGTAGGCCAGAGAGTCTCTCGGCCGCTAATAATCGGCGACACTGGCGATCGCTTTGCTCTGCCTGTTCTCCGGGACTCTGGGAATTTATTTGGCAATGCAGTCGACCCTCCTGCATTGTGACTTTCCCCATCGCGGTTTTGGTGTCAGCACAAGAAATTAAGTGAGGAGTTTTTTGGCGGACTATACGCAAAAAGTACAGTACCAAACTTATCAGGCCCCCTGGCCAGGGAAACTGAGGGGTCTTAGATTTAATCCCAATGCACTTAAGGCCTTAAAAGGGAGGGAATCTGAGGTCTCTTTACTTTCCTGTTACCCATAATTCAACCTGACGAAAGGATGCCTGCATCTCTCTGCTAATCTGCGGCTTAGGGATTCGTCATCCCTCAATTGGCTGTTGGTTTATCCACACACCAGTCGTTTTCTCGCCACCCTTGATTTTTTTCTTTACACTCATATTGTGATTAAGATAAAAGCTGTCCAAAGCTCAGGAGTTAGTGATGGCTTCCATGTCTGAAATCACACTAATTTACATTTAATTCATTTTATCAGATATTTTTATCCAATGCGGCCTAGAGTAGAGAGGAGGCTTACAATTTATGTGCTCTTCCTAGGATTTGAACCTATAAACATAGCATTGTTAGTCCTGTGTTCTACTTGTTCAGATCCTAGAGCCATAGCACTAATTCGTTGACTGGCTATCATACCCAGGCTGTGGCAGTAAGACCGCCGAATCCTAACCACTACACCACAACAGGTGGTTTATTCTACAAGCAGTGAAATTATGATGTTGACCAGTCAGGCGACTCTGATCTTGCTCTATCTAGCATCTCTTAGAAGAGCATGACCGTAGCGTATGGTTCTTCTGTCGGGGTCAAGTTAGTGTGTCAGTAATACTTCTGGTTATTTGTATCTGGACCCAAATACACAAGAAAGTGGGCTAAAAATACTAGTGAGTTGAAAATGGACAGTGTCGCACTCTCTGTCTGTCCCGGCGGGGTTCCGGCTGGGCTGTTGGAAGCCCTGCTGAGGATCCCAGCTGCTGTCAGGCCTCCTGACCTCCCTTGTGCACTCATGGCTAAAATGCCTCCTTGATACATTCAGCTGGCGGCTGCCCAGGACCGGCTGAAAATCAATCCCTTCCCCAGGGAGTGTAAATTTAAAAGTGATGCAGCGTTTTCGGTCACCAGCTTCTGTTTGCGTCAGTCGCGGGTTAAGTGGTCTAGGCAGGGAATGCGGGTAAGAAAAGCAGAGAATGACCGTTTCAGCAAAAGTCGTGGGGGCTCTCTGGCTCTCAATTTGCTTCTTCTAAAACCAGCTGTCTTGTTTTCGCAATTGGTCCCAGTAGCTGTTTGACAGGCTTGCTGGAAAATCATGCAACCTGCAGGGAGTCGTAAACTCTCTCTCTCAGGATCAGGCCGAGCTGCACATGTGACGGTGCCACGCTACACCCATGAGGGGATGTGTCATCGTGGCTGTCATGGTTTGTGATAGGCCTGCACCATATGCGATCTTAATATCGACATTGCATTGTTATGCGCAAGCTATTATAACATTGGACCACGATAGTCAGCTGGGTTGATCATCAATAAGTTACGCTAAAAGATTTTTACTTTGTTACAGGAGAGAAAACTTGGCAATTTTAATGATGGTTTCTATGCAAGATTATCTAGTAAATGTTAAACTGTTTTGTAACGCTCACCACCGCCATTTTTGTGTGAGGCGCACATGTGCTTTGGGGGACAGTCATAAATACTTATTATCATTATTAATATTATTTTTGTCCTTATTGTCAGACTCACTCATAGATAGTGTGGTGTGTTTGTGAGAAATTTAACAAAAATGAGTAGGGAGGAGAAAAGCAAACAAGAACTGGTGACCGAAAGAGGTCTGCCTTCCGCTCTATGGAGATGTATTCGATTCAATAGAGGCAATACTGAGCAAAAGTAAGTTATTTGTTGGCACTGATTTTGCGTTGGCATCATTCGCAGCAACACTTTGGACGGACTCTTTTGGTAGATGAGTTCTGTTTGGCTATAATGTTTTTGGGTAAGTTTCCAGCTCCTTTTTTGTTTTATAAATATAGCAATATTTGTTGCAAAAATTTGAAATATCTCTGTGTAAATTTGTCAATATTGTTCAGCCTTAGTTTGCGCCTAATTGCTGCCTTAGTTTGCCGGCATGTCCTGAGTCAAGCCTCCCTCTCTCTCTTTCTTTATCCCTTTCAGCAGCAAAAAATACCTGTGGCCCGACGGACTTCACTTGCAGCAATGGCCAATGCGTGCCTGCTAGGTGGCGCTGCGACGGCGAGCCTGAGTGCTCCGATGGGTCTGATGAAGTGGACTCCACGTGCAGTAAGAATTACCGGCCCTCCTCCTTCGTCTGAACGTCCGTGATCAGCAGCTGTTGTTAACCAAACGCCTTTTCTAACACACGCATTACGCACCGCCTGCCGCTCTCTGGTTTATCATGCATTTGTTTCGATGAAGCAGTGGGTTTATAGCATGTTAACTTAGTAGCACAGAGAACTTAATCTTTTCTGTTTTTTATAGCTCGGTTTAGTGGCAAAGGCTAAGAGGGACATTAGACATTATGTTAGTATTTTTTTTTTCTTAGGATATTCATAAAATTGTGTTTTTACTGGTTCAGAATTGAAGACCCAGTGGGATTAGTGGTCCGTCACTGCTCCTGGGAAGGACACTGGTGGAGCATGAGGATTTTTCACGTTTTTACGTGTAGTGTGATCAGGGACATCCTGGTGGCATGATCAGTGCATAAAATCCATCCAGATTCTGAGAGCTGAGGTGTGTCCAGTAAGCTTTGGCAGATCTTTGCGATGGTTTGTGTCCAAACAGGAACACCAGAGGTCAGTTTCATCTGAAACAAGGATGATTCGATGTTCATTTCCCCCCTGGGATCAGAAAAACCTGTCTGTCTCTGTCTGTCTTGTTTTATCCTAGTTTTTATTATATGCGTTCGCATTTATCATTACCAAAATTAACAATAAGCATCAGCAAAAGGTCATTTTACTGACCTACCAACATGCTACAGTCATGTTTGAAGTCTGTCACCTTAATGTCTTTATGCAAGTTGCAATGCTGCCCGATTTGGCTGGTTCTGTTCTATAGCAATTAACAGCCATCTGGAAATTAATTTTGTACTCGGCAACTGGATTGTTCAGCCGTTTTTTTTTTTTCGTTTTCATAAGCTCTCATAACACTGAAGAGTCTCTTCAACTGGTCTGACAAAACTCTGTAGCTGCTGTTGACCTCAGTGGGGCGCTGTGCCGTCCACGGCTCGCTGTGAAATGCTAATTGCGTAATGACCAACAGCAGTGCTTGTCCGTGCTGTGGCAAGGGGGAAATCGCCATTAATGGGTGGTGGATGCCGTAGAACTATGGAGATCTGTCTTCTGCTCGCTTTGTTTTACACCAGCTCTTCTCAGTCCTCATCCTGGGGCTTCCAGTGAGTTTTCAGCTCTGTTCTGAAGGCTGATGTTTTGGCAGAAACCTGAAGCCTCTGATTGCCTTCGTACAGATGCTCACAGACTAATGAGGATCATCTCCCTGGTTTCTGTGCTCTTTACAAATCATAATGAATCTTTAAACTGTTTTTGCCCAGACTTGTTCCATCTGTTTGGTCACACTTCATGTTTCAGCATTGTATATCTTCTTGTAGCTTTGACTTTTTAGAGTTTCTGTACCAAAGTCCTTCTGCTTGTTCTCCTCAGGGACAGCCACTCAGCCAACTTCTCAAATCCAAGGGTGAATGGGTTCCTGTTGTGATCAGTAGTCTCCCACGAGGGACTCTGGCCTCTGCTTTAGTGTATATGTGCTGCATTTAGACACGTAGAGCTATAAAATGAAATTGGCGCAGCTTCAAATTCGGACAAGAAAGCAATTAGCTTTAAATCGAGTGATGCTTGCCTTCTGTGGCGCATTCTGGAGCATTCGGCTGGGCCATGACGGGAACATGATTATCGATCTGTGCGTTCCACCGGTTGCCATGGGGTTTAGCGGGAGATGCTCTTGAGCAGCAGCAAGATAGTCAGCTGTCTGCGTTGATGCTTCTTCAGAGGAGTGCATCCCGTCTGCTTATAGTGCCGGCTTTGTGGGTGGGTATCACCTGAGCGTCTGCCGGTCATATTTAAACTTTAACGATGAACTGTTAAATCTTAGCTGCTCACTGTGTTTTGTTTTTTTTTTTTGTGGAAGCTGAAAGTGAAAATGACACACAGCGCGATACCAAGCAGCCTGCCTTTACTTCATGATGCTCGCGCATTACGCCGCTGTTTGACTGTGCAGGAAGCCTTGAATTCAATATACACGTGGAAGGTTTAATTTCATGCTTTAAGCTACAGCCTTTGGAATGATTTCCCATGTGGCTCTGTGGACGTGGGGG
>JAODLD010000049.1:3678666-3692156 GCA_026781065.1 Mormyrops boulengeri
TTGTTTGATTTCCCATGTGGCTGTGTGTATGTGGAACCCGCCCCCCCCCCCCCCTCCAAACCGTGAGTGTCATTTCTGCCCGATGACAGCTTAGCCAAGTCATTAGAACAAGAAGTTTAATTTAGTCTGTATCAAAGATGGTTTTGCCCTTCCTGAGCTTCTCTGACGGAGGGGAAGGGGTCTCTCCCATCTCTCTGCACAGAACAGCAGCATGTCAAATCCTCTCAATATGGTAGTTTCGGTTTCCTGTTATCACTGTTGCAGGATTTTTTTTCACTTACAGGGAGAAATGTGTTTCAGTCCCCCTAAGTTTGGCCTCATTCCATGTTTGTATGTATATAATTAAAAGGAAGTATACATGTCATCTGAAGTAGTGGTGATTTAATCAAAGTAAGTAATGATGTCTTATGGTGGCGTCATTATTTAAATACTGCCTTCTTTTGCATGGGTAGCACTGGGGTCTGAGCCGGGGCTTACTGTGAACACTGGTGTCAGATGGAGAGAGATTTTGTCTGGTCTGCAGCATGGCGACAAAATTGGTAGTGTGCGGCGTGAGTCTAAAATAAAGCGGGACGAGTGAGGGGCGTCACGTCAGTGTAGGGCACTTCCGCACTGGATAGAGATAAAGTCCAGAGCTGGTGGATTCCTGTGTCCTCTCATCCAGGAACTGATACAGGACGTACAGATTGCACAATGCTGTATTTTGTCGCTGTTTGTATTTTCTTCAATTCATTCAACAGTACTGATTATAGAAATGAATTAGTAGTGTGGATTTTGCTTAGATTTGGTGACAGTCACAGTAACAACACTGCTGGGCTGATCGACAGCGCAGGAGGTCTCGACGCTCCCCTCCCTCCACTGCTGCTGGATTGAGTGACGGTGCAGGAGGTCTCGACGCTCCCGTCCCTCCACCGCTGCTGGACTGACTGACAGCGCAGGAGGTCTCGACGCTCCCCTCCCTTCACTGCTGCTGGACTGACTGACAGTGCAGGAGGTCTCGACCTTCCCGTCCCCCAACCGCTGCTGGACTGACTGACAGCGCAGGAGGTGTCGACGCTCCCGTCCCTCCACCGCTCCTGGACTGACTGACAGCGCAGGAGGTGTCGATGGTCCTGTCCCTGAAGACTGCTGACCGTCAGGAGCACCCAGGGCCCAGAGATGGTGGGAAAGTCTCAGTCGTAAATCCCAGTGAGCACTGTGCAGTAATAAATAATCAGTGATTCATCACTAATTAGATGGAACCATTTAAAAATACCACCGGGAACAAAAAAAAAAGAGAATTATTCTGACAAATTGAATTTCTGCTCAGAGAAAAATAAATTTCCCAGGGCAGAGCTGGAAGACACGATTCACCCTCGGTGTTTGTAATTTTTAATATGATGAGACATCAACAAAGTTTTTCAGTGAGGAAACCGTGCTGCATTAGGTGGAATTTGAACACAGGATTTGGCATGCCGATGTCGGTGGAACTTGTATGAAGGTGGATCAGAGCCTGGGTACGAGTGATGATTCACAGACACATCCCGCTGAATTCCTCTCTCACAGCGGTGCTTTACCAGCCCCAAATGTAGGGCGTCTGCCTTTTGTTTCTCCTGTATGAATTTACACTGTGAAGGAGGCAGGCCACCCCCACCATCCCCCCCAACTCCCACCCCGCTTTGTGCATATGCTGCTTTGTGCTCCACACGCTAGGCATCTCCTCACCAGATATTACGCCTTGTGCCGTTTCAGTGGCAGTCTGTACCAGTGACACCGTGCTGAGCCAAACACCAGGGGGCACTATACCTGTGATGAAACGGTTGCTGGTTCAGATCCTGCGGCTGGCGGTGTGAGAGCCCTTCAGCAAGGATCTTAACCCTGAATTGGTACAGGGACTGGCTGACTCTCCTTCTCAAAAATGTATGTAGCTTTGAATTAAATTCTCTGCTAAATAAATGAAATGTGTAATGAAAGATTAAGAGACCAGGGGCCCTTTTGGCAGGTCTGTGCATCAACAAGGAGGCCCCCCCTTGTTCTTTACCTGCCATGTTCAAATATTTAATTGTCACTGGCGTCAGCTGGAATGGAACGACCCAAGCCCAGATGTCACGTTGGCTGTTAAAACAACTATCGGGGGCGTCTTGGCGATGTGAAATGTGTACGGGGTCCCGCTGCACATCAGCCGCCGTCTCCTCCCCTTGGATCAGACCGTGGAAGTGTCCCATTTCGGAAGACTTACCAATAGATGAGGGGAATAAATTTTATCTTTTCCCCCTTAGGATCTGAACAACTGAAATCTTATTAGAAGCCAAATGAGAAATTAAAAATTGATGCTTTGTAGTCATTGAATTAATTCATATCATATTGGAACAGTACAAACAATGAGATGCGTCATAACCATTAAAAGTTATATATGGGGCTGCACACTACAGGGGTAAATAGTACTGGTGACCACTGTTATGCTGCAGTAGTAATATAGCAATAGAACAGTTACATTGTTATTGCATTTCAGTTTAGGTGTTGCTGAGGTATGATCAATTTATTATATTTGGTAGTGGTATGTGTAAAATATTATTATAAACTAGCTGCTTTGGCAACGGTGTTATTGTTGGAGTAGAGCTTGATTATACATCGCTGTCGGAGAAGTTAACAACCTGAGGAAAGGGACCGTACAGATGATTATTGCTTTTTTTCTGTCCAAGAATGAGCTGCAGAGTCACGTGTGCCGTTTGTTCACCTTCCCGCCCGGCTTGCTCATCGGCGGTTTTCGTCAGAGTTTCAGTGCTCAGAGGATGACGGCACATAAACCCAGAGTAAATTGTTCATAACTGTACTGATGTATGATGATCATTTAAGGCGCCCTTAGACTTTGGGGGAGAAGTACCTTGGTTTCCTGTGGCATTTCTGATTTGGTTATTCCTCTGGAAGAATTCTGGGTGCCCAGTGCTGTTTCTGGTTCCTGCTGTGCTTGACCATGTTCCTGTTGGACTTGTGTGGTTAATCAAAGTTCCATAGGTGCCACCTAACCCTACATGCATAGTGAGAGATATGTAATGTGCACTTAGGCGTTTCATTTTTAAAGCTCATGGCTTTTATTGACCATTATCATTTGGTGTCCGCTTAGATACTTAACCACAAAGAAGCAGTCATACATGCTTCATCTATGGCACCATCTTGGTTGCTGATGTACTGATGTCTGCTGCTGTCTGAAACGGCATGGCCCTCGGGGAAGAAGTGGAGTGCCAGTGATGAGGCTCTGGACAGATAATTAGCCACCGGATGGGTCCCTCAGGCTCGCTCGCTTTTGAGCCCATCGTCTTGTCCATCTTGTTAATTCCCAGGTCTCAGAGGAAGTTGTCAATAAATCTATCAGCCGCCCTGAGCTGTCGACGGACCCCCGGCGGGGGGTCTGTGTGTTTTCCGGCCAACCTACCTGGATAACTGTTGTTTTCCCAGTGGACCACCTGTCGCCTTTCTGAATGCACCGCTGTCCTCCAAAGTCTCTCTACCTCAAACGCTTGCAGAGGATTCACCGTGTCAAACGGCGATAACGTGACTAATGTATGCAGGTCCCGCTCGACGGAGATCTCAAGCACACCGGCGGTGTCCGGCAGCCACACGGACCGAACTAGACTTGTCATTGCTTTCTGTATCCAGGCCCCACGTACAACAGGGCCAGTAGAGCGTGACGGGAGGGGGGGCACGGTGAGGTCTGTGCCAAGATTGTGCCCCCCCCCCCCACGGCCCAATCCGGATTAAATGGGGCAGGATTCAGAAGGCAAACCCCTGATGGTTTGCAGTGTGTGTCTTTGGCGATACGACATGCACACGGCTTTCTCTGTGCGCTTTAAAGAGGTCAGGAAACATACAAGAAAATACTAATTTTCCTAATTTCCCCATATAGTCAGAAACCTATTTACCAAGCAGAGCCAGGATGGCTCTCCTCGGTTTTATATGCACAACAAAATCCCCCAGTTTTAGCCAATTTACTGGAATGTGTGAATTAGACACATCTTGACGAGCTCATCCGGTTTACGTGGGATGATCCTCTGTTTGCCCGCTGCGTTTTCCTGCCTCACAACGGCGGAGCGACGCGGCTGTTCGGCGCGCTGTCGGGCCGCCGGATTTCGCCGCTTTATCTTCCGTTTCCGTGTCCTGTGAGCCTCAGACGATCGACCTTCCTTCTCAGTCGGCATTCATTAGGCTACGTCGACATTCATTTCGCGGGGTTAAGTTGGAAAGCCCGGATTACCATAACGCCGGGTGTTTTTTTTTTTCCGGCAAAATATGACTCTCGGTGGCGAATGCGGGCGAGTGCGCTGCGCCGCCTGTGACCAATCCCAGGACGTCATTTATCGCCCAGTAGGCCTCTCTCGGGCCGTTAAGCGCCGGCAGACGTTTGATAAATCCTCCCATGAGACCCACGGCAGCCCAGCCGTGCCAAGTGAGCCGAGTGTGCCAGCGTGCTTGGGGGGGAAAGAGCCCCCCCAAGTAGGATTTAGCATCTTAGGGGGCTGGCAGAGAGAAGGCCGTCACCGGGCTGTGATATAAAGAACTCATGTAAGTGGTATTGATTTTGAAGCCAGTTTCAGAATTTTAGGATTATAAAATACAGTTGGTCAGTTGATGGTAACCATGGCAATATCACATGCTGCTGTGATACGATTAGCAGTTACATAGCTTGTGTGAGTGCACGGCGTGGCCAGTTTTCACGAGAGGCACTGTCACTTCTGATGGATTGTAAACCGTTTTTGCTCAGCAGGCAGAAAGCAATAGGGCTGATTGCTAATGGACTTTGCTAATAGAGCCTTGGCCTGCTGCCCCTTAACTGGGGTCACGGCCGTGTTACCGGAGCCCCTTTCCAGGCCCCGCTGAGTCTGCGCCACCCTCCCGCCCCGACAGGTCGACAGACGTGCCCCCCGGAGAAGTTCGACTGCGGTGGCTCCACCAACAGGTGCGTGTCGCTGTCATGGCGATGCGACGGAGAGCGGGACTGCGAGAACGGGGCGGATGAGAAGGAGTGTGCCGCAGGTAGGTCTCAAACCGTGGGTTTGTGGCTAACGCATGCCGTATGATTATTAGGGGTTAAAAGATGTCTTAATTATAAAGAAGAGGGCGAAATACCTCCAGGGTTGGTGGTTCGAATCCTGCATTACTTTGCTGGTCTGTGGCGTATTAAAAGAACAGCCAAGTTCTGGAGGAGTCCTCAGTGATGGCTGATGATGTTTAGCGCCCTTTTATTCTTGGAAATACCGACTGGGGCCCCCAAAGCCATGGGCCCCATCCCTCAGTCGATCACAGCCGGAAGAGGGTAAATGACATGGGGCCCGACTCTTCATTAAAGAGGCATGGTTAATACATGGGTCTCTGTGAAATGTCCACAGAGAATTAGCGTCTTTTCTGGAACTTTCTTCAGGTTGGTAGGGGGCCCGGCACTGGTATTTCTATTCCATCTGCTGGAAAGGCGGCATCGATTTTTTTTTTATTTTTTATTTTTTTTTTTTTTCCTTTTTTTTCCTCCTTCCTCCATTTGGCCCCTGACCCATGCGATTACCGACCTCTGGAATCGGACACAGAGCTTTTAAATCTCCATCTCTCGTGGGTCAGCCGGTCCCCGGTCTCTCATCTCCTGCCTTCTAATGAGGCAGAAGCTGGACTGGCCTCTTAGAGTTAACAGCTTGTGTAGCACTCCTGACTATGGCGGCGTAGGAGCACAGGCCGCCTGCTTGTCTGGGTGACCGAAGTCCCATATCAGTCTGGCTGGCCTTTACTCAGTGCTGCCACCCAGCGCCCCCAAGTGGAGGGATGCTGCTGCATTGAGGGGCGTCGCTCATATGGTGTTTATGCTAACTGCAGGCATACAGGCCAAACTGCGAAGCTGTATCTGGGTTTGGGCCTTGTGTTCGCGTTTTCTGTAGTGTTGGGGATTATAGCACGGGTCCGATTATGGGCCGTGTTCCTGCTGGAGACCCTACCGGATGCCCTTAGGTTACCCTGAGCAGCTCATGTTTATCAGACCTATTGGTCTGGAAACCTCAGTTCTCTTAAGGCTGGGTCACCGAGGACTCCCGGAGCCGCACTGGGACGTTGGCACATGTTAGCTTTAATTTTCCTTGCTTTTCCTCACACCCCTGGCTTGTGGTGCTGGGAATTTCTTAATCACGTGACCCTGTTTTGGCCAGTCAGATAAGCCGTCTCTGCGGCCATAACTGTGCTCATCACTGGGGGGTTTTCCACATCATTTCCTCTTGTGGAAGCACTTATTTCTCCCAACGTTGGCGATTTAGCAGAAAAATGAGCAGGATTGGCGCGGCGTGGCGTGGCAGGGAGGGAGGGAGCGGCGTGAGGGTGTTCTCTTCCCATGAACGGCTGCTAGCCCTGCTCTAATCCACCGCTGCTTCGGAGTGTAAACAAATCGATTTAGAGGAAAGAAGGGAAGAAATGAGAATCAGTGGCTTTTTTTTTTTGCTGGGGTAAGGCTCCTTTGCAGCCTTTGCACTCCTACCATGTGGACACACCTCCTTCTGAAAGTGTGTGGGCACACAGTGTCACACCTACATCTACAATTAGCTTAGCACTTAGCATCTTCTACCTCCAAAATCCACAAGATCTCACTCCTTTAATTCCAGAAGTTTCTCTAAGGTCCTGATCTTCAACTCCTTTCATTTTTCTTTAAGAAAATGAATTTGTGGTCAAAACATTGCATATTGTATTTATAAGCTGAGGACCTGAATTTGTACTCTTGTGCCAAGGCAATAAACTAACCCAGGCACACAGAAAAGGTAGATCTTTAAGCCTCTTCTTATAAAAATGGCCGCTACGCAACTGAAGAATATAATATAACCTGCGGTGGAATGTGTAATGAAACCTTGTAGCAGCGTAAGCTTGGATCTTCAGCTGTGCCTGGTACAGTAATCGCTGTATCGAGCCGGGAATTCATGGCAGTGATATTTCAGCGCAGATGATGAAGACAGTGGCGTTCATGGTAGTGATATCAGTATACTGATTTATGCTGTGTGGTGTGAGGCTCTAATAAGTGGCCTTTGCTCTTTAATGTGAGATAATAAGCTGGCAAAAGGTGGAATTACGAAGCGCCCCCCCGGTGTCCTGACACATACATTACGGTGCGTCGTCACAAAGGATCTGCACACTGATGATGTATCTCAAGCCAGTCTGTGCTGTTTATAGCTCAGTATATCACGCCTGCATTCCTCTGCGCTGTAGCTGTATTGAAACCTGTGCCTCTCAGTTGTGAGTGAAGGCAGACGTTAATAAAACGTTTTCTTCACTCTGCCTAGTGATGTATGCATTACAGATGAAAGATAGATAAGATAGATCTTTGTCACTATTACAGAAATAGCGGGAAAAAAACAGTTTAGCAGCATAAGAGTAATAAAGAAGAGAAACTTATTACTTATTTTTTACTTAAGTAAATTACATTTACTTGTGTTATTTTTTACTTTACTCATTAAAGGAAATGGATCTGGAATTAGGTAAATTAGCCTGTGGCAGACGTCCTTGCGTATGTTGGCTATGAGCACTAGTGCTTGATGTAAACTCGCTCGAGTTAGAATAAGTCACTGGAAGAGTAGCCAATTGCAGTGGTGCCCCAGCCCCCACCCTTGAGATAACCCTGTGCCTAATTTATGTCGTTTTTAAAATTAATCGTGTCTGCTAATTGACTAATCCAAATGTTGAATTATACATGTGGATTTCAGCTGCAGAGCTCCTGATTAGCATAAAATTGCCCTTGATGAGGTACTGGTGATGCTTCCTTTACGGAAAGGTAAAAAAGTGAAACATTCGCTCACACCTGGGCCCATGCAGTCCTAGGGAGAGCGGAAATGAAGAGGATGTTCAGCCTGGTATTAAATATCTCCTGATTCAAAAGAAAAAAAAAACAAAAACGCTTTTATTTGCATGGTGATTTACGACATGCAGTCCAGCGTAATGAATCTGTTGATGTTGGGTTTGAATAACGGCTCATTACTTAGAGAGATTAAATCACATAGAAAACTAGGAAATCCAGATATCTTATCCTGGGTCCCTTAAGAACTGTGAGTCTTCCACTAATTTGTTGCAGTTTTTCTAAACGGACGGGTGTCAGTACGTCAGAAATCAAAATGAACCGCTTTCTGCAAACCAAGCTGCCATTTTTTTTGCCGGTTTCTTTCAAGCTGGTTATGTTATAAACACTTTATTCGCAGCCTGAGATGGCTTCTTACTCAGCACCTTTTGATAATTAAGAAAGCACATTTAAAAAGAGAGAGATTGCGATTAACCAAGTTAAATATTTATAACTTGGAACTAGAAATCCGTTCGCTGAGTTATTGCTGACTACACGCTTTAGGTTTTACGCTGAGTGTTAACCTTTGTCCTCTGAGTATATCTCTGGCTTCAGTGAAGATGTTTTGAGTTGGATTTCTAGGTGTCAATATGCTACGTGTCTGGGAATGGCAGCTCTAATGGCCAGCTTAGTGTCCATGCTCCCTGCCCTGGTTTGATTTCCTTCCAACTGGCTAAAAGCAAGCAGCGAATCGTGATTCCCAGTGATGCCACCCACTGTAGATTTTATCCCACAAATACCTGTCTGTATATCTCCTCATCAGAGACCATATTAGTCACGCTGTTTGACTGGTGTCTGCTGGCGTGAATAATGTTAGCAGTGGGAATTATGCACTTAAAAGCAGACAAGCCATCAGATGTGCCGAAAAGTTGGATTTTATAAATATTAATTACGGGGTAATTAGACGCCGCGCGGTTCCTGGTAGTCTGGGACTGTCGCGTTTTTGCGGATTGTCTTCACCTTTCTCCCCTGTGGTCCTTTATTTCTCCCTGTTTGGAGAAGTTTATGGGCCCCCCAAAGTAGCGTGAAGCATTAATGCGGCAGTGTTTATAAAGCAGCTTGCAGGAGCCTCGCTAAGCGCCGGATTAGCAGTGTGAGGGCACAGCATTTAATATGCACTATTTAATCACCCCGAGTTCCTGTTTTTTGGTATCGCCCCAAGCTGCTGGGAGTCCTGGGTAATGAAGTTCATTTTGACGTAACCCCCCCCTTGGATCTTAATTGTCAGAATTGCCACCCATGAGGAGCTCGATAGACTGCCCCTGAGCGCCGGCAGGCGTGATGTTCAGGCCGTCAGCTTTAGAGTTATACTGAGGATTGCGAAGGGCAACCTGGCCCAGTGTAGTGAAGGACCCTTTGACGGCTGCTGTCTTCTGACGCCTTGACTTCCCATCACGAGTGACGTGGCCCCGGTAGGTCATTGTCATTCGCTGTGTCGTTACCAAAAGGGCTATGGGAACAAACTGAGCCGTCCTCATTTTAATATTTCTCCAAAGGGGATGTAACTGTGTGAAATATGAATTAGGTATTTTGGATGATAATGCACGCTTTTTTGAGAATATTCAAATCATGAATATTTTATAGCAGGTTTTTCTTTTTGCACACCCCCCACCTCAGATAAGTATACTTGCAGTGGGGCCGGGTTGGGTCTGCTTGATGATCGTTGGATGCCTGCCATTCTGCAGAAGCCGGGGAGACCAAAACAAAAATGGCTGTTCTGTTGAGTTCTGAAGACCACGTTGTTGACTTGTCGCTGACTTCCGCTCACTAGAGCCATGATAAAATGTGTGACCCTGATTACAACGAATGCTTCATTTTGGAGACGAGTGGTAACAATAAGTTAGACATGCTGTGATAGATGAAGGAGCTTCATCATTTTGTCAGGCTTGGAACGCAGCTTGGCTTTTGGGCCGAGGGTCCCTTTCTTACCTGCGGTCATTGGTGGGGGTGCTGGGGGGGGCAGGGCCCTGGTTGCTGGATGGTAATGGGTGACAGGAGGTGTGTCTCAGTATAGTAAGCCAGACTGGCAGGTGCTGATAACCGGACTGTCTCCACAAATGACCTTCATCGTTCCTCTATATGGTGGCTCAGCGTCTACCCACCATTGCCCCCACAGGGCCTGGCTCAGAACTTCATTACGGCCGCATTTTAAACCGATTTGACCACTGGTTGAGTGAACTCTTCCCCAGTACGGAGTCCTTTGATCAGCAGGCTGGCCCCCAACCCGTGGCCTTTCCTACCAGTGTTTCCTAGCACCAGAGGCTTCCTCTCACTGCTAGTGTTTGCTGTCATGTATCAACGCTCCCCTCATACACAACACTTTTCATGGTGTTTGTGTGCAGTAGCATCTCATGCTGCGGTAACTGAGTGCCGGTATAGGTTAGCGGTTATGGTGCATTGACGGCGCCAATAGTAAGCATGCAATTCCCAGGAACCACCACGGCGGATTCGGTCCACAGGTTTTCTCCAGAAAGCGCTATATTCCTATGTTTTAGGAATTTTGCTGTTTCTTGACCTGAATCATTTACATTAGTGCAATATTCCTAGTGTTGTCATGGCCTAGTCAGGCCGGATTGATTTAATCAATACGACGATAGCTAGCCGTGTCGGCCCCTCCCAGGGACTCTGGATTTATTCCTTCTGATTGCATGGTGCCCCCAGCAGATGCTGCTAAAACGGGCTGTGAGACTGCTCACATGTGCTGTTTTGCTTGGAACACGTTTGCGCTTTGACCATTTTTTGCATTTACTTATTTCGCTGATGCTTTTATCCAAAATAATGTCCGATTGCAAAAGCAAGACCAATCCATCCCTAGAACTACTGGGTTTTGCTCAGGGGTAAAAATTACACTGACCATGGGGTTTAAACTGGTGATATTCTAATCCCGAGCTTGGAGTCCCAACCCACTGAACGACACACCGCTTTACGCCGTGTTCTTGTGTGTGCCTAAACCGTCACCTCCTGTAAGGTTTGGGGCACTGATCCGTAGATAAAAGGTCTGTGGACGTTGGTGCTAATTGGGTTTTGGGTTCCCTGTTAACGCTGCTAATTCGCTCTTTCAGACTGGCGTTAGACCTCGCATGCCAAACTGTCTGCAGCCCTAGCAGGAGGGGGCTCTGTCAGTTGGGCTGAGCTTTCGGTTTTTGTAAGATGTTCACTCAGTTGTGAACTTGGCTGTCTTGGACACAATAACCGTCGTCCTTAATATTTCTTTCTGGTTCCACAACTGCCGCTTTTATCTCTCTCTCTGTGGCTGGATGTTTGCTGGAGCAATTCAGCTTGAGTGCCTTTTCTAAGAGCTCTTCAGTAGGGCCTTCAGACTTATGAGTCCTGGGTCCTTAACCATTACGCCACCTGCTGCAATGGCAGCTCTGTAAACCAACACCGCTACTGTGTACATCGCGGGTGTAAAAAGTCTTGAAAGCCTCAGCGCCATAGCTATTTTTATTGCTCCTTCAAACTATAATGAGCCATCAAGTCATGGCCTTCCTGCTTTAGCAGAATGCTAAAGTCATTAGCGCTATCATGAAATGGACCGTACCACTTAAGTAGTGGGGGGGGGGGGATATGGAGTCAATGAGCCAGGATAAGGAGGTGACCCAGTAACTGCTGCTGCTTCTCTTCACATGGATGTCCCCCCTGCCCCCCAGACGCCAAAGCCTGTGGCAGTGACGAGTTCCAGTGCGCCAACCGCAAGTGTGTGGCGAGCTCACTGCGCTGCGATGGTGACGATGACTGCGGCGACGGCAGTGACGAGGAGGCGTGCGCCGCGCCCACCTGCGGCCCGCACGAATTCCGCTGTGACAGCTCGGAGTGTGTGCCGCTACTGTGGAGCTGCGACGGCGACCCTGACTGTGCCGATCGCTCCGACGAGTCTGCGGAGCGCTGTGGCACGCGCCGTGCGGCGCCACCGATCCCCGGGCCCCGATGTGGCCCCGCTGAGTTCCGTTGTGGCAGTGGCGAGTGTGTGCGCCTAGCCTGGAAATGCGACGGCGACGGCGACTGCAAGGACAAGTCTGATGAAGTGGACTGCCGTGAGTGTCCCCGCCCCTCGCTGACCATGTGACCCAGGCCTCATTCATTTACACCCTACAGCACCCCCGATCTGAAATCGTGTGTATCTGCATGCTGTAAACATGCTATGTTGATAGGAAATTAATCAGATATTAAAAGCTTATTGATACGTACTTGATACGCATTATTGTGGTGTGATGGCATACTTGGATATTGTATTATCCATCCATCGATCCATCCATTTTCAGTAACCGCTTGGCATGTTCAGGGCTGCGGGGGGTCTGCACCCATCCTGTAGGTTAAAGGCGCAAGGCATGGAATAACCCAGGATGGGGTGCCAACTCATCACAGAGCAAACTAACACACCAGTCACTCACATCTATGGACAATTTGGTAACTCCAATTCATATTAGCATGTTCTGGGACTGTGGGGAGAAACTGGAGCAACCGGAGGAAACCCCACGATGACACGGGGAGAACATACAAACTACACATGGAGCCATGCAGAGACTCGAACCCTGGTCGCATATTGTATTAATTAGTAGAAATTATGTTTCTGGACTGAAATATTTTATATATGAGGTGTCTGTGATTCTCAAGGCAAGTTTGTGCTCAGATGAATGGATCTTGGATTTGACATAGACATAGAGACAGACAGGCCTGGGGGTGTAATGATGACATTTTATTTCTCAGCTTGTGGCAGGCACACATTTACTGCACTCGTCCCTGTGTGCATTTGCCTCCGGCGCTCATTAATAGGCAGTAATAGGTACGGCTTCCCCCTACTGCTCCCCCAGTCCTCGTGGCAATGGGGCTGTTTATGATCCCGTGTCCCGTTTCTGTCCCTCCCGTGACTGACAGAGTAGCCGTAAATGGATGTGACGTTTGCAGAATTGGTTCAGCGGCTGATTCGTTCACCTATGATGAGATGTAATGCACGGCTAATGAAGACTGAAAACAGTAGAAACCATTCACGGCTGTCCCCAGTAATGCTTGTGTGTGTGTCTGTCTGTGTGTGTGTGTGTGTGAGAGCCGCAGGGCCTCTCAGGTCCTCGTTTTAAGTAAATACTATGTTTTGTTTGGTTTGGTTATTTATCTTCTCCTGCTTCATCGCTCTCCTTCATCATTCCTTTGATGTATTTTGAGTTCTGCTATAGATTATTTGAGCCATCAAACCAAATGAATGTGTTCGCTCTCCATTCATCCCAGAATGTTCATCCGAGTTGTGATCAGGGCTCCCTGTCTGCCGCTTTGGCTTCTCCCCCTCCCCCGACCTCCGCCGTCACCCTTCCTCGCACTGACCGCTACAGTCTTTGCGCCTTCCCGTCTGCATCTTGAACACAGTTCTCGTTAACACTCCAGGCGTAAGTTGTCGAGCTATCGCATGTGCGATCAACGTTGTGGAATTCTTGTTTTTTAATCCGACATGGTGAGAGACTGGTAGGCTGTTTGCCAATACGTGCTGGTGTTTCGGGACTGCCTGCGCCCCTGTGCTGCGGGAGAGGTGAAAGGTCACGGGTCTCTTTAGTCGGGCGAGTGTGACGGTGGGGGAGCTCTGGATGGGGCAGGGAGCGTGGATGTTGAGTGGTTGCCAGGCAACCCTTTGATTTTCCCCTAACATTTTAAGTCCTTGAGTGTAAAGCGGGGCGGG
>JAODLD010000049.1:3695040-3723206 GCA_026781065.1 Mormyrops boulengeri
CCCCCCCCCCGCCGCCCGCCCCCCCCCCCCAGCCCCCCCCCCGCCGGGCCCCCCGCCCCCCCCCCGGCCCGGGGGGGGGGGGGGGGCCCGGGCGGGGCCACGGAAATGCCCAGCGGGGGGGAAGGGATCACTTACAAAACACCTCGCTGTTCACTGTTTATTGAACGTCAACGTTATTTTTCACGTCCCTTGTTTGTGTGCTTCCTTTTGTGGATTGTTGACAGTTTGATTGAGGGAGGCTCAAATGGGAATCCACATCCCTCATTTTCTGCAGAAACTTTCATAGGTGCCTCGTATCCTAAAAGGCTCTTGACACAAAATGGCCGCTGTTTGCCTCTCAGACGGGCAATGCACAGAAATCAGTTACTCTCCGTAAAGAGCACTTAGAGAGAACTGTATGAATGCTATACATCATCATTATCACTGCTTTTTATTAATGGAGCAGGGTTTTGGGCCTGTTTTCCTTTCCCCTGGTTGAATTCCCAGGTCAGAAGTCCTGCTAAAGAAAACTGAGCTTGTAAGATCCTACCTCAGGCTGGATAATTGTGGGTTGTCACATGGACAACCCACTTCCTACTGGTATGTTTATGCCAAATGGATTGAAGCTGTCATTAGTACTGACTTAGAGGGTCCTTCATTTCAGTCCAATTTCCGGCAGTTCAAGGGGGTTAACTGTGAACTTTAGTTTCAAGTTTCTGTAATGAGGAGAGTCAGTATGAGGTGAGTGATGTAATATAACTGTATTCCCATCCTCGTGGATTTATATAGAGCTTTCTAGAAAGTGCCAGCAGTTGATTCAGTGAAAGTCTCCTCCTGTCAGACACCTTGATGGATGTAAACAGAGTCCCCACGCTCAGCGGTGTGAAACCTAATTTAGGGCCCCGGTACGTCTGTGAGGTTTATCTCCTGCTGTAGGTTTCCAGCTCTCCAGTGTTTCTCCAGCATCCCATCCATGTGGCACCTTAATGTGTTTGTTCACGTTTCACCCCCAGAAACAAATGTTTGCAATCTGCTGGACACACGTCGACGTCCGTGCACTCTCCGGGTCCCGTCGTTGCATGTTAAAGCTCCTGTACCGCACTGAAGGGCTTAAGCAGAGGGGAAATTCTGTCTTCAGCAAGAGAGAGAGAATACCTTTGCTCTGCTTCTGCCAACTGCAAGTCCAGTTGAACTCATTGGGCTTCAGTTCACGTTCTTGCCATCAGCAATTATTCTCTGACGGGATTTGCCGAGCCTTCAGAACACCCGCCGTGAAGAGAAGTCGTCAGATGTCCCTAAATGGATCCTGAAAGTTCAATCTGCTTTTGTGGAGCACGTTACGGTTCAGGGGTCCTGGCGATCCCGTTGGACATGGTGGGGGTTTGAGCGGTGATCCTACCCACTGATGCTGGGAGGTCATCATGCTGTTTCAACGTGCACCCCCTCCAGTTGAGGCAGATATTGTGGTCTGTGGTTCCGGTAGCCATTCTCTGCTGCGTGTGCGTCGATGAGAATAAGTGGTTTGCGTTTCAAGTCGTTTGAACCCCAGCGAAAGTGCATGAGGGTTGCCCAGGGAAATTAAAATATTGTTCAATTACTGGAGGGAAGTCTGCCACCCTGTTTGGGTCGGCGTGCTAATTTCCGAAGCCTGTCGGAGATTGCAGTGGGGATAGCGATGGGGAAAATGGGCCCGGTGGTGCAATCGAATGTGACAGGGACTCGAGGCATCGTCGTGGTGACACGCCAAAGGCATCTGTCTGCCGCTGTCCATCTGGAGTGTTGCAGAAAATGAGCAAAGCAGGTTCGATGCGATGTGACATCACGTTAATAAGCCCCACCCCCCTCTGGGGCTAATTGCTCCTGTTAGCCTGTGTCACCGGTGGGTCATACCTTACTGTTCCCATTCATAATCCATTATGGAAGCCCCTTCGCTGAGTCTTCATCTTGCTCTCGCCATGAGACATATGCAGGCGAGTTGGGGGGGGGGGGGTCTCCCATTATATATTTGTGCCAGATGGCAGATGGGTGACAGTAATTTGGGGTCCCATCGCAGGATCTGCCAGTATGCAGAGCTCCTGGGCCAGTTGGGGGTTCAGGGCCTTACTCAGGGGTCCAGTGACAGCATGAGTCTGCCAGCCCCATGACTTTCTGATGACAGGCACAGTGCCCTATCCGGCTTAGCCACACAGCACCCCCTGAATCTTAGGGGAATTGAGACCAAACGCTCAGTGGCAACAGCCGTAGAAGGTTGGGTTAGTGCCCCATGGAGCGCCGAGCTGTCAAACGGCTGGACCAGTCCGGCTTGGGAGAACAGAACCTCTAAACAATCTGCCATCAGATGTTTGTTTCTTGTGTTAGACCTGAAGCTCAGCGTTACCAGTTTGTTTTGCTTTCAGTTGTTTCCTCTGTACAGGAAAGGAAGGGCTTCCCAGGGCACACCGTCGGTCGTGTGATGGAGGACGAGAAACCACAGCAGTCAGTTTAAGATAGTGTCTTTAAGATAGTGAAAAACAGTCAGTAAGAATCTAACCGTCTCGCAGTATAAAGCAATAAAATTGCAGGCAAAAATCAAACAAAAACATAAGAGAAAATAAAATGGTAAATATAGTGCAGGTTCTGGTGCTGAAAATGTGCAGCACTCTGGCTAAAGGGCAACATAAAGAGCAGAGTGAGGAAACTGGTTCCAGGTTGTACATTATGGGATATTATGCTAAGAGTGTGTGCAGGAAAGAGGATATTTAATTGCATGGTGACTGTAAGGACAGGGAACCTACCATACGAATCTGTCGATGGCGTTATGGGAGAATCCACAGGCCGTACTTTCCAGTTGAAAGTCAGTCTTGGGTTCCGCATTTAAGCTTCTGGATTCCATCAGGGATGGTAAATTGGCCTCTGCCATCACATTTGGTTTGAACGTGCTTGGAAACGGGAATCCATAATTAGGGCTCTGCGGGTCTGACGCACAGCTTCAATGTGAAGGATTTTATCTTTTTATTTATTTTTTTAATCAGAGGAGCCGACAGAATATTAAATGAATATTAACATGGGATCACAGACGGGTTCCGTTCACTCTCCTCGTCATTGGAGTCACATGAGTAGACAGGGGCTGGGCTAAATCGCCACGGCCATCTCCCTGCTCTGTGCCGATCCCTGCGTCCTCCCCGTTTGCTACATCAGGCAAGACCCCCTACCTGATGTTCACCAACCGGCACGAGATCCGCCGCATCGACCTAGTGAAGAGGGACTACACACAGGTGGGGCCCACACTGAAGAACGTGGTGGCGCTGGACGTCGACGTGTCCACCAACAGGATGTACTGGTGTGATCTGTTCCACCGCAAGATCTACAGGTAACCAGCGCACAGCTTCTGGCACGCCGTGACCTTTGACCTCTGTCTGTGCTCATAAGAGTACTTGGATTGAAATGTTTCAAAATAGCTGTTCCAGAAGAAAGGTGAAGTTAAACTCTTTAGTCTTAAAATATTTTGAGATGCTGGGATATTTTCAGTAAAGCAAGCCTCAGGCTGGATTTTCTGGGCTCTGGTCCAACTCTGGCCATCTGAAATACCCAGAGGCCAGCTTCTTTTCTCCAGTGTCTCTGAAACACAGTTGAATGCAGTGCATCGCTCGCAATCATGCATCTGAAGCCTCCTTTTATTCTTTACGCGGCACTGACCTCGTTCTCTCTCCTCACCGAGATGCTTAGAAGAGGAGCGATAATAGAGGCCTCTGACGCAAGTCCCCCCCAACGCCCGACAACGCTGACTCTTCTCAAAAACAAAGTTTTCGAGAAGAAACAGCCAAAACTTTAGAGGAACTTCACCTAGTTTTCCTTCTTAGCTCTGCTGGAGAGTCTCAGCGCTACAAACTGTGATTTATGTGGCTACCCTCCTCCAGTAATTAATTCTGATTAGCGCCACTCAGGTCGATGAGACCTTACCCTCCAACAGTAATTAAGATGTTTAAGGCCTGGACAGAAACATTTGCAGTTAGGATTGCAATCTGCTTTATATGTTTATCCAATTAATACGGGGTAATCCTGGTCAGTACCCTCCTCTATGACCTGCAGACTAATATACCTCTCATTTCAACTGCAGGGCTGAGTGGATTCTCCTTATCTTTGTCCTGTCCTGTTCCGCTGCCTATAAACTAGCCTAATTAGGTCACCGCCTTCCTAATAATAGACATCTCAGTGGATTGTGTTCGTAAGGGACATTAGACAGAGATGCTTCTCCAGAAGAGTGCCACTCTGTTTGCAGTAGGAGGAAAACAAGATATTAAGACAGAGGAATTGGCTGTCTGTCGTCGTAGTGGGTATTTCATGGCGTTGTGCTGTGTTGCTGCAGGTCCGTGCGAGTGTGACCGCGTGTGACCGCGTGTGCTTGTCTGTTCTCCCTCCAGCGCACACATCAGCAAGGCCAGTGACTCCTTCCAGCAGGTGACCCTGATCGACTCGGCGCTGTTCTTGCCTGGTGGCCTGGCTCTGGATTGGGTCCACAAGAACCTGTACTGGACCGACTCCGGGGACAAGAGCATCTCCGTGACGACGGTGGATGGCAAGAAGAGAAGGGTCCTGATCAACACAGAGCTGAGCGAGCCCCGTGCCATCGCCGTCGACCCCAAGCAAGGGTGAGACCTCTGGGTTCGACACTGGGAACGGGGGGGGGAGCCAGGGGTGATTCTAGTATGTTCTGTGGTGGGGGGGGTATAAGAGGGGCCATGATTCATACAGAGGGGCTTTATTTTATCGTTAGCCAATGACATCTTTGGATAAATGGGTGACAAGGGAAGGAACACACTGCAGGCCAATTGGCTTTCAGCTTGGACCAGTGCCCCTGTGGCCCCGCCCCTGTACACACCCCTGGGTGGAACCCATGTTGACTTGTACAATACAATTGGCATCTCTCTTCTCTCAGATTTATGTACTGGTCTGACTGGGGAGTGCAGGCTAAAATAGAGAAGGCGGGCCTGAACGGAGTGGACCGCCAGATTCTGGTGTCCGAGATGATTGAGTGGCCCAACGGCATCACTTTGGGTAAGGGCTCGAGTCTGGAGTGAAAGTGTTTCCCTGCTCTATAGTATGGTATTTAAAGCCAGCCGGCTAGGAGTTAGCAGAGATGGATGGAGTAGGTAGCATACAGGGCATCTCGATGCTTTATTTATCCTTAGGGATGAGAATGTGGCCTAAATAATGTGCTCAGGGCTATTTTGGGTTTGTGTCTCAGACTTGCCCAACAGACGCTTGTACTGGGTGGACTCCAAACTCCACCTCATCTCAAGCATCGACTTCACGGGCACCAACAGGAAGGTGCTGCTGTCCTCGGCAGACCAGCTGAGTCACCCCTTCGCCCTGACCGTGTTTGAGGTAAGCGGTGGGTGGCCAGTGGGGTCCACTGAGGTAGGATTGGGACACATGGTGCGAAGGAGCCAGACAGCACGAAGTAGGCGGGGCCCATCAAAGTGGGATCAGGACACATAGCGCAGAGGAACTGGGAAGCCAAAAGCAGGCGGGGCCCACTGAGGTAGGGTCGGGATGCACGGCGCGGAAGAGCCGGGCAGCACAAAGCAGGCGAGGCCCATTCAGGGTTTAATCTCAAGCGATCCTATGATTTCTGTCCCAGCCTCAAAGCCGAACAGAATATAAAGCCTTCATTTCTCAACTTTTACGCCGGAATATTTGTGGAAGCCATCAGATCTCGGCATGTTCACTGGAGGGCTGAGCGACCCCCGTGGGATAAGACGCAGCAGAGCCCCATTTTTAAACCTTCCTCGTGCTACGACAGGAACCCGTCGCTGACATGACCTTTACGGCTCCAGATATTTCATATTTACATGGCGCCTGGGTTATTTGGCTGCTTATTTACGGTGAGTGTGGAGTGCATCCTGCGATTGCCAGAGCCCCCCGCCTCCCGCGCCCCCCTCCCAAATGTTCAAACACCAGTGCCAGGGGATTTTAGCATTCCTGTCACTGTGTCACGCCGCACGTCTCGGGAAAAGGTGGCCAAGGGCTCAGGGCCGCCGCTAATGACATTTCGGAGCCTGTTGTGTTTTTATTTTCTTCCAGCCAAGCAGGCAGAACCTGGTGAGGTGGGGTGACTCATCCCGGGTCTAGCGTGAAGCCGGCGACCTTTTTGGGGCAGCCCAGCCAGTACCTTGTACCCCCATCCCAGGCTCACCGCCTGCGTGTTTCCCCGTCCCCTGCCGCCTCAATCTTGAGAAATGCAGGAATATTAAGTGGGACTGGACCTGATGACCACCTGTGACATAGCTGAGGAGCTAGATCGGTCACCCGGTTTAGATCCCGGAATGGGAACGGCTTTTGTATTTTTGCTTGCTGAATCGGTGCCCCCGTGGATAGATAATTTGTTAAAAGCTAAAGCCGCTCGTCCCCAGACACGGCTCTGTGCCGCTCGGGGATTCTTATGCTGCTCCAAGGATTTATTTATGTGGCATTTTTTTAAATGCAAGAATGATTAATTAACTGAGGTGCTTGGAAATGTCACCACTTAGTGGTGAAATACAGGCTGGGTTGGGGGGGGGGGCTTTGGTGTACAGCCATATGGGCAATAACGCTGGCTGGTGAGGCAGGGGGTGCCGTGACAGAGCCACACTCCACACACCGCTGACATGATGACAGGGCTGGGCTTCCCTTATAGCTCACCTGTTTTTTTTTTTTTTTTTGTTTCCAAGGCAACCAGATATTTCTACTTCTGTCCAAGGTCTCCTTAGAGGGCGATGGGGGAAGGATAAAAAAAAATACTACACTCATGCAAACTGAAAATAAGCCCCCCCCACACAGAAAGCCTGGAATTTAGACATCTAACCCACCAGGCGGCTGGGTATTCTGGGCTGTGCAGTCTGCATCCAGTCCCCTCTCAGCCGGATCACATGACCGCATCCGTCAAACTCCTGATAGCGCCTGGTGGGTGTTTATGGTGGACCCGCAGGGGCTTGTTCTGAGTGCTGCTGATCGACAGGCTGACTCTTGATCTGCAGGACAGGCTGTACTGGACCGACCTGCAGAGAGACGCCATTTTCAGCGCCAACCGTCTGACAGGCAGCGATGTGGTCACGTTGGCCGAACACCTCAACAACCCGCACGACATCGTGGTGTTCCACGAGCTGCGGCAACCCAAAGGTCAGTGCCTCAGGCCTCCGGCGCGTTCTGCAGCTCCCCTCCTCCTTCAGGGAAACATAAATTTAGGGTGACAGTTTGGTGGCAGTGTTATAAATAAATCAATCTTAATAAGGTAGAGGAAGCTGAGAAGACTGATTGGCAGGTTTTGGGCACCAGGCTCACACAGTGGTGACCTCTTATTGGCTGTTATGAGTGATAAACGGGTTCTAAACAGTAAGTGACATCATGTGACTATAGGGGGGTTGGGGCAGCAAGATTCTGACAACATGCCAAGGTTTCCAGGTAGAAAAGAGGGATCTTTGCAAGCCTGTCTGTGTTCATGTAGGGCAGGAAGAGACTGTGTGTGTGTGTGTGTGTGTGTGCGTGCGTGCTGGGAGTACGTGTGTGTTGTGTTAGTGGTTCCTGCCCTATTCCTACATTGCTGTTACTCAGTAAAAACAAGGTGACGCTTCAGGTAGCTAATGTCTCCTTTGTGGTGCAGTTTGACCGGAAGCAGTCAAAGCAGCTTCTGAGCTGGAGGGTAAAGAAACAGGCGCAGCACTGAAAAGTGTATCAATTAACATGGCCATGGAAAAACGTGTTGTGTTCAAATATCGCTGCATGAATTATTCATGAATGGCCCGACGGATTCCTTTGTATGCGCTTTGTCAGACAGGTGGTGTCATTTTTAAAGAAACCAAAGTGAATTATTCCCTAATATGAAACCGAATCCTGCCAGGGTAGAGATTTATTCTGCCGTGTCTGCCCCTCGTGAGGAGCTAAAAGCCGCTGTTGCTCGAGGCCTTTGTGAGACACGACCAGGAAGTTTGCCGGGTTTAAAAAAAAAAAAAATGTCTTGATTCTTGATGTAGTGAGGTTCTGAAACCAACCTGTGATAACTCTCTCAAGCCGGGCAGGGAACAGTAACGTCTCTTTTTCACTTTCCGCTGGTCGTAAAGGAAGGTTTTTATGGGTCTTGCGGAAGTACAGCGCCGCAACAGCAGACGCTGTGATGTGGATGTACTCAAACCGTTTGTTCTTGAGACTGAAAGCATGACTCATGTCTGTTTTAAGAATATATGGGCATGTATGCTTTTGTAGGTAATGTGAAATAAAGACATGGACTGAACTGAATTTTAATCTGTCATTATTGTCAACAATTCTGTATTTTGGTTAAATTAATTGTGCGTGTGTGTGTGTGACCCCACAGCACCAGACAGCTGTAACATGGGGGGTGTCCACAATGGGGGGTGCGAGTACCTGTGTCTGAAAGCCCCCCAAATTACGGAGCACTCCCCCAAGTACACCTGCGCATGCCCTGACGGGAAGGAGCTGGGTCCAGACATGCGGAAATGTGTGCCAGGTGAGCCCCTCCCCCCACTGCCTGATCACCTGTGCTGATTGGTTGAGCTGCCCATGGCGACGGTTTGCAGGCCATGCCTCCTCGTGGCCACTCGGTGCATAATGCAGAGGCATGAATCCTGAGAAAAGGAACCGATTCAGGGCATTGAGCCGACAGCAGCTGAGTTTTTAAGAGTGTCCTCAGATGGGAATAAGGTGGACAATACTGCTCCCTCTGCCCCCCGCCTCATCTCCCCCCCATACTGACTGGCTGTCTGCTCCTGTCCACTGGAGTGGTGGCACTGGAGTCACCTGGAATATCTGGCAACCCGATACAAATAGCAAGTGTGTATAGTCAAATGTCAGGGTCATGTGAGGTACAAATCCGGCCTTAGGGTTTTTATATAATGAGGAACATTTTTTTAATATAACGGTACTTACCATGGTATAATGACCTTATTACCGCTGTCCCTCCATCCCATGTTCAAACCACACACATGAGTGACAGGTCTCGAGCCCTGGAGGTGCCTGGTGTCAGTGTTACTCACTGAGCCTCCATACTGCAGTTTCCTTTAGGATTAATGAAATATCTATCTGTCTGTCTGTCTGATCATCCATCCATCTGTCTTTTTAAGGGCTAGGATTGTTCCTGGACAGTAGGTCTGTCTTCACTTTGTGCTCTATTAATTTTTGACCGGCTTCCTTGTCTTTCAGTTTCACCACCCATCAAATCCAAAACGACTCCCGCGGCCCCCAGGCGCACCCCCACCATCTCAGCTGGCACATCTGGGACTACAGCAGTAACCCCTGCGGCCACGAGGGCGTCCGTGCCCCCGAAGACCTCCACATACACGCCAGCCCCCCGGTCCTCCGGCCCGGGCAGCAGGATGGCCCCCACGGCCCTGCAACCCTCCCCCGGCATGCAGCCCGATGGCGCCCTGGGGGAGAACACCAACATGTCCCACCACTGTAGGCAGGCGGCCGGCCCGCTCACCTCACACATAATAAATGTTACTGTTTATAAGCGAAACAACGGTGCACTGGTAATAATGCAAATAAATCTAATAGAAAAACAAATTAATTCTGCTTATAGAAATCTCCAGCAGGAGGATGGAGGATGATAAACTGCTGCAGTACTGGAATATGCAAATGAGTGTGATGAATGTGAGGTGCTGCACATGACCTATAGAGGGCGCCAGAGGGAAGTTGTAGTAATAATGATGTAATGTGGCACATCAGCTTGAGATAGGGCAGTGGCGGGAAAATGGATCTTATGTGCTGAAAGGTGACAGTAGGAGTGAATTTTAAAGCAGTTTGGGGTTAATGCTGAATCTGTAAAGCCTCCATCAGTGTTGTGAGAATCGGTGAAGATCTTGCCTATGGTTACAGTCCGAGGCAACCTCCAAATATTTGGGCCCAAAATACGAAAAATGGCATCGTTCCCTAAAGCACGAGATTCTCACATCTCTCGAGCTGGGGGTTTGTCAGCTCCACTTAGAGATCACATGACATGCTATAACCATCCTTGGCAGGGAAGGGGCATGGCGATCTGAAGATCCGCAGTGATTTACGGGGTGCGGTTCCTGTTCCCTCCGGCCGTTCCCGTCACACCCCCTCGTTACAGCTTGTTAAGATCGCCCTGAGGAGTGCTTTCCATTGAAGGGGCTTAGTGATTTTTCCCCTTTGTCGAGCAGGTGTCTCACGGAGCGTGGCTCAGCTAATTACGGCCATGAGCGTCCCTCTGCCTTTCAGGGGAAATGGACGCCATTCTTCTGTAATGCATTTTTAATATGCTCCACTCTCCGGTTGCTGTTGTGGTTTTGGCATCCAGCTGGCTTTTTTGTATATGCCTGCAATTCAGATCTCCCCCCTCAGAAGCTTTGGTCGTATGCAAAGACGCCGCCGAGGATGATGGGAAAATACTCGCTGTGCTGTGTGGGGTTTATCCCCCCCCACACCTTGCAGTCTAAGGGTCAGTCATCATGACACTTTGTTCCCAGACTCCCTCACCTCTATTTTTAACATGGCGCCTGTCGCTCCTGACACTAATTGGACTCCTCGTGTGCGATTTCCGCATCCAAAGGAGCCGCTTTCAGGAGCCGGCACGCCGCTGGCTACCACTCCCCCGCAGGGCGCTCCCAATCAGCGATGTGTAACAGCGAGGCATAGAACATTAGAAAAGCGCCAGTATAAGAGACGGCGATCTACCAGCTTCAGCAGAACAGGGTTTTAATCCCCGGTACGTGTTCCCTTATTGTAGCTTTGAAGGCGCTTTTTAAGCAGGATAAGCTGTACAGCACATCTTAATGCCTTCCTGTAGCGGTACCTTCTGCCCGCTGCCCTGTTGAGTGACTGACAGGCCCTTCCTCCGCTTGGAAAAACTCAAATACCCCTGTCTCTTTCCAGCTGGGAATGAGCGCTTTCTTCTTGGCAATCAGGTGGTGGCAGCGTTGAGCGTCGTCATCCCTATAGGTAGGTGCCAAAACACAACCCCCCTCCCCCCCCGCCCAGTCCGCATAGCCCGATGCTCGCTCTTATTATTCATGTCTCGTTAAGCCTCAGTGCCTGAAGTAACAGGATTAGGGCAGTTTTGTCTGTACCGGGATTCATCTGCACTGAGATCACGTTACCTGGATTTTAAGGAAAATGATTTGTTTTGCCGCTCATTGGTGCGAGTGGATTAAGAGAGCAGCCTCGTACAAGGGAACTTCCCGCCTGAGTTCTGCTACTCAGTGATGATGACACTGGTTAATTTCATTGGCTGTGGGACCCGTCAATCATCTGCCTATGATGGCACTGGTGGGGTTTCAGCGCTGAAAGCCAGCTTTTCAGCTCCCCTCCTTCTCTCTCTGAAATAGCTCTCTATTTTGTTTCTACATCTCGCCCCGAACTGTCTGCAGTAATTGTCGACTGAAGCCTTTCATGACACTCGGCATTAAACCAATAATTTAGGCTGATGAAACGTTACGGTTTGTTTGCCGGTCAAAGCGGTCGAGCAGCCAGTGCGGGGCCCCTCAGCAGGGGGCGGCACAGTCATTACCCACCACTGTGCTCAGGCAGGCTGAATTCTGAACCTAGCCGCAGCATCACGCTTGTGCCTTTTTCCAGTGTGCATCTCTTTACCTTTTTGTGTCCCCACTGCCCCACCCACATGGTCAAAATAGCTTGTCTTGCTGGCAGCCTGTGGAATGCAATTCATTCCCCGCCTTGACCAATTAAATTGTAACTTAAATTAAAATTCTACCCACAATCCCGAGCAAGATAAACTGTTAGAGGATGGATGACAGATGGATAAAGATTCTACTTTGCCATTGGAGGGCGTAGTCAGGCTTTCGCTTAGCACATATAAGTAGGCGTCTTAAGTTTGCTTGCTCCGCCCCCTGGAGGCATGTATCCTGACGTGTCCTCTCCAGATTGGCTCATGTTAATGCTCCGCCCTGCTCCATGAACCTGTGTGTTAAACGCATGCAGTTCTTGTCGTTGTCACAGTGGTCGCCGGCCTCCTGTGCAGCGGTGGCTACCTGATCTGGCGCAACTGGCGGCGGAGGAACACGAAGAGCATGAACTTCGACAACCCCGTGTACCGGAAGAGCGCTGAGGGGGAGGAGGACGAGATCCACATCGGCCGGACCGAGTCGCTGGGTCACGTGTACCCAGCCCTGGCAGCAAACAGCGGAGTCACCGGCGGAGTTTGTCAGCCTTTCATCTCACTGCCATTAGGGGGCAGTAGTACGCCTGACCCGGGGACACACTGGTACGCGGGACAGCCGGCACTCTCTGGCACCAAGTGAGGCTTCAGTCAGGAAGGGACAGCTGCTCTGGCACATGCACAGCGACCCTGGCGCCTAGGCGATGCGGGTCACGTCCAGTCCAGCCCCGTGCCCGGTGACTTGCAGAATCTTACCTAATCTTTTTTTTTTTATACAGAGTCTGGGAACAATCAGAGTGTTATTTTTGATGACAGTCACAAATGGATGCATTTCAGCACTGTTACTCGACTTGTCCTCTCATGTCACGTATGAGAGGCCTTCGATCAACCAGAATCACCTTCCAGCCTTTTTGTTCGACTCCAGGCCCGCACCTCATCTCCATAGAACGGAAACACGGACGGCGCCTTGAAAGATGGGGCAGGCTGTGATGACGTCATTCCCACGCGTCCAGGGATGCCGCAGTCTGTTGTTCCTTACATCTTTCATCCTGGAATGTCTTCTGAAATTGCTCTCGGCTGTTGGCTGTTGATTCCTGCAATGTGGTTATAAGTCGGCTTCTACACAGCAAGTACGGTGATGCTGACTGGGCTGCCCCCGTGAGCCAAACTGGCTTCTTGGCCTGCGTCCCGCTGCCCAGCGTCCCCGCTGGCAAAAAAGCTGTCAGGCTGGCTACCTGCGGTCTTGTGCGTTTTGGGACATAGCGTGGCGAGGAACAAAAAACACGTCTCACCCTCAGTCCAAGGCTGTCGGCACAATGGGCCGGTTTTGGCTGGTTTTATGTCGCATTGTGCCAGCTGCAATGGCTGACAAAGTGACTGGCAGCATTTTTAGTATGTGTCAACACTTCCTGTGTGCCCTCTAGGGGGCGCTTGGGTCAGTCTTTCACTGATGTTGGCTGATCTGAAATGTCATTGTCTCGCGGGGAATCCTTATGTGGAACTGGGGTTCAGCTATTCAATAACATCTAAGCTCACTGCTCGCTAGAAAACATTTTACCCAGCATGCTCTACTGTTCTCACTGGAATTTTATAGTCAGTTTAAGGTGTCACTAAGGTATAAATATAAGTGTTCAGCAAGGCTGAGGGACATGAGCGAGCAGAAGAAAGGGGTGGTTTTGGGGGAGATTTTGACGTATTTCCCTGGGGGAAGGCTGATGACCGCGGCTGTGTTGAGCGTGTTCTCCAGTGCAGGGAATCTGCTCCCACAATGCTTTGCGGTCAGAGATCAGCACAGTGGCCCTTGCTGTGACTCTTTCCATGCAGGTGACTGATCTGGGAACAGCAAGGTGCTGTGCCAGCGTGTCAGATAGCTCGTCGTCATAGTGGAACCTGCAGCATCTGCCCCGTCCGGTTGGGGCCTTTCAGCCGATACAGAGATTTAATATATGGCCGAATGAAACACGGCACTTTTCATGGGAGCTCCTGAATTATTCATACTGCTATGGAAGGCTGATTAACCTCTGGACAAAGGATCCGAAAGGAAAAAGATGAGTAGAAACAAGTCTTGTAGAAGTAATATCTTTTAAGATATGAAGGTATTGCGCGGCCATATAGGTACGGGCGAAATGCAAAAGATTACATATTAAAAGAGAATTTGCTGATGCTACCCAATGAAAGCAATGTATTGTGAATTAAAATGTACTCACGACATTAAAGTGTATGCCAGTAATTTGCATTTTCATATATGCAATATTGTGCCTGTATTATACATTGAATAATTTCAATATATGATACAAGCATGCCATTTTTTAAGAAAAAATATTTTTGAGAGTATTTCTTATACTTTATATGTTTAGTGCAGTGTTTTTAACATATAGAAATATTTCTTATGTGTTGGATCTCATTTTAATGTAGATATATTACTTTTTAAGAATTAACGGTTGTTAATCCTTAACTAGTTATGCTGTCTGAATGTGGCAGAATCCACCCCCTCGTCTCAGATCTGTTCCTCCCCAGCCCATGTGTAAAACGTGACATAGGACATCCGTGTCAGTAGGTGGCACTGTTGCAAGGACTGGTGAGGCTAGAGCAAGAGCAAGAATGACATCTCTGGTTGTGGTGGCAATCCATCATGTGGTGTGGGGAATAGGCCGAGAAAAACAGAGCTTTATTGGGGATGGAGCAGCGGTGGCGCCAGCAGGTTTGGGGCAAGCAGGAAGTGGAAATCAGGTGTGTGGAATCATGGGTGAAACAAACACATGAATACAGTTTGTGGAGAAGGGGATAGGTATCTAATCAATACAAATGCATCTGGTCACATGACCATCTGAAGAGGCCACAACCCCTCCTTTCTCTCACAGGTATCATGTGCTCATTCACCGTTTTCCCTCCATGCCTGGATCCTGTAGGTGAAGATGGCAAACATGCAGAACAAAAGGAGGGAATAACGTGTAATGTGAGTACGGTGCTCAGCTCCTGCGGAGGTCTGTTTATCATTCGAATCGGCGCTCCTTCACGTTTCGGTTACAGGGGCCTGCGGCTAATTTTGAGTGACTTTTCAGTTTTGCTTTGCTCCATCTGTTTGATGTGCGGGCGCACAGGCTGCGGCAGGTGGGCGGTCCTCGCACGGCTCCCGCACGTAATTGGCACGTTTGCTCGGTGTGGGACGCTGAATAACAGCATCCTCAATGTGAGACAGGTAGCGTGAGTCATGGAAATGGCTCCTTGCCCGTTAAGTGTTTGAATGTCTCTGATTGGACCGTGCCTCTCTGCCAGATCAAACAACAGTGCCTCCTCTGGTCACCCCAGGGAATGCTCCATTAGCATAAGTGTAATGGTGTACAGATGGCCTCCTGTCTATCGGAGAACGGCCGAAGCCATCTGAGGTGAAACTCTCACTCATTCTGGACCTCCTCAGCCTCCATCTGCCTGCTGTAATTGAAGTGTGTGTTTGTGTTGGAGATGGACAGTATCTGGGGACTAGAGAGCTTAAAATTAAAATAAGAAGTACCATAAAACTTCTGACTGGCACTGAAGCCCAGTAACCTTTTTAAATCACAAACTTTTCCTTTTCTGATTCTGAGTTTCCGCTAGTGTTTTCTTGCTGAGGTCCGCCGATTAGCAAACGGGCCGCTCTTCACGTTGCTATGAGACCTCAGAGCATGAAACAAAGGCCCCCGGTAGCTAGAGTGAAACTTGAAGAGATCATTTCCGTCTCCTGGATAAGCCTGTGTGCTGCAGTGTTGTCTGCTCAGTGAGCCTGGAACAGGTATTAGTTGTCAGTTTAAGCGGGCCGTCTCACCCTCCACTGCGACCATGACCTCTGTCCTGCTTAGATCCTCATTATTGAAAGGTCAGGTGTCTCAAAAAGCCAGAGCTCATTGGTCAGCTGCCGGGTGTTTGGACGGCTAGGCCAATCCGTGGCCTCTGTTTGGATCTCGGCACCCAATCACCCTTGCGTATCCCGTTTGGGCGTTTCTGCCCTTAAAATGGGCCAAGGGTTTTATTGCTGTCCATTTCACGATTCTAATTGTAATGTTCATGTCATGTTGATAATATGTTTTAATTGTGTGTTACTTACGAGGGAAAAGGTCATATATTTTCGTGTTTTTTTTTCTTTTTCAGTATATTACTCTGTAAAGGATCCATTTTTTAATGGAGATTTGTTGCACAGAATCCTTTTAAAATACCCAATACACTGTGTAAGTGTGGGACAGTAATATGGACATTTATCATTGTAAAATGGTTTTAAATCCTGATTTGTAAATATGTTTTCATACGACGGAATTTTTAATAAGGTTTTAAATGTTTCTGTAAAAGCAAATGTGTATATAAGATTCTAGACAGAAGTGTAGACCATCCATGAATTAACTTGTACACACGGCCATTAGAATTTCTTTAGTACCTGACTGTAACATAAAATGACTTTGCCAAAGTATTCATCTTTTTTTTTTTTCTTTTACTTTGGTTGTCTTTCTTTAAAGCTAAGCTAAGTGTGTGGTATAATTTTACTCCATTTGACACAGTAGATTCATGTGTATGCAGAGGTGTTATTTAATTTATTGGTGCCTTGTTTACGTTTTTAAATGCGTGGGGGGAGGGGGGTTATGTCTCGGCCTCTGTATCTACATGAAATGTCTGATATGTAATGCCAAAACGGTCTCACTCATGTCTCAATGAAAGCAAACTGATGACAAATATCTATATTGATATATAAAATCATAGAAAAGTAATGAGTTCCTTGTCTTTTATCCACCATGGGCTACGATACTGAAAATGCTGGGCTGACTCATTAACTGAATTCTGAATTATCAGCCAGTGTTGCTGGATGTCTCCCCCCACCCCCGCGTTTCAGCAGCAGCATTTGCGGAATCTGCCTAAAGTGGCCGTCGCCGTAAGGTTGGTGATCTGACATCTTCTCCCGAGTCGTTTTCTGCTTGCGCGGCGTCACGCATGAATCCCTGCAGAATGGCCCACATTGTGGGGCACAGGTGCCCAAGTCTGTCGCGAACGCCGCCGTCTGCGTCCCTCTCTGTAATTAAATGACCTCTTTGATTTCGGACTTAAAGGGACTGGTTCTGAGCCGCCGTTCTGTTGGGTCGCGGTGCAGTGCCGACGGGCCCAGCGCATTGAGACAGAGAAGGCCAAATTGGATTTCATTTGCATTACAATTAGGAGCGTGTAACTTCAACATGAAAATCCACATGCACGCATCATGCAGTCAGCCAAAATCATGTCTGAGGACCAGTCCTTCAAAACAGGCTGGGGGGCTGGGGGGTAGTGGGATAGGCTGATTTCTACTTTAAAAAGTCTAGCTTGGGAAATTTACTTTGAACAGAAAGATACATTGAAAATGAATTCCATCAATGTCTTAATCTTAGACATGTACTATGAATAACATACATGTGTTGTCACAATATTGCTTCTTGTTCCTAGACTGGTGATCTGGACTGGTTCCCGAGCACAACAAAGGAAGCCAGACTGGACTGGTGTCGCGGCGCCCTCTGATGGACGGTATGGTTAAACGCTCGGAAACAACAATGGCATTAGACATTCAGAGAGCTCGGCATGATTACGCACAAGCTATTAAACGTGCTCAAGTAAACGAGCAGAGAGCCACATAAATAATTGTCGTTTGCATGTGGTATGTAATTACACAGCAGTATAAATGTAGATAAAAAGCTATTAAGAATTTCGTATTGCAAAACACCGTCAGCTGTGTTTGCTTTGCGGTGTGTGGGCATTAAACGTAGCGTGACTATAAAGGTCTGCCGTTCGTCACGTTTTCATGTACACACGACGTGCAAGATGTACGGACAGGTCATATACTGGCGTACGAAGTGAACTAAATCATAATCCTAGCACGGTCACAAATGGAGGCTAGTCTGCGGAATTGATTTAGATAGGTTTAACAACAGTTTAATTACAAAATACGGTAGCTATTTGGAATGGAACAACATTAGATGTCCTTATATATTCAAGTACAAGACATACTTATTTTTTTCAAAACTGCTATCATTTTCTTTTTTTTTGCGTGCCTAGACATTGTCATTGTGTATTAAATTTCTGTCCGGAAACAAAGCACAATGTAAATAATGCTGAACTTTGCTTCTACGATTTCATTGAGTTATTCAGTTAACCGGATAACGGATTGCGTTACATCCTCCAAGGTGCAAACGCAGCACTAAAGGTATTTGTCTTAAAGATGACAAAATTTTCCCATTTCATATCAAACTTTAAGGTAATGAATCTAATCAAGCCATTGTTATAAGATATGTTGCCAAAGCGATCTGTGAAGCATCTGTTAAGATAGGGTGCATTTATTTATAGTTCGTTCACGAGCATTTCAAATCCCCAGGCGCTTAATCCTTCGTACCCCGCAGTCGTGCATCTGCATTAGGAGTATTGAGCGCCCCTCAGTCATCTCCCAGCAAGATGAGACTCAAAGAGCCGGGGGCTCCTGCGCTCTCACCTGACTCTTAATGCAGTTTATTAAAGGTCTGTTTATTAACAGGTTATTTAAGGTCTGATCGTTTATCACCTTTGCTAGCCGACACATCGACCGGGCTGTCGCAGAAAGTGATGCTCATTCATACCCCACTGCGCGTGGCCATGCATAAGACACGCACATTGCCGTTATTTGTAAATACATTAAGATATGCTAAGTTTTTAGTTCAAAAGTGAATAAATGCAACCGTTATTCGATTATTCTTTAGACATTTCTTTTCAATAACCGAGTATGGGTTCCTTTGTGTATAACTTAAAATAAAGAATGCTCTACGTGATGACGATTCGGCAGCCGGTCTGTCATCTGCGCAGATGGGATCGATGACCATCGGGGTGTAACGCAAATCGGCCATTAACGGACACCGGACGGGAGTAAAGAGAGTAATAGTTTAACTGTTTACTGCGGTTTAGGGCAATCGCTTATGCCGTTTAATTAGCTGCTACTTAAAGCCCAAGTGCGTCCTGCTTTTCAGTACTGGAACATCGGTCATTTACGGTAATTAACGGGCTTTTCTGCGTCGTTATGGTGCTGTTTCGACCCAAAAGAACCACGGAATGGCACTGAAGTAGGCAAGTTTCAGTGCATCTTAGGCGACCGCCTAGGGCGATTTCATCTGAGAGGGCGCCGACTCAGGAATGCCACTTTCATTTTGTTTCGGATGGGGAGCACCGGCGTGAGGCTTGCCTATGGCGCCACATAGTCTTCGGCTGGTACTGGCAAGTTTCTGATCGATGTTTCTGAGGGGTTAATTCGGTATCAGTTCGTTGTGAAATCGAGAAGGACCATTTGGCTATACACTGGAACTCGAATGAGGGACTATATGAGCCGGGCTTCTCATATACACATCTTCAGGAAAGAGAGGGACGGTCCCCGCTGCAACGCAGTACTTCTGCATATGGTGCCCCAGCCGGGAAAATTACGGTTCCCGTACAAGTTGCTAAAATGACTCCTGGTTAAACTCATTCAGCTATTTAAAATGACCTAAGTGTGGAAGAAATGTAAAGTCTGAGTTCTCATTTACCATCAAATTAAATGATGTTTGCAGCATCGCGTGAAATACAAAACATTCTGCATTACTACCTCCAACTAAAAACCCTTTTAAACTTGATAATATGATAAAGTTGTGTAAGATTCGTACAACTCATGTGTTTGTTTTGAAGTAACAAAATCATGCCATATTAAAGGATACACTAGCTATCAAAGTTATCAAAATTGTGCTTGTGTTCACCTTTCCCACTCACTAGTCACTGCACGCAGAAGACCGCGTGAGAGCAGACATGGAGTGTAAAAACGTACCTCAAGGATGAAAGGAATTCTTTAGTTCTTTGAGAGAAAACCAGACTTTTGTGCCTCTAGGAACAGAATCTGAGATCAAGTTCAACTCATCCCTAGTTAACTTTCAATGTTTCACTTAAAATTCCCCATGCTGGCCCCCCATGTGTCCGGAAGCCCAACAGGATGTCCTGCCCATTGTTTCAGAAAGTAACAGACCTTTTCACTGCACTTGGAGAGTCATACAATTTGACTCTGACTTTATTGAGCATTTGTGATTGTGGGCCTTAAAACACACAGGAACGATGTGTTTCCTTGCTCACTTGTTAATCTGCCACACAGCTGTTACATAAAGAACGCTCGGTGCAAAATAATAGCTTTTCGTGACATAAGAAAATGATTGAGGAGTAACCATAGCAATGTAATGCATAATAAACATCCACAACCTTTTAGGTTGTTTACATATACAGTATTTTACAATAAATATCCTGTAAATACAGGGACAGTTACAAAAACAGAAACATTGTGCTGAAAGGAGGTTATTGTGTGTGACTAATGATCTGTTATCAGGCATAAAAAACTTGAATTGCGGTGCCATAGCAGCATCAAAGACACACACTGTTCACACTGTTTTTTATTCTCTCTAGTTGCTCGTCTTTTTGTTTTTTGTTTTGTTTTATTGATTGTCACACGAGGGCCCATTTCTCATTGGACAACAGCCGACGGATATTACTCAAGCAGAATGTCCACAGATATTTGAGTGTTTTTTTTCTTCTTTTTTTTTAAGGTTAGCGACGCTCGCCTCAATGCCACGTGATCTGAATGGAGGCCTTGTTATCGCATGGGGTGAAAATGAGACGACTGTTCAGAGGGGCACGCTGGTGTCCGGGGCCTGGCTGACTGTGTGGGATCGCAGAAGGTCAACAATCTCCGAGTGGGACGCCTTTGTTGCCAAAGAGAGCGCAGTGTTGCCATCCTGAGGGAGGCCACGGAGGGAGGGAGACAGACAGATGACAACAGAGGCGAACCCAAGAACAAGCGGGCCCGATATGTATATTTGGGTCAGGATCAGAATCAGAATTCACGTTACTGGTCAGCTACACCTACATGAACTGGGAATTTGTTTTGGTGGTATTAGTGCTTACATTCACAGAAAACATTTATTTTTCTATAAGTAGGAATAAAGTAAATATAATAAAATATAAGTAAAATATCTGAGGTTTTAATCTTTACGTTCATCTGACATGTTTGTCGTGTGTGGAATTATAGAAAGAAGAGTTTTTGTCCACAGGATGGTGGCATTTACATATGTCAAAGATCAAAAAATTGCTTTCATGTTTGTGTTTTATGCATTTCAGCATCTGGGATATTTCACTTAGGGTAGGTATGTCCCTGAAGCGTAACACATCCATGTTGCTTTACATGTGCCCTCCTTCTGAGGTACGTGGTGTGTGTCTGCATCTGTGTGGACATGCGTGTGCGACGTGACTCACATCGTCGGCGACGCCAGTATCACAGTGGGCACACTCCATCAGCACGCGGGCGACGTCCGTGTGGCCCTGCTCACAGGCACACATGAGTGCAGTGGCACCGCTGTAGTCGCGCATGTTGGGGTCTGCCCCGCAGTCCAGCAGGGGGCGTACCATGGCCACGCGCCCATGACTCGCTGCTAGCATGAGTGCCGTCTGTCCTCCCTGCCACCAGAGGCAAAGTAGAGTAAAGGATTCGTCTTGTACTGGGTACAAGATCTGCCCACCTAGAGGCCAATAGCTGTCTGTTACACTACAAGCTGAATGCTGATTGGGGCATTGACGTGTCACTCAGGACAGCGCCCACACAGAGAACGTCAGTCACGCTCTTTCTCTGTGGAATGATCAGGATTGCTGGGTAATGTATAGGAGCAGTGAGACACGTGGTTCAGACAGTTTATCGTCATTTATTCTGCCCTCCAGTCAGGCTTCAGGGCTCCGCCTGACAAGCGAGAACGTCCGAACATCCGTGTCGGCGTGATTGCTTACCCGCTGAAACCCGCCCCCGCTGTCAGCTGACGTGCGTTAGTGCGTGAGTGATGCGTGTGGTGTGTCCGCAGGGAGTACCTGGCCGGCGCGGGCGTTGACGTCACCCAGTCTCATCAGTTGCATGGCCACGCCTACGTCCTCGGGGAGGTCGGCTACGGCCAGCGCGCCCAGCATGATGGCGGAGTAGCCTGCCTCGTTCTGCTGGTTAACCTCGCACAGGCCTGGTGAGAGCACATTGCACCATCTCTTACTACTCTTACACCACTGCAACCACGGACAGTCCCCTCCATGAATATTCAAAAGCAGATTTGAATAATATTGAAATTAGGGTGAAATGGTGCAACATTCTGATAACATTAACATGAGCGTAAAAAGACTTTATCTTTGCACATGCATTAATCCAGGAAACAGGTGACCGAAAAGTTGCAATGCAGGCACTGAAGGGTGATGCTGTTGTACAGCAGGGGCTTAATAGTTTAATTTGCTAAATTTCTGTCTATCTGTGTTAATTATTTAAACCCCAGACTACGTATTTCATAGTGGGTTTACAGAAGCTCCACAGTTTCATGGTCTGGTAGCGGACGGGCGCAGAGTGGAGTCTGAGCCTGTGGCACCTGTGTCCAGCAGTAGCTTGACGATGTGGAAGTTGCCGTGGGACACGCTGTAGTGCAGGGCGGTGTTTCCGTTTCCGTCGGCCAGGTTGACGATGATGCGGAGCAGCGAGGGCGTGGCCCCCCCAATCTGGCTTAGGTACAGGGCCACCGTGTCTGCCCGTGACGCCCTGCGGCTGGACACGCGGAACCACTCCTTGTACAGTGTGGCCAGGACTTGCCTCTGGATGGCAGCAGAGGGCAGAACACCACTGAGCATGCTCACGGACAGACTATTAACACCCTTTTCCATGCAGACTTTTCAGTTCTTGTCAGATCTAGTTTAGCATAATTGTCCCCATCTGATTTTACTAACCATCCTGATAAATCCATTTATGATGATGATATGATATTTGATTTAATAAATTTAAGGGTATATGAAATCTTCAGACACACAGAAAGACAATAAAGAAACTCACAAAAAATAACATATGTAAGAAGAACAATGAATTTGCATGGAATCCTTACAACAGGGTTAATCTTAATTAAATCTGAATTAGTCGAATTTCCACACCGTAGTTTTCTTTTCAGTCCGTGCTCCTGGAGTTTAGCTTGCACTCTAGGATCATCAGTTTTGCGGAGTTATTTATCAAGCTGATTACCAGTTCCAGAATCCTGCTTACTCAGGAAATGGAGGAAAGAATATGGTGCTTGGAAAGAATGCATTCATTTCCGTGCCTCTATAACATAAACTGCCTTTTTTTTCCCCACCAGTTCTTCATTTGCATCTTATAGTTTTAAGCCACCAGTGTGTCTGTTTTTATAAATGAATTTTAAGGAAATTCCAGCAAAAGGGAATGAAAGCGCTGCGTGTCTGACATTATTTCGCACACCTGTTTACTGCATTTCATAGAGAAGCTGGAGTTTATTACAGAAGAAAGAAGATGACTGACCAAGTTTCCCAGCATGCGTCTGTGGCAGAATTAATCAAGTTTTATGTGTTTGTGTTGTACACTGGGCCAGTTAATAACCCCCCTGTTTGGGTTTACACTGCGGTACCAATTTTATCCAAAGATCAAAGAAGAGCACCATTTGATCATCGATCATTTCTCTGGTACGGAACCAATAGAACATTTATTTTTGCTGTGTTCTCCTTTTGTTTATAAGTTTTTAACACTTTTAAACAAGTGTTTGTTGCTTCAAATCCCAGAAGGGACACTGGATTCATACTGTACAGCTAAAGCAGTTGTCCTGGACTTATTTCAGTAAATAGTGCAGCAGTGCAAACCCAAAAATGACATTAACCCTAACAATAACATGGTTAGGCTTTAGCATGTACCATTTCTTCGTCGGGAGAGTCCATCTCTTCCAGGCGGTCATTCAGGCCACGACAAGCTGCCAGGAACTTCTCATCCATCACTTTCCTAAGAGGAGGGACCACAGTCAGAAACAAACTAGCCTTCTCAGACATGCAAAGGATCACGCCTGTCTGTCTCCTAGCAAATAAGTGTCAATACCGACTGAAAATTAGAACAATTACAGCTTGTTCTGCCACCTTTTCCCCTAATGCATCATCAACAGTAAGAATCTAATGAGATTGTCATGATTAAACTTTGTTCAGCTATATACCATATATGTAGGTGAATTCCAAAGCAAAATGATTACTAACATTTACTTCACATAGCAAGTGTAGCTGTAATTGGTTTGCACGTGACTCCTAAAGACTCCTATTAGTAGCTGAATGCCAGCTGCTGTAGTTATTGTGCCCTTTGAAGCTGTTTGGCTTGTTGGCACCCACTGGACACAGTTAGCATAGCAGCATAGCATAGCCGTCCATTAGCAGGGAGAGCGATCACGACTTATTAGTAGCTATCGTTAATGTTGCCCTCCCTGTTCCATTAGTGAGGCAGCGCAGCTGTCCATCAGCAAAGGTGCCCTTTCCTACTCTGTTATTGTGGCAAAATAATCAACCATTGGCAGTGTTCGCATAGCAGTACAGCTGACCATCCGGAAAAGTCCCCGTTCCTGTTAGCCCTTGGATGCTACGCTAGCAATCTTATGGGTGTGGATCTGTTGTCTTACCGGCCTGCCTGCTTTGTCTGGGAGCCCGTGTCGGGTTCTGAGGGGTTAATGGCGTTGTCGGGCTCCACTGTCTCTTTCTGTTTATCACCATCCTCTTTCTGCTCCTCAGACTCGAAGACGTCCACCTCCACATTGTCCTCCTCGCTTGAATCCTCACTGGACGTCGTCTCATACCTGGACAGAAAATTAGCAAAAAGTAATTCCGCTTCCAAGAATTCTCTCTTGTTTGCGTTTGTCTGCACTCATTACAGAAAGACTTATTAGTTGGACTCCACTGGTATTAACTGGTCAACATTACTCACCAGTCGGTCCATAGTCAATACCAGTGGAGTACAATTTAAGCAATAGTTCAAAACCCAATTTGAAATCAGTTAATTTTCTACTAGGGAGCAATATCTGCATGCTGGCAGTATGTACTGGCCAAAGATAGACACACGGACACAGACTAGTAAACAGAACATACCAGCCAGAGAACCAAGGCTAACAGTGGATCAATACTCTGTCAGTGTTTCCCAACCCAGTCCTCGGGGAACCCCGGACAGTCTACGTTTTTGCTCCCTTCCAGCTCCCAGCCAATCAGGAACACCAAATACCTGGTACAGGTGCGCTGGGAGCTGAAAAGAAGCACTCTCACTCTGACCTCACTCTGACCGTAACACTGAAGAATATAAAAAAAACACTCTTCGTTCATAGATATTCAACTGATATAACTAATAGAACATCAGTCCATCCATTCATCCATTATGGTAACTGCTTAATCCTCACTGGGGTCACGGGGGGCCCGCAGCCTATCCCGGGAGCAATGGGCGCAGGCGGGAACCAATCCTGGGCGGGCGCCAGCACACCGCAGGGTGTAGAACATCAGTCAATACACTACAAATACATTGTTTGCTAAATGCCCAAAGGCACTTATGAAAGCCAGTTACGTGAACATGGAGCGTGGTGTGAGCGGCTCCTGCGTGTTTGAGGTATTTACTGTGAAGGACATGGAGCTGACGTCAGAATCATGTCACCCTTCTGATTCCCAAAGCCAGGGTAAAATCCCACATAATTATAGGATATCAGAACTCTTTCAACAGACTCCTCCAAGCCTCTCTGGCACTATCTCTGTGCATAATTCCATTTGACAGCCTGGTATTTTTATAGTAGGAATTTGACAGGTTCCCACTGTCAACCTTGGTGAGTGGTGGATGGTGCCTAGATGTCAAACTAATACAAATGATCAGTCTTGTATAAATTATGAAGGCGCTTTCACTGCGTGTTGATATCAGGCTGTATATTTCTTTGAAATATCGGTGTCGAGTTCTGACATCTGCCTGAAGGTGAAATCCAGATGTTAAGTGGAATAGAGGCATATTATGTAGAGGAATGAAACTCTTCTAGATTCCCAGGGTTGTGTGGCGATGAACTGTAGCCTCCGTCTGCTGATTGAGATAGGGCTGTAGGTTCAGGTTCCCTTGTTGCTGCCTCAAGAATAGTGCTTAACCAGGATTTCTGCGGAATAACGTCCAGCTCTGCCCTGGAGCTACTCCATTTGCAAACTCAGCATGAGCACACGTGATATACATCGTCATGCTATAGGTGGGCGGAACCAGCCGGACCCTCTTACCCCCCATTGACGCCAACGAACTTGAGGTTCTTCTTGGCGCCCCTGTTCCTCAGTTGCTCGGCGCTGCTGTTCTTCTTCATTATCGACCTGAGGGCTGAAGCAGGGAGGGTGGAGGTGATGGAGCGGTTGGGTGTGAAGCCTGGAGGAGCTTCTTGCTGAGCATGCTGCCCTGTGGCTTCGCTTTAGCCTGGGCCTCTCCTCTAGTACACAGAGGAAAAGCGCGTGACGCACTACAGCGATCTGCGTGACGGTGATTGTTTCTGGAAGCATGGAGCAGGAATTCTTGGAAATGAGGTGGTTATTGACTGGATGGCATTTATTATTATTGTTATTTTTTTAAATACAGCCTTGTGTTGACTTACGTTCGCATTAAGGGATCAGGACCACCACATGCAAGTCAATTTGGGCGTATTTTGATATTGTTGCTGTCCATCACATACACGTTACTGCATGCATACTGTATTACAAGTTATTATGGACAATGGATCATTATACGGATGCTAGCGCTACCTATTCTCCTGCACCTGTTACACTAAGTGATATACCCGCAAACAGGAAATAAATCTACATGTAGTGGACAAAAACAGGGGCGTGTCGTGTGTGTGTCCACATGGGAGGGACTCCAACATTTCATGAAAAACATACTGCATTTGAAAACTTTTCAGCCGAACGATGTCAGGACAGAGCAGCCACTCTATTACGTCATTGGGAACGTTACGGCTTATTGGTTGTGGGTCTCCGATTCGCTGCTGTTAACGCTGACGGCACATTAGCACAAACAAAAGGGCTGGGTACGCCGAAGTGCGTCTTGCTTGGCGGTTAAAGGAAACATTCTGATTGAGTTTAAGAACTGAAGCTTGGAAGAAAATAAAGTGCTTTATTTTTATTAATTTTTATTATATTGTTATTAATAGGCTGTTGTATAATTGGGCTGTTGACTAACGATAAGGGTATAGTGCAAATCCATACCGTAGCGCACAATCACACCGGTAATAACTATGATAACGGTGTAGTGCCCACAGCTACTCAGAACTCATCCCCTATTGAGTAAATAGTTTAAGGGCTCACTGTGCTTTTCAAAGAGAATAACAAAATCTGTTTAAAATGCAGGTAACAGACAGGAATAATGGTTTATGTTAAAGTAATTTTATTCTAAATACTGGAAACTGCCACAGTTCTGCGGTTGCAGACAAGGTAATGGATTCTACTTTTAATTAGGACTGTAATTTGACCTAAGCGTTCTAGACTAATAGAATTTAAGATGTAATGTGCAGGATTTCATAATCTAATTGTTACATAATGTGCCTTTGAAATCGGAGTCCGAGTTCTGTTTGATTGAGATAAGAGCACAAAATTCAAGGCTGGGAAAACAGCACGTTTAATTTATGCCTCGGAGCTCTTTGGCAGTGTAATTTATACCACGCTGTAACATATGTTGCTACCCTTGTGATCATAAATCAATAGGCTTTGGAGTTACTGAAGCACCTGCTAAGAGAAGCTCAGTCTGCCTGACCCAAGCCAAGTAACATCTGTTTGATCGAGTTGCTAGGGGTTTGACAGATCTGCGTCTGTCCCGCACGTAAGATTTTTGAGAATCGGCTGGCACTTGGAGGTACCGTACCTCCGTCCTTTGCGGGTGCTGCGTTCTGTCCTGACGTACAGCAGATGGAGGAGAGGGCGCTGACCGTGCTGACTAGCTCGCTGTGGATGGAGCTGATTTTTGAGGTCAGGTCTTTGGAGATGCTTTCTGAGGGCCTACTGGGCAGGCAGGCCCACTGCTCCTCCAGGAGCTCCTGTATCTTGCTGACGTATTGGCTGATGGTGGCCTCCACAACCTCTGCTTCACTCTCTCCCTGAGGTTGGGCCTCTTCTTTATGATCTTTGGTCGCACACTCTGGGTTCACCTCAGGCTGAGATGCAGCTTCCAGAGGGCCTCCCTCCATTCCCTCTGACCTCATGTCCTCTGCAGTAGGCCCACTTGATGATTTCCCCCCAGAATCTGTGTTGACCGCTATGTCACGCACGGCGATGGTGGCTTCCACAAGTTTCTCAGCCGTGGGGACGTTCACCAATACACCGGCATCTTGAGTTTCGATTGGGTCTGTCTGTGTGCTGGTCGTCTTCAGGAAGCTTGAGCTTTCACTCAAGCAAGCCTCTACCTCAGTTGAAGCTCCTTTTTCAGATATAGCCTCACATTCTAAATTTGTGCTCCCTGGTGCCTCACAGGTGTGAGCATAATCTGACGGCAGCTTTGTCTCCACAGAGTCACCAGATTTCTGGTCTCCTTCTTTCTCCATCATCTTCTCCTCTTTCTGCTTTAGCCGTTCTTTCATCAACCTGTTCTCCTCCATTTGATCCCTTAATAGAGCGTTCACTCTCTCAAGCTCCATGCTGGATTCAGCAAACTTCAGCTCAAGAGCTATGAGTTTTGCCTGCAGTGATGCTGTAGTGAACAGTTCCATGTTACCGCCCAGTTTCACAGCTGCAGTCGCTTCCTGTAACT
>JAODLD010000049.1:3743883-3758388 GCA_026781065.1 Mormyrops boulengeri
TTTAGCTATATCAGTTGCGCTGTGGTAAGTGGTATGGATATGTGTGGAAATATCTAGCTTAGTCTTTTTTTGTTATTAAAATAATGGCTCTTGGGTATTTATGCTGTGTGGCCAAAAGTATGCGGACTCATTAGAGGAATCCACTAACTGGGTCACACCATTTTCTGACGCAGGTGTTTAATTACTCCTTATGCAGCAGAATTGGTGGCTGTACCGGAGAGGTATCGGATATTCCGCTTGGCACCATCATAGGACAGGATCTTTCCAAGTCAGTTTGCCACGTTCGTTTCCGAAGAGCAAAGACTGCTTAAAATTGGTTTTTAGTAAAATATTCTTGTTCCGCAAAACTGAAGTCAGATGTTTAACTATGTATTTCAGTCAATAACTAGCTATAAACAAACAATTGCTCGGTGTCTGGTTATCACAAAACAGCGTAGCCTGGACACCAGAGGTATAAGATGCGTGTCATTTCACGTATTGGCTCCAGACTCCATGTTATTCTCGTTTCATAACTAAAATTTTAGGAATGTTTTTTTGTTTGTTTATGACTGTCTCTCTGGTGGCAAATGTCAATTAACACAAATTCATACTTATAACATTGTCCTATGCCTTGTGGTGTCGCCCACCAATGGCGAACAACATTCCCAGCTTTAGACAAAAAAAAATATCCAGAGCTGATGGAGGCATGGAGGTATAACGATTCATTACGTGATTTATTAACGTGAATTTTTATGAAAAACTGACTTTTTTTTTTTTTTACTCTGCATGTTTTATTCAGATTCTGTAAAAAAGATACTTTGACAATATGAATATTCTGTAGAGGAAACTATGGAACACTTTTCTGAAGGAATTCCATTGGGATAAGCAGACTAAATACATATAAAATATAATACCGATTTTAAATGGACTTCTGAATGACTCTTTTTCTAATCCTCCAAGGAGTTTATCAGCTGTACATCTTATCTGCCTTTGGCAGGGCAGTATTTGGCAGAGCAGAGTCACATCATATCTGGACTTGAAAAACAAGCTTTTCTAATTCTAGGGATAGTTCTCACTCACGTACATTTATGACGGCAGAATGTGTTTGGCCCAGGAACGTCCCGCACCCCACAAAGATCTATACTATTGTATCTGTGCAAAAGCCACGCGCCTGAAGAAGTGGAAATGGATCAAAACACAGTTGTATCAACACAAATGAATGACCCTGAAAACACTGTCACTAGTCAACTCTCGAAACTTCAGAAATTAAGTGAATAACTTTGGAAGCATCGCATCTCTTCCGGATCTGCAGCCCTGCGAATGTAAAAAAAAAAAAAAAGAAAAAAGAAATCGCTTAGTTACTGCTGCAGAAAAAAACGCAGGTGTATAGTGTGGTGTCGTGGGGAAAAAATACTCACATCCTCAAATGGACTCATCTTCAGTTCTTATAATACATAAAATCCTATAAAAAAACGAAAAACAAAACAGTCCTTATTTCAAGTTCTCTGTAACGTAAAAGTGGCCATTGACGGAGCCTGAAGAATGGCCCTGAACCTGTTGGTGTCATTAATAGACATAACTCTGACACGTAAAGCGGAGTGACTCACATTTGAAATTAAAAATATGGACCATGATCCAAATCGGACCTCGGCAAAAGCCGACCTGCAAACTGGAGCTATTTTTACTGGCCCATATGATGATCAAAAAAAGAGCACAAATTCAATCGATTTCTGTGCTCTGTGACTGTGCTTCTTTATACTCAACTGGTTGGCTGAAACAAAATCTTGGTCTGGACATTTTTATTCTCAGGACCTGAATTACCCACCACTGCATTTTAGCCACTGAGAATACCAATAGGACCATAGCAATTACTTACAATGAGGAAACAGGCTCCAAGTAAGACGGCCTTCACTCTCACGTCCAGGTCCAGAGGGAAGTGCACGGCAAAGTTGTTGGCATTAGTGAACAACTCTTGCGCCAGGCCGGCCCACTGTTTGGTGATGCTGCCGACCACAATGGCTTGATTCAGAGATTTCACCTGTGGACACGAGGTTTAGTAACTGATTACACAGACTGACTCTTAAGATTAATGACTATCAAAGTATTTAAGGTATGCAGTATGTGTTTGAATGGACTGACAAATTAATATAATGGTAATAATAATATATGATGCCTTTATTCAGAGTGACTTATAGTAGAGGGAAGGGTTACAGTTTACATGTGCTGGGATTCGATCACACAACCTTCATGTTGTTTAGCGCCACAATTGACTTGTTGAGCTACAAGAGCAGTGCAATGACTTTTTCAAAGGAGCATACCTCAAAGTCTTTGTCACCTCCGCACGTACAAAATGGTCCAGTCACTTTCAGTACTGGCTCATCCCTCTCATTCCTGATCATGAATTTCGGGAGAAATGGATGGAATTCCTGAGTGACGCATCCGATGGGATTCCCAGGAGGACACTGGACCTCCAGCTTCATCCAAATGGAGGGTGGGAAAGAGATTTTGTCATCCAGAAAGCAGGCCAGGGATTGGTCTCTAACTGGCAATTTCAGGATTTTGAAAAAGCTAGACAACACGATTACTAGGGCTGGGTGACGCAAGCAATACGTAATCATATAAAATTTAAACGATAAAATGAATCATTGATAGGCTGATTTCTTACTGACAGTTTATCACATCACAGAAATGAACGCAATTCCAACGAATCACACATTTGATCTTTTAAGAACGGACAACCTAGGCACAACAAAAGTACTGCAAGGTTGAGTTAGCAGAGCCATACGCTGCTGTTTTGGTAATATCCTGGAAGAGAGAAGTCATCGCTCTCATCACAAGTGTCGGTTTTAAGAAAGTGACACCTCAGCAGCCAGAACATCATGTAAAAAGGACATTTTATGGACAAACAAGGTAAAAAAACAGTGGTGCTGCGGTACTTTTTGAAGTTTAAAGCCCAACACGCAACAGACTGGTGCTGTGTACTGTAAACTCAGGCAAAAACTTGTGCCAACAAAAAACTGGAAATTCTGTGAAGTTTTTTCACCACTTGAAATACTGCCATCCAGAAAAACACAGAATGCACATGCTTACAGTCACAAATCCAGCTAATAGGGTTTCTGAAAAAATACGGGACACATCGCATCCCGTATTGGTTAAAACTGGACACAGCATTTTATTTTTCAATGTAGTAATTTTTCGATATGGGATTCCATAAAATAAGGGACAGGTGACGATGATCAGTGACGTTAAACCTGTTCCTTTGAGCAAGCAGAGAATATTCTAGTAACGAACTGTGCGTTTGCCATTTTCTCTTGGCATGCCCTACGATAAGTTTATTTTTGAATGATTTATTAAAATCAGTTTGCAGTCCATAGAATCCGTTGGCTTTTTCATGCTCTGAACCTGTGTCAAGGCAATTCTAGGGGAATTTTAAGCAAAAATGACAATAGGTCCCCCTTTGGGAAACTCACTGGGAACCGTCCATGATGCCTGATCCGTGTGGATCTTTGCCAGCAATTTGAAGTAAAGAAACATTCGACTGAGCGAGGTTAGTCATCACATGGCTTTTATTTCCATAACCAGAGGGTGCTACTTAAAAGTGGAATACCAGTGAATACCAGTTCTGTCCATTTACTTGGTCTGATGTAACTTCCTGTATAACACAACATTACATGTTATATAGATTTCACAATTATATATTTGTACTTTTCAGTGGACAGAATGTAGTGTCTTTTTATACTTTTTACCAATTTATGTGCTTAAGATTTAACTTATGTGCTTAAGACTTTGCGGGGCCCATCTGCATAAGTATTGCTTAAGATTTGGCAAAGCCTTTGCAAACATGGCGATTTGGGCTAAGTTGTCTCTGATTTTGGGGAAGCTGTCACATGGGTTTGACCCATTTTGTTGAACATGACAGGTACTAAAAGGAGACAAAGCAGGTCCCATCTGTCCACTGATGGACTAAAATTTGTCAAAGGAAAATGAATGAATGTTACATTTATATAGCATATTTCAAGGCACCCAAAGTGCTTTTACAGAAGCAATGGGGAGCCACTTCAACCACCCCCACTGTGTGGCCCCCACCAGGATGATGTGACAGCAGCCATCCTGCCCCCATTCTGCTCATCACACGGTAGCTAAGGTGGTGAAGGGGCAGAAGAGAATTGACCAATCAGATAAAGGGGATGATTAGGAGGCCAGATCTGATAGGGCCACAGTGGGCAATTTAGCCAGGACATTGGGCTACCAGCCCTACTCTTTCGAAAGATGCCCAGGGGTCTTTTATGACCTCAGAGTGTCGGGACCTCAGTTTTAAGTCTCATCTGAAGGAGGGCACCATTTTTACAGCAGTCTCGCTGTCACTGCACTGGGGCATTGTGATCCACACAGGCCACAGGATGGGCTCCCCCTGTTGGCCACACCTCTTCAAAACAAACATAAACATACCTTAAACTTAGCACCAATGTCAACACTAAGCCTAGCTTTCACCATAATGGCAACCCCTTATCTAAGCCGAATCCTAACCTAAACCCAACTGGCAATCCCAACCCCAGTTCAAATCCTAAAAGTAATTCTACCTAAAATGCTAGGTAGCTATGCCCTGTGTGCTAATTATTCACGGTAATAACATTCATTCAGTCATTCTAAGAACCAGGCAGCAAGTAGCCTGAAAACTGTTCAGCTGGCAGTACTGAGATGCCGCCTGTTTGCCAGTAGCCTTGTTTTCATTGAGGTGTTTTCAGGTTACGACGCCCGGAGCAAAGCAAAACCAGAACAAATAATCCCCCCAGGATCCTGGCATCTTCTGCGGCACGTGTCTGCGGGACAACTAATACAATAATAAAGCCAAGTGGAAACTGCTGCACGATATGTTTGGTACGTTTAATTCTAGCACATTCTGTAAATGGCAAAAACAATGCAGAAAATACCAGGAAAAAAAAATACGGAACTACCAAACAAGCTCTAGTCAGATTCACATGATACCCTAGATTAGCAGAGAAAAATATCACAAAAAAATATATGTTCTCGCTCGTTCGCTTTTAAAAATAACAAAGCGACTAAAGAACAATTTTGATGTGGTAAATTTTACCCAGATATCCAGAAGTTACGTGTTTGTCTCTATTCTATAAGTTGAGGCCGATTATAGTACAATCTGTGATCTTTAGTGAATTAAGACGGGCTTAAATGGGGATTTAAATGGGGACTTAACTGCGTTTACTTTTGTGATCTGTTTGCCCGCTGGAGCGTCATGGAATAACCTCAGGTGAATGTGTCTGCTCAAATCTGCCCGACCCAGTTAATACTTAACCACCAGCTGCTATATAAAGACCAACCTCCCGAGAGTCTGAGATTCTTCCCACAAAGCAAAGCAGTGGTTACAGCTATTCATTACCATCATGGTAACGATTCACTTGGACACGAGGCTGGTTTTCCTCACGGCTTTTGTCGCTCTGAGCAGCGCATTCCCCGGCCAAAGCGAAAGAGCGGCGGACCTGATGGAGATCAGGTCCGGCTTCGCTATGCTGGAGGACGTGCGCCTGGTGGCCAACGGCCTGCTCCAACTCGGACACAGCCTCCGGGAGTTTGTGCACAAGACCAAGAGCCAGATGACAGACATCTTCCAAAAGATCAGCATTTTCGACAAGTCCTTCTACCAGCTGTCAACCATCACCAGTGAGATCAAAGAGGAAGAGGAGGAGTTGATGAAGACCACCAGCATCCTGAAGGCCAGCAATGAGAAGGTCATAAACCTGTCACAGGAGATCCACGCAAAGATGAACAACATCCTGGAGAACCGTAGTCAGCTTCAGCAGAAGGTGGTGGAGCTGGAGGGGAAGCTCAGTGTCTTAATTCATGACCCCCTCCCAGCAGACCAGATGGATGAGATCTCTGCACTCAAGGTGGGGATTGCTGCTTAGATACAGCACTAATGCTTATTTTTTAGCTTTATTAATTTGAATAGATGCGTGTATACAATGATTATTCAGTCCTACATACTAAAAACACACTTCTACAGCACGCACCGCATGTGCAGGAAGGACACGATGCATTAGTCGCTTGCGTTGTGTTGACCATGGACTCCGTGCTGCGTTGGGTTCCACAGGACGTAATAGATGCCCAGGAAAAGTGCATCACAGACCTGCTGAAGGCGGTCAAGGAGCAACACGAGCAGCTCAGTGAGCAGAAGATCAAGATAAAGATCATGGAAGAGAAGGTACCGTATCAGCAATTCACTACCAGCCCGTAGCTGGTCAGACTCTAACACATGAAAGAATTACTCATTTATGTGAATGAGGGATATGACAGACTTCTTTATTCTAGCCGGTGTACAGTACATGTGTGAAGATCAATGCAAAACTGTTGGCTCAGTGCCACCCCCCTTCCTCCTTCAGCTAACCGAGGGCACTTTGCAAGCGACTGCAAAGGAAGCCGTCAGATTTAACCAGGAGCCTCTTGTAGGGAACCGGCTGAACGCTTCAGCTAACGGGAAGTTTGATTTAAACGGTAAGGGAATCAAAGATTTGTGCACTGCGTAAAATCACTGCCATTGCACTGGAAATGTGCCTAACTGTCTATCCGAACTGCAGACCTTCCCTCAGACTGCCAAGATGTGTTCGACAAAGGAGAGAGGAATAGCGGTGTGTATCTCATCAAGCCAAACCAGTCTGAGCCTTTCAGTGTCTACTGCGACATGACGGCAGGTGAGACATACGGATGTCCAGATTGTTCTGGAACCTGTCCTGAAGATCATAAGAACTTCTTAAAAAAACACTGGCATAAATGTTTAAACCAGAGCGCAAAGCTGGAACTACTTATAAACCCTAAACCTGAACATACAAGTGGCACCTGGTATTCAGAATAATTTAAATGTAAAGTTATAAATGTAAAAATTTTAAACAACAAACAAAGTCATCAACAGGAAAGGTTACTGGACCGACACCAGGATCAGGCTTATTCGTTAATGACTGGTGTCCCAGTCATTGGGTTTCAGTGAGCCAATCAAATGTCTCTCATTCGCAGATGGAGGGTCTACAGTCATCCAGCGGAGGCAGGATGGGTCAGTGGAATTTGACCAGACGTGGGAGAAGTACGAAAATGGATTTGGGAACCTTGAGCGTAAGTGAAGAAACAGGACTAGCCAGTAAACACTCAGTAGATGTGGTTACCACCACTCAGGCCACGCCTTTGTGCAGGACCCCTGAGGTGTGGGGGCCCCCTGTTGGTCAGAAACAGTCACCACACTGCAGGGGCCCCAAAGTAAATTTTTGAATGGAGCCTCAGAAACAGCAAACCTGTGCTTGGATGCACTCAGACCCACAGATTAACCTTATCTGTGCTTTCTGCTCCAGCCAATAGAAAATGAATAAGATGCCAAAATAAGCCTAAATGTGAAAATATCAGTCTTTTGTCTTTGCAGCCATTGAGAAGTTCTGTAAGATCAGAAGCTAACTGTCTTGAGTTAAAGGCCATAAAATGTTAAACACTCATACTTGCTGTGATTCTACCAAAACTCATTGCGATGGTATGCGGCTCACTGGCCTGTAACCAGAAGGTTACCGCTTCTAAACCCATTGCCGGCAGGTGTCAGCGTCGGGCCCCTGAGCAAGGCCCGTAAACACAACTGCTCCAGGGACACTGGCTGTCTCTGATCTGATGGCAAAAACATATGTCAGGTGACAACAGAGTGATGTTCTGCTGTCGTGAAAGAGAATTAGAGAGCTGGGGAGGGCAGCCAGGGGGCACAGTGACACGGTCTCCCAGACCTGAACAATCACTAATGACAACCAGGGACTGTTTTTTATCTAATAATGCAAAAACAAACCAATATTGCATGTGAGGCAAACAGAGTGATTGTTAATGAGTGACTCAGGAACAACATGATACTCAGAAATTATGGTGACTGGTGATGAAGGTGCGGGTGTCTCTGGCCAGGGTGGTAACCAAAAACCATGTGAGTTTACTGGGACAGAAAGTACAGAGAAGGTCCCGGAAAAGAAGACCTTTCAGCAAGTAAAAAAAGGAAGAAAAAAAAAAACACCAAACATGGGCAAGTTTGCTGAGGGAAAAGTGGTGGAATGCCAGATGGGAGCGTGGTGGGCGTAACTGGGGGTCAGAGAGAATGGTGAGAGAGGGAGTCACCATTCAGAGGTGGACTGAATACCTGGACACCAATAGACCTGTTGCACCCGAGATGGCCAAGCCACCGATTCAGAGGGCTATCCTTGTACCAGTCTGTCTGATGCACTGGGAAGTACATACTGGGAAGTGTGTGATGTCTCATTGTACCACTAACGCTTTGCAGGAGAGTTCTGGCTGGGCCTGCGGAAGATCCACTCCATAGCCCTCCAAGGTGACTACATCCTGGGCATCGAGCTTGAGGACTGGAAACAGGGCAGGCGCTCGGCCGACTACCGCTTCAGCCTGGAGGGGCCGGCCTTGCACTACGCCATCCACCTAAGACCCCTGGGCGGCAGCCTGGAAGATGCTCTGGGCAACCAGACCGGAATGGGCTTCACCACAAAGGACAGAGACAACGACAACGACGCTGAGGCCAACTGTGCTCACAGTTACACAGGTAGCGGCCCCCGCGGGGTCCTGGCAATGCATAGATAAGCACAGCAATGCACTGCAATGCACAGCAAAGCACAGCGATGCACAGCAATGCACAGCAATACACAGCAAAGCACAGCAGAGTACAGCAGAGTACAGAAATGCACTGTGTGCGGTTTGGGAGCACAGCACTTTAAAAGGGTGTCGCAACCATCCAGGTCACCTCTCAGAGACCCGAATGTGAAATTATTTAAAGACTTTTGAAATTCAAAATGACATTTTCAACTCCCACAAACTGAACCTATTAAATATGTTATTACAAAAAAAACCACACAAATCCAAAAATTCTATGTGTAATGAAAATTTTCAGTTTTAAAGACACTCTATGGCATGACAATAACGTCACAATTAACTACCATAACTAGTAAACGTAACTAAAACTTACTATTACCAAACTAGGCAGTTAAACGCTGTAACAATCCCATGCTGCCCTTGCAGGTGGATGGTGGTTCAATGCCTGTGGAGACGCGAACCTAAACGGGAAATACATCCATGGGAGGGCTAGGGGTCGAACAGAGCGAAGAAGAGGCATGCACTGGAAGCCCACTAGAGGGAGCTCCTACTCCATCAGGACAACCAAGATCTCAATCCATCCTGCGCCACAGGACAGCAGCCCTGTTCAGAGACCAAACCATTAAAGGCGCATCACCCATATGGCTTAACTGCTAGAGCGGAGAAACACGCATGCTCAGTCTGGCAGGGGCTGGTTATTAGTCCAGACGGACCCCGGCAAAAGTCATATGTAAGCAGCTGGCAAGTTTCCAGAAAAACCGCAGTTATCCGGCCGAAAGATCCCAACACGCGGCTTGGCGCTTATGCTGTTCGGAATCCCAATCAACAAATCAAAGCAAAGAGAGTATTACAGTCCCCTGTAAGACATCCGTGTAAGATTCAGAAAAAGGGGACAAACTGCTGTGTTTATGACGTGGAACCACAATAACAGACTCAAACCGCTTCAGGTTTCTGATTTCTTACTGTGTATGCTGAGATGTCTGTCAGCTTTCTAAATTTGCTTGGGATTTTAACCTAGGACTGTATTTAAGTGTAGCATTATGGTAACGCAGAACCAAGAGAATGTTAAATCATTCATGTGAATCACAGAATTACTGAGTCACATTGACTCTATTCTGCATGTTGTGCATATAAATCTGTACTGTAAATATTTTCTTATAAATATTGCAAAGACGTGTTTACAGGTTCCCGTGGGAAAGCATATTTATGAAGCTCAAATATTTATGTTTTTGTGGTTGGATTTCCTTAAGTGGGGACCTCTGACTTCCTGTAACTGAGGTACTGAAGGGTGCAGTAACTTTTGGGGTCCCCTGGTTCTGATTGGACTGTTGGGGATTCCAAGGTCCTGCTGTTGTACCGCTTTTAGACACTTATCTTGAATATCTAAAAAGTACCTCGGTGTGTAAACTAAATGTGCACCTGTATGCTTTATAAGACAAACTAATCAAGCAAACGAATGTTGAAAGCAAACAGATGTAATCATTTGAAATAAACAATGTTGGGAGACGGTGTTGGGCTAACATTTGTGTTACCATTTACGGGGCAAACTGTCCAACTGAACAAGGCCGAAAGGCCTCGTCAGAAACCAGACAGCAAAAAGCCCCGAGCAACACTAAGGATGCTTAATAAACAACCTGGATCAGCAAGTTAAATGATTACATAAATGTGAGCTCACCTCCAGGCTACTGAGACTGAAAATATACTCAAACTCAAAACACGGAAATATGAATATGATTCATCCAGGAAGGAATATTGCAGAACTGCTGTCAGTGGACAAATTTAGATTAGCGAGACAGAATTAGGCAACGCAGCTGATAAGCCTCAATATCACCCCAAACTGAACCAATAACGCTGCAGAAATTGGCCAGACAGTAAAGCTGTGTCACCCGCCAGCAGTCGATTTGCTGTTTTGTGAAATCAGGCGTAGGCTGCAGCCCAGCGATGGGTTGGTGCCCCAAACTGGGTTATTCCCTGCCTTTCGCCTCTAGCTTCTGGGACAGGATCCAGACCCCCGTGACCCTGCATCGGACAAGCGGGTGCGGAAAATGGATGGATGGACTTGGGCTGCAGTGACCTGATGTCCTCATGTCATCATTACATTGCATTTCAAGCACTATTCTGACAGAATCCAAGAATTAATCTACTTTATTTCCGCGTTGAAAAAAGCCTGGACACAATCCCTGGTTTCCTTTGGACTTTTTAAAATCGGGGATACATCTCAAAACGATGAATCACTCGTGAGCACAATTGAAGTTTCTGAAATTTAAACCTGAGCGAACTCGTATGACAGCATACTAACGCCCTCTAGTGGTAACAGACGTTATTCTCAAGGTTTTCTCAGGTCACTAGACCACTGATTAGACTAGGAATAAGTAATGTATAGGCAACATATTGATTTAGAGGTTAAACTGGCTTCTACTACTCGGCATTGCAAACAGAGCCCTTTTAACCTCACATATACAAGATATTCCCCTTTTTACTGTCAACTGGACAAGCGTATGTGAATTAATTCTGAAAATACTGTGAAAAGCTGAAGTGTTCAGGGTCCTGCAAATCCTTTAGGCTTTTACGCTATCAGGAGAAAACAGAAGATGAATGAGCATTTTCTGTTGAAATGCATAAAACATGTTAAACACGTTAAAGAGACAATTAAATACACAAATTGTACATTTTATAATGCGATCAGCAGGTGGCACCATTTCCCACCTTCACGTTTTTGTGGCGAGAGCCCGGCTCATCGCTTATCAAACTTTGTGTGAATTTCGCCGTAAAAAATGCGTACGCGCAAAAAAAATTATCAGGTTTAATGTAATGTGGCACGCGCACATTCCTGGCGTCATTTCCTGCGTACATAGATTCGATGGCTTTTTAAATACGGCTAAATTCCAACGAATAACATGGCGAAGACATTACAAACCATAAACATTTTCTTCGTCTCTGTTAATTTTGGTCTTAATTTTGGGCATAAGAACATAAGAAATTTACAAACGAGAGGCGGCCATTCGGCCCATCAAGCTCGTTTGGGGAGAACCTAACTAATAGCTCAGAGCTGTTAAAATCTTATCTAGCTCAGATTTAAAGGAACCCAGGGTTTTAGCTTGCAAATTGTGTTATGCAGCAAATGTATGACATACATAAATTAAAATCACATCATCTGTTTTCCCCGTAATCATCTTTATTATTAACTTGCTTAAATGATACTTTTCAGTACAGAATAATGGTACGTCTTCATTCCTGTGGGAAAATTGGATGTTTTTTTGCATATCCCATCTGATGCCCCTGAGCAGTTCCACTTAAGGACCTTAATTGTCCAAGGGCTTATTGGTAATATAATTACTAGCTACAGGATTCGGACCAACAACTTTCATGAACACAGGCGAAGATCGCAACAAAGAGCTCCATTATTTACCATAAATACAATTGTAATGCTATTTTACAGCTGATTATTTGAAATAATCTTCAATTGTAATGATCACTTACACGGGCATAAGAACATAAGAAATATACAAACGAGATTGCATTTTAATTTTGAGTCTAGAAAAATTCTTTGACAATGTGAAAGGCTAAACAACCAAGTAAGTCACCATAAACTTTGCCGGCTCCATAACTACCCAGGTCCCTGTAAAGTCTACAAAGTTCCCACTGACATTTCAGGACAGAGCAGCAGAGCTGTGAAATCGTCACACATGCCATCCACTCCCAACACACACGGCTTTCGGGTCACATTACTTGTAAGCATCTCTTCCCAAAAGTTTAATTAATTGCCCACGGTCGCGTGCAGAAATCTGTCTTCGATCAATGTCTGCGTGCCTGAGCTCCACATGGACACTGCTAGAAGGACAATGAAGGCTATAACTGATTCCAGAACTCATCACTCTAATGGTCCATCACTGCAGCATCTGAAATATTCATTTTCTAATTATGACTGAATGATCAGATTCACTGGGGCTGGTGGGCTTAGACTGAGCTTCAAGAAGGTCTGGTTTTCATGCAGGACCAAAGGCCACAGATTTTCTTCCCTGCAGTCAATGTTCCATTCACATGCACAACAAATAAAAAGGTTATATTATATACACTCAGTGACAAAAAAAAAGCACCAAGACGGAGTGGTGGAAATGAAATCTGCAGGTGGTGAAAGGTCATATGACTATCGCAATGATTATAATATCGGATCAAATGACAGCAGAGTTTGATGGGCACACTGCTGGTCCCATGTCAGTACGGTGTGGCACTGGATACATGCAGCGATACGGTGCGGAATGGAGTCATACAGATGTTGTATCCACTCCTGCGGCAGGTCGGCTCACAGCTGTTGTAACTGGCCCTCGAAAACGTGCAGACTGGCACTGGGTCTGAGTTGACGACCAAGCTGATCCCACACATGGCCGATTGGGGACAGACTGGGGTACTTGCCTGGCCACGGGGGGAGCTCAACATGACAGACTGACATGACTGATTCCAACATTGGGCAACTGCGACATCTGCATGCCGCACATGCCGGACAATTGCACATTACGACCACCATGCCTCATGCAAACCCACAATGCGACGGCTATCAAACTCCATCAAGTGCTGGTGATACTGTCTAATGCGCCTACGAGGCATCCTCTGTCTGCTGACTAGAAGTGCCAGCTCCTTGCAAATCGAATCATTTACATACCCATCACTGGTCTGCACGTGTAGCAAATTACATCCAAGTCGGACCATTACTTCTGGGTGCTTAACTTTTTTGTCACCGATTGTATGTATTACACATATAACATGCTAGGTGTACGTGTGAGTAAATGGTGCACGAGTGTGCCGTGCGATGGGTTGGCGCCTCATCCTGGGCTGTTCCCTGCCTCCCAGATAGCCTCTGGACCCCCCCACCACGACCCTGAATAGGATAAGCAGCTTCAGAGAATGGATGGATGAATGACATATAGCATGCTACAGGGACGGTGCCTTCGATTATACCCAAAATAATCCTCATTAGGACAGAAATGTTATGCATGTTATATAGCCAAGTTTAAATAATGGCCAGTGGGGGCAGCGAGACGCATAAACGTGACCATTAATCTTCAGTATTTTGTGAATGGGGTCACACTCAAACTGAGCTTTAAATGCTGGTCGAATGTCACTAATTGTCTCCTGGCAACGCTCATCTCCTGATTAGGATCGTGTTAACGAGCTAATTACGCAGCATCTGAAAAGCCGGCTAATGGCTGTGTTTTGCTCATCATTCATAGTCTCACCAGCTGCCTCCCCCCCCCACGGCTCACTGTTGGGCTGCCCCAATACTGTGCTCCATGTGTGGGAACCAGAAATTGACATGGGCGGGGGGGGTGTATTATTTATAGTGGTTGTAGTGTGATAAACATGACCATTAAACAATCTGTGTCTATATAAATAAATCTCTCTAAACAATTAGCTTCTGTGTTAGGTTCAATAGCGCTAAGAGGAGCAGCACATCCAGGCCTGATGTCAATACAGACTGATGTACCAACTACTTTCCAAGTATAATGGAGTTTTAAGTGATACTGGTCCTGTGTTTAACAACAAATCATTTTGGACTGACGTATACGGCACTGGCAGTTGCCCATAATGCATCTTTAATCAGGTATTCTGAAGCGCCTTGTTATGTTACTGCACCATCCCGCCGAGACCGAAAGGGAAAAACGAGACACGTGGGTGTCCCAACAGCCTGACCCACAAGAGCACACGCTTACATGCATGGGGAGATCACAGGATCTGACAGGTCACTGGATCTCTGTGCTGCCCCAGATCGGGGGGGGGGCCCCCCCCGCGCCCCCCCCCGCCCCCCCCCGGGGGGCCCCCCGGGCCCCCGGGGGGGCGGGGGGGGGGGCACCCGGCACAGGTGTCCCTTCCCGGGAGACTGAGAGGCGGGGACCCGGCCGGGGT
>JAODLD010000049.1:3777926-3792219 GCA_026781065.1 Mormyrops boulengeri
GGGAGGCGTCAGGTGTTCAGGGCGGGCAGGTTGGTGAGCCGGGAGCGGCGCGTCTGCGGCTGGGGGCCCCTCGCATGCTGCAGCTGCATCACAGTCCCCGATTCCTCCGCCAAGCCGGGCCGGGCCCCCACATCAGGGCCGGTAGCACCATCTGTTTATATTAATAATCACTTACAGTTTCTTAAAAAATCTTTCTGTGAATCACTATGATGTTTATATTGTGTGTGACCTCATCACGGTTGCATGTTTGTAAAGTAGGGCATGTCCCCCGCCCCCCCCACCACTTCTGGGTCTGGAGGGCAGAATCTGACAGTTTGCTCAAACATATCTTAATCAGCTAATTACCAGGTTAATTGGGGTGTCCGAGCAGAGAAATCTACGAACTAACCATACAGAACCAGACATCCCTACAAATATTTTAAGTTTAACTCCCCAAACAGCTAGGAGAGGTGTTACCTGTAATGCCGGAGTAGCTCCGTCCCCTGTGATTCTTACTGAGATTCTCTTGGTTCTTGTACTCGTGGAGTTGAGCATGAAGTAGCCTCAGCTCACACCTCAGCTGGTTTATCTCTCTGATTAGCACAACATTTTCCTGCCCAGATGACATTTGCATTTACTCATTGACCTGATGCTTTTATCCAGAGTAACTCACACTAGAGCGAAGAGCTACAATTTATGTGGGGATCCCTCTAGGATTTGAACCAACAACCTTTGCATCGTTACCACAATACTCTTCTTGTTGATTTACAGGAGCTCAACAATTATGTATCTGTGTAGAGAGTTATGCAGGAGACTAGATATTGTAACATGGCATAGTCTACACAAAATATGCGAGGAACGAAGAACAGAGCTTCACGCCAAAGATCTTAGCGGACAGTTGTTCCACTTCTATAGCTGAGTAATGAAACCATTTAAGCCTGCTACTGCATTCAAAGCTTCATCCATCCTTGGTCTTCCTCGTCTTTTGTTTGGATGAATACACTGTATCATTCACCTGCAAACCCAATCCCCTCCCCCTCACCTTCATTATCTTGACATTCTCTGCGTGATGGACCTCCGATTCCTTGGCCAGTTTTTTCTGCAGGGAGGCCATTGTCCTCTCCATGTGCTCCCGCTGACGACTGTACTCCTTCTGGATATCGGCATCCATCGCCACAATATCCACCTGCAGCCACAAGTAACCCACCTCATGTGACGTCAGTCCCTGATCTATAAGAATAATCCTGTATGATTGTGGGAGACCCAACTCTGATGATGGCCACACAGGTTCCTCACCAGATCAGACTGCTGCACGTAGCGGTGGTACAGCTTGCAGATGCTGTCCTTCAGCTTTCTGGGCTCCTGAATGTGGCCTACACAGTTGTGAAGGTCAGTCTTGAACCGGTCAACCAATGTCTCCAACTGACGTACCTGAATTAGGTCACGGGGCAGGAATAGTCGAGAGACATTCAAACAATCTGCCAGGTATCATGTGCCGGGAAGAATCACCAACAGCAGCTTCCTGGTCGGACACGACCATATTCGCGCCCACCTTCTGTATCTGGCGATGCGTCTCTGTTTCGCTGGTCTTCAGTTTCATTTTCAGGTCTGCGATGTTTAGGTCCAGCTGGGTATTCTGGTTCTGGAACTGCTCCAGTTCACCTTCCATCTGTCAAGGAAACACTGTGTATATCAGACTGAAACTCACGTTTAATTACGGAGAAGATATGAATCACAGTCAGGTAAGTATGACATATTGTGACCAGCCAGATGTGCTGGTTCTATTGATTAACTCGTGCTTTTAGTAAATTTTAACCTGAGGTCCAGAAAGTAAAAAAAATCCAGCAAAATCTTGGTTTGGATTTTGACATTCTGGACCCAAAATGTCCACCTGTGGACATACAGCAGATAGGAAATCGTGGTGTTTGTAGATGACTGGTGCTTCACAGACACACGCTATGGCTGAATAAAAGCACAGAAATACGTTTCTGTAACAGACACAGTGGGGCTGATCGTCTCGGGGAATCGGGCAGGATTCTCACCCCCCGAATCTGCTCCTTCATTGCTTTAATTTCGTTTTCTCTGGGCTCAATCTGTTTCTTCAAGTCTTTGATTTTATAGTCCAACACAAATTTGAACTTCTCCAGCTCCTGGTTCTTCTTCTTCAGATCAAAGATGCGTTTTTCCTGAAAGGGGACGGTGTAACATCATTGGCAGCTTTTGTCGTCAGTGTAACAAGTAACACATTAAAAATGCAAAAGTGACGAGGAATGAACCGCACAGGAACTTTGGGTATTTACATAATAAAATGCTTCATGTGTTTTATCATTGGTTTCTAGTCTTAGCGGACAGTCTGACATGGCTGCTGGGATATTATATACAATTTTATATCTGCTATGAAACAGTTCTAGAAAAGTGACCATATTGCGCTAGTTGACACACAAAATGGTGCCGTCTTCACTCTCCTGGTTGTCCCCAGGAACACACCTTGTCTTGGATGGTCTCGTCTCGCTCCTGAATCTCCTTCCTCAGTCCCTGAATTTCCTTTTCCAAAGACTTGATCACACCCAGTATCTTCTGCTCCTCCTGTTTCATCTTGTTTATATCCTGATTACGCCTGTCGATCTCCTGCTGCATGCTGATAAGCTACCATGGCGTGAGACCGGGGCAGAAACGGGGAACAGTGATCAGAGCTGGCCAAACACTTAACTTCATATTTATGTAATGTTGCTGCTATTCATGGTTTGGAAACGCTATTTTCAAGACTTAAGTTGGAGAAACTAAAATGAGATTAAATTCATGTCCTTCGAGGTTCAATAATAAGATCAAATAAGTATTGGTGTCTTTCCTTGCGTGATCTACTGTGATCTGCACACAATGATTTTGAATATTTGTCATTTATTTCCCAGCACAGATTATTTGTACAGTTAGACATAATCAGCAGGGCATGAACATCGCTGTTATGATTATGACTTATTCTGCCAACATTTTATCATGGTCTTTTCATTCTTGGCCTGTTGATGTTACTGTGGACCGACATCCCATCCAAAGCGCATCACCTTTGTGCCTCATGCCGCCTGGGACAAACTCCGTAGATGGATGATGTCAGTGGGTTACTTTATCTCATAATTACTGATATTACTCAAGTCTCTATTAAATCATTTGTAAACATGTTGAGAATCATTAATGGAATAAGTCAAAACGGTGAAACAGCCATTACCCTGTTTTACCCCGCCTTGTTTACCTTCTTCCTCATGACTCCAGTCTCCCCCATTAACTGCAAATTGGTGTCCTTCTCATCCTTGAGCTTCCTTTCATACTTCAAGCGGAGGTCCTGGATTTCTCGCTCTCCATCCTCTTCCATCTGTTTATTACACTCCTCTAGCTCCAGAACCTTCTGCCCGGCATCATTCCGGTGCTGGAGGCCACATGATAAGAACCGGTCAGAAGCTTGGTTCTTCACAAATACCTTCATGCTCTTATGTAAATGTTACTGACCTAATGCCCTTTATCAGAAGTAACGTTTGCTTAGAACTCATTGCACTTCATTCACATTGTGATCATGAAGTCATTCGCTAACCCTCCTGACCTCCTAATCAGCCTAGGGAATTTGTGGTGCTTCTCTCTTTCAGGGTGATAAACTTAGAAAGATTCTCATCTAGGAGACACTTTTCCTCCTGCCCAATGCTTTCTGTTATTTTGTTCTCCTGAACACATTAGCTCAATCCGGGCTCACACATTAGCTCAATCCGAGCTCACACGTTAACTCAATCCGGGCTCACACGTTAGCTCAATCCGGGCTCACACGTTAGCTCAATCCGGGCTCACACGTTAGCTCAATCCGAGCTCACACGTTAACTCAATCCGGGCTCACACATAAGCTCAATCCGGGCTCACACATTAACTCAATCCCAGGCCCCAAGATGCCCACCTGTTCTAGCGTGAGGAGACACTCTTGCAGCTGGCCTTCATAACACCGGGTCCGCTCCTCCAGCTCCTGGGCCCTGCTCTTCTCCAGATTCTGCAGCTTTTCTTCATAGTCCTCCTCCATACGCTGGGACTTGAGCAGCAGGTCCTGGTACTTCTCATACTCCAGAATCAGCTTTTGGTTATTTGTAGACTCTGTGGGAATTTGACGGTAAAAACACTGGTCCCAGTGTAAGATTTACTTAGCTACACCATCAGCTTTAGCTAAACCCTGTGGGAAGTTATCCAAAGTGTGGATCTAGAGCTAGAAGGAGACCTGCATCCTGAAGCTCTCTGGAGTGCCTTGCCGTCAGCTCTGCCATCGCCTCTTTGTGGGCCACTTCCTGCTTATCCTTTTCGGATCTCAGCACCTTGAGGGCACAGAAGTAAAGACAAGCTGATAAATATTGACGTATTTACTGTGTAGGTACAGCTTAAAATATTTCTTACACTTTATCTTCACAACGTGACCTCGGCTGACCTGGTTCTTTGTTTCCAGCAGCTCAATCTGCTGAACGAACTTCTCTGTGAGCTCCTTGGTTTTCTCCTTGTAGTTCATGTCCTTCAGCCGGAGATGGTACTCATTCTCGATTTGCAGCTCATGCACCCTTGTCTTCAGCTCCAGCATGGCCTGGTTCTGCAGCAATATCACATTCATATGCTGAAGCCAACCTGTTCCAGTACAGCTGTGGCAGTTAAAAGAGAACATCTACCTTCTCCTCCAGGTCCAGCTTGGTGATGAGAGTTTCTTCAGCATAGTGGATCTCCTTGTCCCTCTTCAGACCCCATCCCTCCTTGTCAATGAGCTTCCAAATAAGAAGACAGCCATCCTCCGAAACAGTCAGCAACATCTGGTCGTTAGATGTGATGACCATCTGGAAATACAGATTATCTGAACGTCATATTAGCATTAAGGACAATAATTACAGCCATCATGGCATATGCCTACAGTAACCTTACTTAGTATTTATAATCTAGCAGAACTGTAAAAGTCATGTTTTTGCATATGATATACAAAACTGCATCTGACTTATTTGCATGACACTGTAGATTAAGGTTAAGGTTTGGTATGAAACAGGGTGGTCAACCTTCGTGATGGGGGCAGCGTGGCCCTGGTACTCAGTCCAGGCATTCTTTACTGGTAAGGGGTACTTTATGGTCCGAATCGTTCCGACGGACGTGCCAGCAAAGAGCCCCCGACCCGAGTGGGACATCACAATGGTGGTGTAGAGCACATCCTCAGTGGGAATCTCTCTAAGGATCTATCAGGAAAAAAAAACCTTTTTCATTAAGGTCATCCTTTTATAATGGTCAAAAACATTATGCAGTTAATGATAATTTGTAATAATTGGTAACACTTTCTATGAATGCCATGTCTGTAAGAATCTATGAAGACATTCATGACACATTATAATGGATTCATAAAGCATTATAAACATGGCTATAAATATTTATTAAAAGGCATAGCACATTATATCCATGTTTATTATTAATTATAAATGCTTTATGAAGCTCGTCAATAATGTGCTATAAATATCTTCATAATGCAGTACAAAGGATCCTTAATTGTTATGCTGACCATTATAATGAATTACGATGGAACTTATGAAGTATTATATTCAATGCTATAATGCCTTATGACTGTCAACTGGAGATGCTGTAATGTTTTATTAATTCTTATACCTACCATTATAATGCATTATGAAGGTGCATTATAGTGCATTATAGATGAAAGCTTCAAGTAAAGTGTTATGCAATAGTCTTATTTCACGAATATTGCAGTACAGTGAGTATTAACATGATTATGTCTATCATCCCAAAATTCCATCTTTTTGAAACATTGTTGCAGGGAGTTCATTCCTTCTGAGGAATGACGCAGAGTCTGTATCACACCTGACAGTCCTGGATCTCCTTGATGGAGCAGTCACTCCCTGCGGCGAAGATGGTCTTGGCATCGTGGCACATGGTGACGCAGGAGTAGCTGCAGGACTTCAGCACGCTCTCGGACAGGCGCTTACCACTGAGCGTGCTCCACTCGTACACTGCTCCATCCGTGCCGCAGGACACTAGGCTGTTGTCGTCCTCACTCCAGATAATGGAACGCACCTGCCAAACGGAAAATATTGCAAGAAATGCCACTGTACCGTCATTTTCCATTACAGCTCTTAATTCCTGTAGCACAACTCTGGTACCAGTAATTGCTGGTCCTCCCCAAAAGGAGATTTAAACCTTTACACTTTTTTCCAAGAGTTTTTATTTCCTGATAGCTATGACTTTGCACATATTTACATTTTATTTATTTAGCAGACACTTTTAGTCAGTGCAATGTGCATTTTTGAGAAAGCAGCATCTGCCAGCCCCTGGAGCAATCAGAGGTAAGGGTTTTGCACAGCGGCCCAATGGTGCAATCATTCTGCGCACGCCGGGATTTGACCCGACGACCTTCCGATCACGAGCACAGCATCCTAACCTGCTGAGCCACAGACTCACTGTATTTATTTTTGAATCTCACCTTTCCATTATGACCCTTGAGGCTCAAGGTGTTTTCAAACGTTACACTTGAATAGATGAGAATGATGTTGCCATTGACAGCTGCGAACATGTGTCCCCCGTGACTAAAGGCACACTGAAAGAAAGAGCACAGTGCAGGCAAATCAGGGCTGCCGTGTCTCCGGCACGAAAGCAGGAAAGCTGGGAACACACGGACGCTCACCTCCCTACAGCCACGGACACTGAATTCTTTGAAGGTCCTGATGTCATCTGTGAGCAGGTTCATGAAACACAGCTTGTCTGCGAAGCCCGTCAGAATAAAGAGTCCCAAAGGGTGCAGGGCGACGCTGTAGGGTTCCTCTTGGAAGCCCTTGTAGAGCTCCAGGGTGCTGGCAGAGTTGAGATAAGAGAGTGTCTCAAAGAAGCCCATCGAGCAAGGTACAGAGAAACATCTTCAGAAGGATCAACCACAGCAGAACTGTAAACATTTATTTCCCATAAAAACCATCCTGTCATGCATAGCAGTCAAATTCCTTAAAAGTAAAAGCAACATTTGTTTTCTTCTTAAAAGTAAAATGGAATGCAGTAAATCACTGAATGAACAGCACCATATAGGATTAGTTGAATTCCTTTGCGCAGCCAAGACCAGATCCGGATGGCTCTTCTTACTTAGACTCGTAATTCCAGATGCGGACGGAACAATCCACGGAGCAGGTTGCCACGAGTGGCTTGCGGCTGCATATGGACAGGCCCGTGACGGCGTCCGAATGGAAGAAGTGCGAGAGGAACTCGAAGTGCACCTGTTCCTCCTAGAGAACGACACAAGGGAAGCCACCCACCCCGTCACTTCTAAGCTCGCTTCTCCATTGAGCTGACAGCGCCAATCACCAGCCCTACCTTACACATCTCTGCAGAAGACAGGGAGATGCTGTAGAGCTGCCCCGAGTCCGTGCTGGCCGCTAGCGTTTCCTCAGAAGGGCTGACGCACAAGGTGAGGATCTCCTGCTGCTTGGCCTTGCTGAACTCACTGATGCTGTGCTCTTCAGGGATCTACGATATGGCACACATGACGACAGCACAGGTGGACATTCCCACTCCTTCCACGACTGAGTGAGTCAAGCCAGGTCAACGTAATGCATGCGAATACCAACACTTGACACTGAAGTTCCGTTCAAAACATAAAGCTACAGGCCGAAATTGTGGAAACACCAAGAATTTTTGGCATTATGCTTTAAAAACTACTACACAAATATTAGCGTTAATGTTTATAATCAAAGGATGTCACAAATATCATATATTGGACAATTAAATAAGTAACTGGAGTGACAGTCAAAGTTCTGCAATCTCTAAAAATGGGAAGTGTTTCCACAATTTTGGCCACTGGTGTTATACACACCTACTGAAAATCATTTGTTTCTCAACAAGGTAATGACCCTAAGCACACCTCGAGGTTATGTTGTAAGTATAATTTTATGAATAAGGATAGAGATGGAGTCCTGTGGCAGATGACCTGGCCCCCACAGCCCCCTCCCCCCACCTAAATCCTATAGATTTGGTTTGGGATGAGCTCGATGAAAGATTAAGAGCAAGGAAGCAGACTTGTGTCCAGAACTTGTGGAAGCTCCTTCAGGAACGTTGGATTCCAGGTGGACATATGGAAGCTACGTCAAGAGTCTGCAAAGCTGTCAAAATGGCAGGGGGGGGGGCGGGGTTTGTAGAGTCTAAAATATGAGCAGATTTTCAGATGCTGAACACTTCTCTTGGTCATTGAAATATTTTTTTATGTATTGCTTCTTTGCCTAGAGACATTTTGCCATAAATGAATAACAGCAAAGATAGAGACACCAAAACCTTTAAAAGCAGGGGTGTCCAGACTTTTGACTGGTACTGTGGCGGAGTTGAGTCAGTACTGCTCCAGCCCACTTTATGATCATTGCATTACCAAATTACTGAACACAAATAAAAAGACAACAGGAAAATTACATTTTCAATATCGCCTCTTTTAGAGCACAATAATTATTCTGGTGGTTTTTTCCCCCCATGCAATCATACCGAATGAAATAGGCAGGTCATTATGATATTTTAAATAATATAAAACTCTGGGAAAAAGTGTTCTTTGCAGTTGACATAATGGAATTACCAGAATCTCTCTGGTTTTAATATAATCCTTCTCTTCGGTTTTTTCAAACAGGCACACCGCCCCCTTTCCGGCAGAGCACGCAAACCCTCTGGAGTACGCCACGATGGATGTTATGCGAGCATCGCGGGCAGCTTCTATTAACGTTGAATCTTTCTGCTTCCTACTGTTGACAGAAAGGCAAAGAGACACGCCTTGTGTTCAAACAGCCAGATGAACCCAGAACTACCCCAATGAAAGAATCTACCCCCCACCTTTCAGTGTCCTGCTTGGGGATGCCGGCCTTCACACTCAACTCCCTCTTCAAGTCTCCTGAATCGAACACCATCAAGCTCCCCGCGTCTGTGCCCGCGATCACCCGCGTCTTCGACATCCAGCCGTGTGCAAGGAAGTTGTGTGACTCCAACTTGGGGGAGCTGGACTGCTTCAGAGATCCCTCAAAGTAGTGGAGGAGCTTGAATACACCCTTACCGCTGACGCAGATCTCGGTGTGATTCTCGGGGTTGAAGCTCACCTGAACCGGAGAGGACTTCTTAAAGCTCATGTATTACTGCTGCAGATGCCTCCCAAAAAGCATGCACTCCGAAAGTAATTTCCATCTTAACGTCTGCATCTTAAATTTAACATATGTCCAAAGTTAACTCCCTTAATATATAAGGAGGGTGACTGGAGATGCTGGTAATAATTTTAACCTTTTTACCTGGTATATAGGGTTTGTAACCCCACCAGTTTTGACTGTGGCCATAACCCTTTGCTTCTCCCACATCCAATAGAAAAGCGTCCAGTCGGGATCCCCAGACTGCCCGATGACGTATTTGGAGTCGGTGGAGAACGCCAGGCACACGAACTGCCTCACGAGGACATCCCCCCCGCCGAGCACCTTCCTCTTCCGGCTCGGATCCTCGCGCAGGTCGTACACAGCGATGGTACCTTCGTCAGCGCACTCTGACACCGCCAGATAGCGGCGATTAGCGCTGATGGCTATGGCGCACATGCCGCAGCTTTTCTCTTTACCTAGGAGACAGAAAGTCTACATTTGCATATAAGTTGTATTTAGTTCTGACATTCATAATATTTCTTTTGCTTGTGCTGTGATTATGAATTTTTTTTTTTTTTTTACCACTCATCCTGTGATAAGTGTTCTTTAGTGTGACTGTTTTTTCTTTACCTGGGATAAACCTTTGCCATTTCAGATCAATATTGTAGCACACGCAGTAGTTTCCGGCTGGATAAACGACGGTTTGGTCATCCAGAAAGCAGAGGTTGTTGGTCACGTCAGTCCGCACCCCGAAGATGTAATGGCTCTGAGCTACAGCGGAGCTCATCTTCCAAGCGGCTTGTCTTTATGGTTCACTTCTTAAAGAAGGGGGGTATGACATCAACGCAAACCAGAAGGCAAGGAATCACCGAAATGTAAAGCGAAAGGATTCAATACAATGAAATTTTGGTGCAGATGAACTCAACAGCCCGACAGAGATCTCGTAATCATTAATTTAGCCTAAGATAGTCTGCATACAATAGCTGATATTACACAACATGCGGAACTTCTTTATAATATAGAAAGTTAAGATATCTAATAATGAATGGGTGAAAGCGTAAATTAAAGCAGTTACAAGGCGTTAAGTATCGTAACATAACTCATAAATTTCTCTTGGGCGATTAGTCAGCCACCCGGTCACTTAAGTTATAAATAAGTCGTTACTATGTTACCATTCCTGTTTAACTGCGTTACATTTCTCACAAACCTGATTTGATCCAGCCGTACGATCAGCGCCTACGCCTCTAAAATTTTATTTTATTGGAAGTATTTATCTATTGTTAGCTAGTTTCTGCGTCTGTGCCGCGAAGCCGAGCAGTTTACCGTCACCATAGTAACGCCCTCCGACACAAACCTGGGGAGCGCAACGTTTGGCATGCAGCTTCTGTGCTGCGCCAAACTGGGCACAAAGGAGGCTGTACACGTAAGACTATGCTGTACGTCTGCTTCACGGTATCGGGCGGTGTTCGACAGAGTCAAGAAAGACTCCGAACATCCAGAACACCAGCCCACCACCACCAAAGAAAACATTTTGGATCTTACACTTAATGTATGTCATACAATTAGCGTGTAGCATAGTGGGACGGGCTCGTGGTAGCCCCACGCGACCCTGAGTAGGATAAGCAGGAGAGGGGTGCGAGGATGGATGGATGGATACTGCTTGGATGGAATAAAAACGCACCGGGCCTGCCCTCTAGTGGTAGTGGTGTGTTCCGAATCAGACAAAACATGAAATCTGCAGTGAAAACCAGTGAAGCAGGGGTCACCAGCATGGTGCCCACGGGCACCAGGGTGCCCCCCAAGGACCACGTGAGTCGCCCGCGGACTAGTTCTAAAAATAGCTCACCAGTGACCAGCGTCTAAAATTTGATTGTATCCTATTGCTATTCTTTATTCACATTTGTATTTATATAGATTTGAAAATCACAATATAAAAAAAAGCATTTAAAACAAGTTTATTATACATGATTTAAGAAGAGTGTATCAAACTGGTAGCCCTTCGAATGGCTCAGTACCCGTGAAGTAGCTCTCAGTTTCAAAAAGGTTGGCGAACCCTGCAATGAAGTATCCTCGTGGTGATATAAATTCGTTTCTATATTATCGTAAACTATATTATCATCATCAAAATAGGCTATTAGTCGTTATATTGGATATTTTTTGTTTTTTTGTGATTATCGATATTGACGCAAATTCAGGTCACACTTCCTGAAGATGTTTCTTTAATGGCAATTCGAAGTGTGGGAAGTGTGCTTTACGTTCTCCTTTATGCTGCGATTATAAATACATAAATATATTCACTGCCACTAGAGGTCACACAGGGCGCGTTGTTGAAATATTTTCAAAATAAACATGGGATTTAATGAAGGGATAAAACTTGCAGAACGTAGTGAATACATTGGTATCGTTCGCCTGTTGTATAAATCAGCCTCATTATTTTCCTTATCCATCATGTTTTCTTTAATAACGTTTGTAATAGAATGCCAACCATTAAAACTTGGTTTTTCCCCAGCCCAAGTGAGACAATCATCAAAATATAATTTGCTTTCCTAATGATTGCTGGAGGTTTTAGTGTTTGTAGAATCACTGTTAGTCTTAATGACCGATTGCAGCTATCAAAAGTTGATAACATAAATAACATGTTTACTAGTGACTAAAATGGCTACATGACGTCACTCGGTACGTGTTATTCAACGCACAAATAAAACGCAAAGCCCAGCCGAGAACAAACTGCTTTACTGAGGTTGTGACTCATCGACGTTTGTGTGTTTGGCATAATTAGACATGCCACTAATTATCTACTCGTTTGTAAAGAAGCTGTCCCTGGTTCTCCCTGGCCCAGGGGTAAAACGTGAGAAATGTACACAGTACTTAAAAGGTTCCAAAACGGGACTCTCACAGGATCGATCGGTTCTTTTCATTTCCTTTCAGGAAACAATTCAGTAACGGAGTCTCGCACAATTTTTGTCCTCGTTACCTGGCGCAATGGTGCGGTAGCTGTCGGGGGGAACCGGCGGCCCAGGAGACACAACTGGGTAGAAAATAGTGCGAAGCCTCCTGTAACAAACATACAAATGAAAAAATGCATCGTCGGCAGAGATGGGTCGGAATATATATATGAGGTTAATATTACTGTTCTTAAGCATTATGTTTAACAAGTTAAAATAAGGGTAGAATAAGTCATTTTAAAAGATGTCTCCCACATTGTACATATACCTACTACAATTTCAAATAATTTCAATGCCGCTAGATGCGGACATCAGCCTTTGCCCCGCTGATATCGAAAGTAAACGCTTGATGTTTCTTTTATTCATGTTAGATACTTAGCTTGCCTGCTTCACAGTGAAAGCCTGCATGTCCTTTAGTTGGATCCGGTCTCAGTTTTCGATATCCGAGCCGGCCTGGACTGACAGCGCGTCACTCACCCACAGATGGCGGGGATCCCGACGCCAGCGTGTCTTAACGCCAAAAAGCTGACTGCAAGATCCGCACCACAGTTTACTAGAAAGTTCAGCGTTAACGGCAGCGTGCTTCGTGCGCGGATGTCTTTCATCGACAGAAAACACGCCGATATTTGCTTATGAGGAATTATAAATACAAACCGTACTGAGTAGTTGTGTTAAAGCAAGACTGCGGCAGGAGTCCACGCGAAATGCCTACTCAATGTATTTGCGAACGAGTTCAGGACATAGATGGCCATAAATGAAAATGCAAAGAATACATATTTAGGCCTGCGTGACATTTTAGGTAATGTAAAAATATGAATACCGCTTCAAGGAAAGAAAAAAAAAAAAAACGGAAGCAGCGTGCTCAGGTTAGGTTTTACACGGCAGTACTGATCCGTTAGTACAGGAACACATCCAACAAATCTTACAAAAGCACAAGGAAAATACTGCATTTTATCCTAAGGTTTCAATATCCTTTTTAATCATCGTACACTGCTATTTAAGCAGCATAACCTGTTATAACATGGAATCTGTTCAACAAAATAAACATTCCTGCCAGGTATGCGAAATGTGCGTTATTCACGGTACGAGCTGCGCGAGACTCCGCCAATCAGCGCGCCAGTGCCTCTGCTGGCGCGTGGACGGCAAAGGGTGGCGCCTTAGTGCCGCATTAGTCACAGCTTGAGATGGCTGCACGGGGACGCGCAAAGAAGCACGAGTCAAACAGGGCCTTCATTCACTTGCCTTTTATTCATATTTAAAACATGCTGAGGGCAGCGATGTTCATACATTCTACTGGTCCCCAGTGAATCATATCCAGTAACACGTCACAACCTGGTCAAAGATCTATAGTAAAAGAAAATAAAATTCATTGTCATCTTCATCGAGAGCAGCATTTGGTTTAAAAAGGGGAAAAAAAAAATCCAGCCCAAGGGCACGACTCCGTGGTCATTCATTCACACTTTGAATATCACATTAAAAGAAACATCTTCGGACAGATAAATAAACAGTAACAATTAGGAAGAATCATTGTCATAATAACAATAATAATAAATTCACACTTAAAAAAAAAGGCAAAATATAAAACAAAGTGACTCAAGCATTAAAGTATAAGGTGATTGGGGGTGGGGAGGGGGGTCCACACGGGACAAAGCTTCAGGCGGGACTTGGTCAGTGTGTGGGGGCTGCTGGATCCATTATCATTTGCATTAAAATCTGCAGCGGGCTTTTTCTCAAAGATCAGGTCAACACAAGGCGCCTTTGGACCTCAAAAGAAAAACAAGTCCTATTGCAACCTAATACATCAGGCAAACAATCCAGCTATCAGTCATGCAAATTCAGCCTCTTCACTCACACGAAAGCACCAAGCCCATGTCTAAATCCTTGACTGCCCTTGTCAGCTGAAAAAGTGATAAAACTGAGTGTCTCTGCCTGTAAACAGTGGCTCCTGAGGGCTGACCCCATTAGTGCTTTGACATTCCTTAGGGATCCGCCTCTCACCCGGCCTGGCCAATCAGACGGGACTGTGAATCCTCCTCGGGGCCTGTCACCTCACTGGTACTGCAGGTAATTCTTCAGAGACTGAGGCAGCGGCAACGTTTCGATCTCCTGCAGACGCTCCCGGCCCAGGGCCAACCGGGCCGCCCGGCGACACAGGTCCATGAGGGGGAGGGGCTCCGCTGTCATAATGATATCTTGATGTTTAGTCATTCAGATGCGATAGAAGGTCTCTAAATCATA
>JAODLD010000049.1:3792319-3804905 GCA_026781065.1 Mormyrops boulengeri
CCCCCCCCCCCCCCCCCCCCCCCCCCCCCCCCCCCCCCCCCCCCCCCCCCCCCCCCCCCCCCGCCCCCCCCCCGCCCGCCCCCCCCCCCCCCCCCCCCCCCCCCCCCCCCCCCCCCGGAGAGAAATAAGTAAATGCTGTGTAGGATTGTACAGCTGTCACACAGCCATTCATATCCTTTGCAGCCATGAGAAACACTTTCCTGCACCGTGCCAGATAGTCATGGTGAACGTTTGGGAAAATTGACAATGTACAAATGGGTAAACAGACAGGGTAAACACTATAGACAAGGTAAGCAGTACTAGATACATATTTAAGAGGTAAAGCTGGGAGCGGCAGAAGGCTGCACTCGAACGGGCTCCAGGACACCACAGCCAGCAGGCAGTCACACTGCTCTGGATGCTCACGCCTGGTGCTTGTCCGGTCTGCCGGTCCTACTGGGAGCTTCCTATCAGAGCCAGACACTCTTGAGCTGGGATGGGGGAGGGGTAGGATTACGACCAGCTGATGCAGCTTAGCTACAGTGGTCCAATAACACAGATCCCACCCTTGCTTTAGCTAAACTTAGACTCATCAGGACAAATCCTCAAATGGTAATATGGAATCATTGTCCTGAGATTCAACTCCCTGCCAGCAGAGTTTAATCTCAAGCACACACAAGCTACTTGCGCACCCCCAATTTTATGGTATTTGATTGTACAGTACAACTGGAAAAGCCTCCTCCAGCCATCCGGTTTCCAGATTCCCTCCCAGGAGAAGCACAGACCCTCCTTGGCTGCCATTCGCCGATAATGATCCCTAATCGTTTAAAGCACATCTAGGGCTGAAAACTGCCAGGAGGTCACCTCCCCCTAGAGAGAGGCTGCAGTAGACATCTCCATTAATATGTAGCAGCATTAAATGCTGACCAGCCTGGAATTCTGCATGCAGACTCTGAGTGGTCATCAGTAGAACCTTCTGCTTTCCTGGTATTTAGCACTCCCTGTCAAACATTTGTACCTCATTCTCCAGGGGTGACGTACTGAGACCAAAAATGTGAGGACTGAAAAATTCATCGTATGGCCAAGAAGTCTCACTGTTCCTAATGTCACAGTGACCTGATATGAACGAGACTTTGATCCGTTTACATCCTGGAAAAACACACAAATCAATTCATCAGACAATACTGCTTGTTGTTGGTTATTCCCAAAGGAAAAGTTTCTGTAGCAATGTTCCAGAAGGCAGATTCAACTAAATCAAAGATCCATCATAACGCATTCTGTCTACAGTCCTCTCCAAGCATAGTTTGAGAAATGGAGGTGGACATCCCAGACTGCAGTCAAATTCAGGCCTGACACACTCACCGAGTAACGACATAAAATGACAAAGCCGGCAGGGCATCACGACAGCCAAGAGCTGCAATGACAAAAAGTGCCAAGAGTAAGTCCTTTCCCTTTGCCTGACACTACTGTGACAGAGCACAGCAAAACCGTGTGCCCATGACACTGGAGTAGAGGGAGGGCCTGCGTGTGTCCGTGAGGAATGAGCATGAGGGCTCCCACGCAAAGCTGACAGCAGAACTGCATCAACACACAGACAGCAAGCGAGCAAAGAATATTTAATGGCATGACGATGAGCTGAATATGGCACAGGGAGCAGAGGGGGGCCTGAAATGTGCACTTGAACAGTGGGGAAAATCAGGACACTCCTCCCCTTTAGTGCAGTGAAGCCCAACCCACTGCTCTCGTGCCGCCCAATTGATTAATGAGGATTTTAAAAAGGCAGATCTGAAACGAGCTACAAACAGACCGTGTGCCATTGATTTTGGATCTGGTATCAGGAGAAAATGGTATATCCCTCAACAAAACAGACATCAAGGGAACTAGTGCCTCACAGTGCACAAATATTTACCCATAACTACCCATGACCACCCAAACAATCAAATCCCCCTGTGGTAAAGAGACACCAGATAATGGTTTGATCCATTCTGCTCGTTCGTCTTGGTCTGCTGAAGCACGGAAATTCTCTCTGCCACCCGAGTGACCTGACGTCATACACAAGTTGTCAATATTTGCTAAGAGGACATAACACAGTGGCTTAATCAGAAATGCATCACCACATTTTGATGAGGCTTTATAATAACAGCATGGAAATTACATTATTGCATCTGGAAGTTAATGATTATTCTGTGGCTGGTGGAAAATTGCAGAGCCTCTGCCTGGCATTCTGCAATTCAAGATCACAGAGGGGGACAAGCATCAAGAAGTCGATTCACAGATGGGTCACAACTCAACATGCATGATCCTTAATGATGGCAGCAGAAAGTCAAAAGGTGATACGTGACCAGAGAGTACAAGCAGTCGGCATTTCTACAATACCAGGGCAGCCTAAGGGTGGGGGCCATAAATATTACAGAGTAAAAGGGAAAAAGAGGAAATAAAAACACACACAAATGTCTTGTAATCTAGATTTGAATTTTTCCACCTTAGATACTCCTCATGTCACAGTACAGTGCAAAGCCCATAAACAATAAAAATCTTAATTGACAGACTTGAGTCTCTAAACCAGGTACATGTGGGCGAACGTGTGTGTAAATGCACTGAGACAGCCAGGCATCATCTAGTATATACCTTACCTTACACCCTTTCTAACTTTTCTGGGTTTACTTTGCCAACACAGGAAACCATTTTTACATAACCATTTATGCAGACATGGGTAACATTTGTACAGACACCGACAGGACAAACCGCCCCCTGAAGTAGGGATGGCATGTTCTTTTTCACTGAAGTCTTAAGCTCTGCGGAGGAAGAATCATTTCAGGCTGTGCGGGTTGGTGATTAAAGATCCCTGGGTCAGGCCAGACCCGGAACAAGCCCTGGAGCTGCAGTAAAGCAGTGGTTTTTCCATCATGGCCTTACCAAACTGCATCATGTGGAGAAATCGCATCTCTCATCCCCTAACAATGCTGTACAAGTTTGTTCCCTTTTCACTTTGCCCCATCATGGGCTCCATACAGGTGAGAGCAAATTTGGGGGTCACGCCAAAGGGGGCAGCCATCTTGCAGCATGCAGGGAGCTGGGCGTTAAGGACCCACATATATGTGACTATATTGCTGAGGCTGGGCACAAACCAGCGACCTTCTGATCACAGGTACACAGGCTTAGCCCACCGAATCACACACAATGTATCACCTGCACTGCACACTTTTGTTCAGGGGCTACTGTGAGGGAATAAATAATAAATGTCAACACCCCCCCCCCGAGTGCCTAAAAGCAAACAAGACTAAAATTCTACTACTTACAGCTGACCACTAGAAGTAGCAGTTATAGAAATGTCTTATACAGAGTACCAGATTTAATGCAGTGACGCTCATTGTAAACACACCTTTCCAGAACATCGAAAAACCTATGCCACTGCACCGAGAGCTGCCAAGTCACTAGACCCAACAAACGAGGTTCTACAGGTCTAACACGCTTCCGACTCAGAGCCTAAAGAAAAGGAAAACAAGCCTGTACAAGACCCACGATAACAAGGCACACCACCAACTCAATCACCCACCTCCTGCCAGACAAGGTTCAAGTGCCCCAGCAGGCGTGCAACGCGACCATGGTCGAACGGCATTGACGTCAGCCCGAGTGTCTGCATGGCGCCTCCGCACGTCAACTGTGAACCTTAATCTGCCATACTTCTGGTGCATGTGCAGAACAGGGTAGCCGGCCAGCCATGTGACGACACGCAGGGCCAGATCCCAACGCCCAGAGACAACACTGGTTGGCTTTAGTCCCTGTGTTAGGCTCCAGCCCCCAGATTCCAGACATAATCTCCCTTACGTACCCAGGAGGGGAGAATTATCCCACTGCAAGCAGCAAACCTGAAACACAAACCTGGGGTCCCTTTCCCATTCTCCTTCATTATGTACTATGTCAATTCCTATATAACAGGGGTACTACATTTGTCCCCAAGATCCAAATTTCATAAGCCACACAAGTAGACTTTCCTGAGGGGGGGAAGTCGCAGATCCGGTGGGCGTATATGTACACGTGGACACATGAGGTCTGCATCAGGACTGGTAGCCCAGCTGTATAATACATCAGCCCCACAATCATGGTTCACTAACAAGATGAAGGGCACACACAAGTTGTTTTAGATGCGGATGAATGCTGTAAAAGAAGGGATGACTTACGGTCAAGGCCGTTGATGTAGCACATAGTGATCTCACAGTGGCCCCACACCGCACTGACAATGGGGTACAGCTTTTTGCCCTTGAGCCCTCGGAAGGCAATGCCCAAGTACTGGCCATCCACCACGAAGCTGAGCGTGCCCTCGTCCATGTCCAGCACCACCACCAGTGAGTCCGGCGGCACAAAAGACTCATCAGCCCCCAGGAAGGCGGGGTAGGTGGGGGCGGCCTGTGCCGGCTGGTTCTTGCTGTTGTGGTAGAGCTTGTTACGGCCCAGGTCCCAGCCCCAGGATTCTGAGTCACTGCCAACCAGGGCCATGTAGCCAACGGAGTGCAGTGGTGCCTGGGCGGTGGCCACGCCCACCACAGCGTGTGTTCCGCGCTGCCGCGTGGGCCAATGGATGCGCCAGGCGTGAAGGCCTCGAGTGTGGCCCACGCGGCCACGGATGCAGTCTGTGCTTTGAGCCACCGGGTGGCGGTGTAGTGTCAGCCCATCCTCCTCCTTAACGAAGATGTTGAGCGAGCGGTCGTTGGCGTTCCAGGAGTGCTGCAGCTGTACAGCAGGCGGCGCCGGGGGCAGGTCGAGCAGCAGGTCCAAACGGGCCGGCCGACAGAGATCTGGACCCCTCAGGTCCCGTCGAGTGGGCCTGTAGGATGGCTCGCTGCGTCCATCCACAGCCTTGAGGCTCCCTGAGATCTTCTGGCCCATTTCAGAGTGGCCGGGGGAGGGTAGTGGGATCCGTCTCCAGAACCTGCTGCTACCTCATCAAAGCGGATTTTTTCGTGTCCAGACCGTCCTGGCCACAGATCAGCTGCACCCACTGCTGTGTTGTCCTCAGAAAAGAACGGGCCCAAGGAGCTGCAGACAGAACAGAGGTGTAAATAACAAAAGCAATACGACAGTTACGCATTCCAGCCCTAAACTTTGAAACACTTAATGTATTTTTTATGGGAAGGCTTCTAAGGACGAACGCACAAAATCAGTCAAGAGTGCTGGGAAACATTAATCCCCTTGAGTGATGTCCCTTTGCAAAAGATCCAGCTTGCTTTTTCAGGACATCAATAAAGTGCTCCTATGCATAGAGAGCTGCTATTACGGTAAGAAAACGGACGACTGCAGCTGATCAGATAGTGGCTAAAAATATCATTCTGAAAGGTTGGCTCGCAATCCCTGACCAGGCAGCACTGTCCTGTTCTTGGAATGACCACAGGAAGGAAAACCATGTAGACAACCATCAGTTCAAGGTTAGGTTACTAAAATCAGTCCCTCTTTTCCCAGCTGGTATAATTAACCAGACAACCGAACTACCCAACACCGACCTGATCGGTGCAGACTGGTCTCTTCTCCCCTCAACCACACAAGTAACGAACAATCAAAATCACCCTCACGCAAAGCGACGACTACGCTCATTTCTCTCTCAAGAAGCTCAACGCCAATTCCAGCCTGCACTGGATGTGTCAGGTCAGAGTAGGATTTCTTTGGAGTTCTTTTGTCCCGTCTATATATTGCAGAATGGGGGGGCGGAGGGGGCATCCTGACAGCTACCGCTAAAGGGAAGAGTAGGGCTAGAAGACATTCAATCTGCAGTGCAACATCCAGGATTACAAGCCATTGCCAAAAAAGGACTGCCACCCAAGGCTAACGACACTGCATTCCTCACCTTCCAACTATACCGTGAGACTGAGCGAGTGCATTAAGACGGCAGTAAACCAAAGCAAGTTTTCACCTTCTGGTGCCTGGAGTGGATGCACCTTATCTTAATAATTTTGAGTTAAATGTTAAACTCATCTTCTAAACACGCTTTGTGATCATACAAGTGGCTTCTCCATCCAGATCACTTGTCCTCGCCGTTTTGTTCCTTTCTACTCAACTTTCTCCTCCCCTCAAAACAATGTCCCCAGCCCTCCCACCCCATTTACACAAAAGGAGACATGAAAAACATATAGGCACCTGGTCATGTGACAAATTCAAAACTAGTATGTCAATGAGAGGAAGACTAGGCTTCTTGGGAATCCAAACATTACTGTGAAGCCCAGACACGCTGCTCAAGCGACTGCCTGACATCAGCACATGCTCTTCTGTGAATGCTAAAAAACACTAAGATGTCACAAGCTGACATCAGGGCCATGATAAAAATGGGTAGCTCCTCAGGCCCATGAAAGGGAACCATAAACAGACGGCAGACAAAAGAAACAGCCTGAATGAGGGGTGGAGACCCACGACCGCACAACCACCCCCTAGGGCCCATGAATCTCCTCCATAGAGACAAAAGCAGGTATCCACAGCAACGGGAAGGGACCAACTGCACGGCGATTTTACCCTTCATGTTTTATAAAAAAGCTTAATTTTGTCAAACAAAAGCTGACATTTCATGCAGTGTTTTGGTGCTCTGCTCATTAGAGAGCATCGGTGTTAATCCAGAGAAATACCCAGTTATGGGGGAGATGACAGCTTGCTGCAGTAGGCAGAGAACCGTTAGTCAGAGGAGCCGATGTGGGCAGAGATCTCCAGCACATAGAGGGGGGAGGTGAAACTGAGGCCAAAGTGCAGAAAGTCAATCCCTCTGACACAAAGGGTGAAGACAGGAAATTGTCATGAGGGGGTTAAGCAGGGAGAGTGAGGTTGAAAACAGCTGCTCTTGATTGAGGAGCTGCTATTACATCAATCCATCTTTACCCCACTAGGCCTACTGATGGTCACCCAGGCAACAAGCAGAGTAGTCCAGCCCAGCTCACCATAGACTTTCTTCACTAGATCCTCCAGGGGTTTCACAGGTGTTCCAAACAACTACCAGACCAGCCTCAGGGCCAGTGGCATGTGCCTAGAAGCCCCCCAGCTGGCTCAGAAGGAAGTCAATCTGAATACAAATGCACCCCCCCATTATAAAATTCTGCAGCCACCTTAGAGTCAGCAGCGAAGCCAGAGAACCAAGTTAATCATGGGCTCTGACATTACTGCCTGCCCCCTCACCCAGTTTCCTACATTTCAAGAAGCTCTTCTAATCCATTTGTTGTCTGCGGTTCAGACAAAGGACCACCACGACACTGAACGCCTTTCAGGGGAGAGGGCAGGCCAGCTGGAGGTATGGGCCCCAGGAGAGCTGACCCGGGTAGACACAATGCTCTCCAGGACGCAGTGGAGAGTCGACAGCACCTACCAGCTGCTCCGCTTCATTCATGACCAGCGGCCGGCACGTCACTCGGAAATTGTGGTGTATTAAATATCACCGGTGGGTTCCAAAAATACAATGACACTGCATTGGTGCTGCATCGCTTCGTGAGGGATGAGGCTGAACTCGCATAACGGATACACTACTAATACTAAATACTAATCAACACTAGAACTTGTGGACTTAAGTGGAAATTAGCGGGAGAACACTTCAAAATGAATTTGAGAAAGCACAGCGTGTAGTTGAAGTACGGAATAGTCTTCCTGCTAGTGCAGCGCAAGCTAAAACCCTGAGTTCCTTCAAATTAGAGCTAGATAAGATTCTAACAACTCTGACTTATTAAGGTTCTCCCCAAACGAGCTTGATGGGTCAAATGGCCTCCTCTCGTTTGTAAATTTCTTATGTTCTTATCTGTATCAGCACATCAAATATTCACAGCATTTTACGTGAACTTAAGGTCTTGTTAATCTCTGCTTCCGTAAGACCAAGACCCGTAAGGTAAAACACCAAATATTTGATATTTAAGTCAGAATAATTTTACCACTGACTATCAGACAAAGCAGCTTTACTTGCCACAAGTAATTCCCCACGGATGGTGCGCCGTCTGAAACGGAATGATTAAACGGTACGTTTGTTTGCTTTGCAGAACTTTCATCTGAGCCTTTACGGTTCTGTGCAGCATGATTTTTAGATCAAAGTAGTGTTACGTGTACAACATTCATGCCTAGGGGAATACGTCAACTGCATGCAGCTTTTGTTTTCCTACAGAACTGCCATTAGGAGAGAGTACCGTCATAAACAGAGCGTCGGACAAATGCAGGTCATGTTCTGCCAAAGGGCCCCACCCCTTACATATGCAACCTGGCTAATTGCTTTGCACCACGGAGGACCATAAAAACGGGATTCATAAAACTTGCCTGAGGTTCTCATAGCCAAACCTACGCAAGGTAAACAAAGTCGTCCTGGCAAGCATCATATCTGGCATAATTCAGACAAAAATATATTTCTACTCAGTCAACGGCAGCATGCTAATAACAGCCAATCGCAGCCAAGGGTGTATCCAGGCACTCATTTACGGCAAATCTTAGTTCACATCTATTTAAAAATCGGATGAAGGTTTAACTAAGTAATGAGAAAAGGACACAGTTGAAGCTATGGTGCCTGACAAGCATCTGTTACGCATATACTGGTGGTGGGAGGCTTAGAGAGATGGGCAGGTAGGACACTCAGACACCGTCACAACACAAGGCCAAGCCGGATCACAGGCACGATTTGGGAGTCTTCTCCAAAACCCCAGCAGGAAACGCAAGGAGGCCGCGCTAAACATCCAGACGAAGGAAGGACTGGCAAACAGGAAGGATGAAAGCGACGCAGATGGACTCGGAAGGCGAGGATACACAAATGCATAAATCACTGCCAACACCTGGCTACAACTTCCTGGAAAACACACTGTTCACCCTCAGATCTGGCTGCAGCTTCAACACACGTGAACGGAGACTGGCAGCAAAAGTCAGACAAGGCAAAAGCACCTTCCATATGCCTTCAGAAGAAATTAGAAGTTAGAATCCAGTTCTTTAATCCTTAAAATCCAATAAAGCATTCTGTTCACAGGGACATCAATCTAGGCTGGTGACGTCAGTTAAACTACAGCTAAGATGACTAAGCAGAGGAGGAGAGGACAAACCCAGGGCTTTACACTGGATGTCTGGGAGATCCTTTAGTAAAGCAGGAATAATCTCTCTTAATAATCTTAGCCACATATTTTCAAAATATCCCAGAGAATAGATAGGCAACACAAACTATCCTTCTTTCTTTCCATGCAGTCTCAGCTGGTCAAGCCCACGGGCCCTAACCCACAGCAGGAGCTGACACCGAGGGCTTACGTCACCAGGAGAGAACATCCTGTTGGCACAGTAACGGCTCAGTTTACACTCTCTGCAACTTTTCAGCACACACTCTTTGTTTAGCCAGCAGGGACCCTTTGAGAATCTGTTCTGTCCAAATCCGTTTGCAGTACCATTCATTTGCATATGCCCAACACAGCACCAGCACGCAGAACTCAGCCAAATTAACAACAGGGAAACCCGGACCGCTACGGTGACTAATTCTAAGAATGAAGACAAACTGTGAATTTGTTAAGCATCTTTCAGAAACACACTGCCCTCATCTGTCCAATCGCCACTGTTTATTCTCATGAACACTCCAGACTGGTGGCACCGATTTTACTCCTTGAGTGATGCCATTCTCATTCTGAGCTCGGCCCGATATATCTTGCCTAAGCAGGTGCTCCCCCAAAAACCATCCTTGCCTGCATTCAAGTGTGAATGGAGGACCAGGGGAATCCTGCCAGCCACAGCAATGCCCACGGCTGACTCAGTCACATAACAGTAATGAGACGTGCACGTGGCTAATGGCAACAGAGATGACTGCGTGAGGTGAGAAATTAAGGCATTATAATCAGTTCAGTAATAATAAAAAATCCAGCCGCAAAGCTGGGCGAGGATATCTGGCAACCGGCGGCACGAGGGAGGCTGGAAAATACACCTAAAGAGCTTCCTCACACTTCATGCTTTACACCTTTATGCACAACTGCGACTAAGAGAACTAAAGGCTGCAGAAGGAAGAAATATGGTCCTGCTACAGCTACACAATCAAACAATTTTCCCAAAGAACTGGAGTTCATTTGCAGGAAATGTGAGTGATTACTGTGTGGATATTGCAGGTAGAGGGCTGGCTTTGCCACTGAGCAACCCCAGTTCTGGGGCCGACTCACCTACTACAGCCCGGCACCAGATCAAGAGCCGTGGAGAATTTGCCTTTGTATGTGAGCCTAACCGATGGCGTTAATACAAAGCCAGCATCATCCCCTTTCCATTTGAACAGCTTGTCTGTAAACCCCATCTTCAAAAGCATTTCCTTGACAGGCCCTGCAATCCTTAGAGAGAACTGTAGCCAAGGTCTTTTTGTCCACATGGCCAACATCCCATATGGAGTGCAATTTCATTTAAGTGGAGGGACTTTAAATATGTATTGGCTTGCTCCCAAAGGGTAGCACCACCCCAAGTGATAAACTCTTAAATCAACCTGACAGATCTGGAGCTCAGTGCTCTTTCATATTACCTGCTTCCAACTAGCAAGACAAACTTGTACAGAGTAAGAAAAGGGCACAAATCTGAACGCAACTAATAAGAACGAAAACAGCCACAGATGAACAACCACATTTTCACCAGCACGTACAGGCTCACTGGATCGCAACCCGGGAAAGGAAGTGAACACCACTGCAGCAACGGTGCTAGAAAGATGCCCTCCAGCACCATCATCTAAATGCAAATGGGAAACCTGCCTGTTTCCTAATGGGAAAGTTGTTTTGCGGGATCACTGGTCGCTGCTCGCTTATCTTGCCCTTTTAGCAAACCGTTGCTTTTACATCTGTGGGCCAGAATTCTTACAGCAGAAACACCTAAGCTAAAGACTGGCACCCAGACTGGGACAGAGGACGCCCACACACAGTACCGAACTCATCTCGCCTTCATATTCCTACTGGAGTCTTAAGCCTGCCTATGTCCAACCTCCACAGCATCTAAGTGGAGTTCACTGAAAATAGTCCGTCGTCAACACATAATTTACTCTCGCAGGTAACCAGCCACAGAGAAAGGGAAAGTTACATGGCCCATAGAGGGATCACACCCACAACAGCGGCGTTATGAACACTACGTATTAATCAAATGAACTATCTTTGGTAGTTTGTGCATTTACAGTCTTGCAAAATTGAGTGCTACAACCTAAACTTACTTCACAACGGAAATACTTATCAGCACAAAGATGCACAAAGGACCAGGCTGTGACATGTTTATGTCATTTAGTTTACTCCTTTCGACAGCAATATACATGCAGAATTAGCATGCACAGACATGTACAACCTCACACCCATTAAAACCCTAATCATTAACACTCCCCGGCAGGATATAGTCATGTTGCTTCCCTAGCTACTACACACACCTACACATACTGGTTCTTAATTAACAGACTAGGTTTTTTTATACACGCGTGACTAATAGTTACGTCACCAACATAAAACTGAGTTTACTGATCCAACACGATTCTCAAGATTTTATCTGAGAACCAGCCGCTTAAAAAAATGTCACGATAAATTAGCTTCCAGCGCAACTCATTGAGGAACGTTAACAGCCAAAACAAGCGCTGTGGCATGTTTAACAACCAGCTGTGACAAATGAATTATCCAGCTACTGGACTTTGTCTTGCCGTTTTTACCATTTATAGTGGTGGCACAAACATTTAACTCTATGTGGCATGTAAAATACCTAGATGTCACTCTGTCCTCCATACATGCTTAACAGTAAAAGCAGAACTGGGAAATGCCTGGTCTGAGAACAGCAACTGCTGGGAATACACCCCCCCTAAAATTTGTATTGTACCAGCTGTTCTTGGAAAGGATCCAGGACCTGACTTGAAACAAAAGGAACACCTAAGCTCTGAGCTGTGGATTAAAGTGCTCCACAACGTGTAACGAGGGACAATCAATCCTTTGTGAGGCTACATAAATTTTTCACAAGTGCTCAATTTTACATTCCCCACACACACCAACACCAACAACCCAGGCAGCCAGTGTATAATAGAACCAAGGGGACTTTGGATCTGAAGATTGGCGAAAATTTTCTGCTGCATGCTGGCAAGTCACAACAGACTTTAAAGACAAGGTATGCCTGCCTGCCCTCCTTACCTCCACCAGGAAACATGCCTATTATCCACACGTGCGTCAGAGCTGGGAGCCTACGTGGAGACTGTGGAACACAACAGTCATCCAAACGAAAGCCAAGGAGAAGTACAAAAAGCCAGCCTGTCCCACATACTCACACATCTGCCACCCACTCTCCCCCAACCCCCATCTTCTCAGGCTGGTGTCCTGAAGTCCACGGGGCTCAGATGGCCCACATGTTCCTACGGTTCACTCCCAGCACAGGCTGAACAGAGGCGAGTTGTGTCTGGTTTTATTTTAACCAACAGCCCGATGTTCTGCACACTGCAGTCACAGGCCTGACTCAGATCTCGCACCTGCTTCCAGTCTCAGGCTGTTCAGAGATGCGGCGGCTGTGCATGCTGCCAGATACAGCCCCCCACCATGCCTGCTGCACACGCACAGCTGCCCCAACCTGACAATTATGTCCAGTGCTCCACACCAATTGGTCTTTATTAGCATGATCTCTGTACAGGACAGGGACTGAGTAGTTAGGATTATAC
>JAODLD010000049.1:3841393-3856406 GCA_026781065.1 Mormyrops boulengeri
TGACAACCTAAATTCAGCTTCTCTGTTGCCGTTGTCTGACCATGCCAGGGAAACCGGCAACCCAAGGATGGCATGTGAAAAGGAGCAGGGAGACGAGAAGCCGTGATGAAACCGAGACAGGAAGCAGGAAAGGAACAGGACACATTCCTGCTGTTCAAGGTGAGATGAAGGCGTGGTCATGTGAAGAAGCTCAACAAGCATTTACTTGTTCGCATGTCTGCCTTGGAAACTGGCTCAGGATGAAGGAGCCGTTCTGAAGATCATACATTTTCCATTCCAGTCCCAATTAAATGCAATTTAGCCTTTCAAATCTTTGGTTAAACGTAGAAGCCATCAACTCTATAAATGCTGTACTGTAAAAGATCCCAGTGATAAATAATAATACCTCATTACAATAACTCATTAGTCATTTGCTGGATGGAATGGTGTACATTATAATCAAATAATATTTATTTAGCCTGTTGAGCATGTTTCTGTAGCTGCTTGCAAATGGACCGGTAGGTAATGTTAGCTGACGTCCATGTGAAGTAGACCAACGATGAGGTTTCCCAAAAGGATAGAAGGCTTCTCATCAAAGTGGATTAAACATGAGGTTCCCCAGTCAGCTGGGCTGTTCCTCCAGCTCAGGATGAAGCCGTCATGAGCCACAGTGGCAGAACGCACCTGGGCTTCGGCGTAGGTGAAGAACAAGTTGGAGAGACAGGCTGTCCCGCTCAAAGCAACATCAAACGACTTCAAAGAGGAATGCTGTCTGTCTCTGGGGCCCTCTCTTCTTCTCCGACGTTCTCATATGGCACCCGAGAGCATTCAGAAGCTGATGATGGGCCTACAGTGGGGGAGGGTTATTTGTCAGCCGTCAGGTAATTACCGCCACACGGCATGGACGCAACACCACACCGGTTCGTTAGGTGAGGCTCGATTCGTGGCTTCAAGTGCCTCACCACTGCTGAGATGCAAGCCCCGGCTGTCTTGGGTGAAAAGGCAACGAGAGTTATGACAGCTGACAGGGCTTGGAAGTCGGGGTGGAATGGGGGGGGTCAGGGCGGGGTCCCCTCGCCACACACCTGACAGACGTTCAGCGGGTAGCGGGGTGGAAGTTGCTCCTGGGGTTAGGGCTTGGACATGGAGCTGGGGAGGGCGAGGCCACGTCTAGGTTAGGCCCGGAGTTCAGAGGTTGTGGGAGAAATAATCGCTAACAGTCCAAGAGGTTGTGCGTGAGTGTATGTTTAAGTGTGAATGTTTACATGTTAAAAGCATTCAAGTAGGTGCTGTTGCGGTGCCATGGGTCCGTCGTAGCTTAAAAACAGCGGCACACTTACAGGATCCACGTTGGCTTTTATCGCGGGAGGCACAGAGCCTAAGGAAACAGAAATGATAATGATTCAAAGGAGTGACTTGAGGCTAGCTGTGGCGGCCATCTTTCTGGTTTATCGCTGTGATATTCAGCTGTTGCTGGGCACGTGGCGCAATCTGCAGCTGAGGCCAACAGCACCACTGCAGCCAAGGGGGTGCAACGAGTTTATAATTAAAATCTTTCCTTTCAATTGGGCGTGAGCCCCCACCCTGCCTTTGGCTAAATGAGCAGAATGTAATGGGTTGTGCATGCCCACCAGCATGAAGAGGTCATATAAGAAGTGCCCCCCACTACCCTTACAGGAATCTGGAAGTTCCTGACATTAGACTTCGATAACGGACCCCCCCAGAGCAGCTCGGAAACAACAACGATGCCCCCCCCATCCACAGTGCAAGCTCACCACTCATTTTATTCAGAACTTGAAGACACAGAAGGCCTAAGATGCTATTAACTGTGATATATCCATTACGTTCTCCAAGTCTGCAAAGGTTCGGGAAAAAAAACAAGCGCATTCTTCAGATGTGGAGGAGAGAGTGGGACAGTTACGCTTTCCGTTGTCTTTTGTCATATCAGTTTCTGCGTCCCTTTAGGAATCTTAAAGCACTTCACAATATGTCACAGGATGCGTAGAATGATCTGGTAATTGAACGCTAAGTGCTAAAAATAAAAGGCTAAAATTGTAGCCGCGGTCTCCCATTGAAAGGCCCCCGTTGGAGAGATGTTTTTTTTCGTTACTGTGTTGAGCCGTTGTTCTTTGTCTTTTATATTTTTGTCATCCCAGACAGGAAGGTCCCTTGAACAGGGGGACCAACAAGTTTTCAGGGTGACACAGAGAGTCATAAATGTCCCTTTTATTAGCCTGTCTGTGATTAGGAAGAAAAAGAGAGTTATGGTAGCTTATTGGGTTCGGGGAGAAAAGGGGATTTTCTCTGTTTCTCTCGCAGTCTCGCGCACACACAGAGACACACAGATGTACATAGACACACAGGCACGCACACGGGCGCACACACACACACACAAGTTCAGTTCCTTCAGTGTGGAGCTCTAAAGAAGGTAAGTCCTCATGAATATTTATCAGCCGCAGAACTGTCACTTGGCTCTGATTCTAATCACGGAACATATGCATAGAATTGTTCCAACCAACAATCATTCAGAATCAAATAGTGTCCAAGACCCGCCCACTCATGAATATTCATGACTACAACCACAAAGTGAAATCCTTTATGCTGCAAATAATACTCTCCAGCGGAGAAGGAAACTCACAGAGAAATAACATCTATTATCCGAGGCAGCAAGCGGCATGGTGCTTAGGGAGCTAGGCTTGTGTCCCGGAATGTTACGGGTTCAGATCCCACAATTCAGGACGTTCCGTCACACGTCTGAGAACCCATTCTGAAAAGTCGTGCTGTGCGGACATGGTCCTATGACCCACTCTACCAGCATGCCCCGTGCCAGCTTCATTTGGTATTTCCATGGAGTGCATTTCCCATTTCTTACACTCAGATCAGAGGGAGGGAAGTAAGTCAGGAAAATATTAGAGATGTTAGCCCAAACCTCTAGGGGGCAGCTACATTGAGTGGTAAATCGGCCGTCAGGGCTAAAGCACTTGGAGCAGGTATAGCAGGACCTATGACGGGACAAACCTCATTACCCCTTTAATTCTCAAAGAAAGATGTAATTATAAGGAATTAGTAAAAAGAAAGAAGGAGAAAAAAAACCCCTGGAAAGATCTGGAAATAATTGCCAGTGTTGCTGGAGAGAGAGAGGTGAGGCACAGCCCCCTTTGAAAAGCACCAAATTTCAGCCATGTAGGCACACAACAGCCCCCTGCGGGGCGGCCTGCCGGAAGCGCATTGAGCTGTCAGGGGCTTAGACACCCCAGCAGGGTGAGGGGGAGGGGGGTTCCGTCCAGTGCCCCTCCAGGATGGGCTCTTCCCTGTCTCCCTCGCTCTCTTTATCATTATTGTTTGAGACGTGTAGCCCAGCCTAGCAGTCTCCACGGTAACACCCGCCGCGGGGTCCCAGCCCGGAGAGTGATGCATTTAAATGGAAATATACCCAGTAAGGACTGATTCTCAGTCCTCGTCGGTTCTGCTCCTTCGTGCCGGCACCTCAGAGGACAGCTTACTTAGCAGGTAACGAGGCCCTGGTCGTCCAGCAGCTCCCGGCCTACAGAGATTAAAGCGGCCATGCAGGCTAATCTCCAAACTTAAGCCGTCCTCAGCCAATCCAAGCTGTCGAAAGCACTCGCTGTCCAAGTCGACAGTGAGCGGGGGAAAAAATGTAGAAATTTATAGACAAAAGAGAAAAGGATGCTGTGTAGCGTTACTGAAACATTATGGGGATGCTTTGAAAGTAGCCGGGTTAGAAGGGATGCAGAGAGCCATGTCTAACGTGGATAAAAGGATTAGGTGCTGAGGAGAGGAGCTCAGGTCCAGCTCTGCTCTGCACTGGGAGGCTTGGTCGCCATGACTGCGGTCACCAAAGGTGCCACAGCTACAGGACCATGTGACACGGAGTCCCGCAATGTCTGGTTGAAGGGCACAGCTTGTCCTGAGATGTCAGAGACCTGCCAATACCTGTAAGGGTTCTCAGAGGATGAAGGTTTCTGCTTTAGGTGCCGGAGTTAGTTTGAAAGAGTTAGCGCCCCTGGACTCCTGCCTTGGAGACCCCGCCTATCCACGACTCTCCTCCACCTAGGCCTAAATCGTCATTAAATTCTTGCGATATAAAAGTCAGCAAACAGGAGGGCTCAGGGCCTATAAACATCCTTCTGAGCCATCTAAAGTCAGTATGAGGAACGTCATTCTTTTCTAAGCCTTGGGTGTTTTATTAAGCCAAACAGATTCAAGCTAATATTTTATTATATAACTATTTTCTCCACAGCAGGCAGCAAACGATGAGTGCGTAAGTGTTGCCTAAAGACCACGATGTGTTTGATCCACCCCCCCCCCCCCCATGAAACCATACATGCATACTTAATCAAGATCAGTTCCACTGTTGCTGTCTGCTGTATATTCCGTTATACGTTTTAAAGCGGAGAACAAAAAATTTATAGGATTGGCTTTTCTGAAGCATTTTGACGCAGTATCGCTGAGATGCAGTAATACTGTCATCTAAAGTAATAAATTACATATTTCGGACGCGAGGTGTTTTCAGAGACGTATGGTCTTTTAGTAATTTGTTGTTTATCTTTATTTCTTAGCTTTTTATATTTTTTGATGTCATGTTTTAAAAATAATAAATACCGAAGTGACACAGGAATGCTAGAGTTCCCTCGGTCCCCTGCACGGGGACCCTGATCTGTTGATGTGATTCACATGTTTCTGTCCGCGTGCAGACTGAGAGAAATACACACCGCCGCGACTGAATTTAAAATGGTTTTGGCGTTCGGTCAGATACGCTCTGCATGCATGTATGTGCGGGCACGTCCTCACTTCAACGTGCACTTTGGCAAACGAATGCGGGGTAAATCCGCACCGCCGCTCAGACCACCGGCCTGCAGAAAGGTCCCCTGCGGCACGCGCAGCTCACCCCCCCCCCGCGAGCCACTCCCCCGATCCCGGAGTTAACTCTGCCGCAATGTCAGGATTTGTACAAGGAGACATACCCGGGGTAACTCGGACACTCTTCACCCATTAAATGTCCATCATTTAAATGACTCGAAACTCTTGCACGGAGTAGCCTTACTTTAATTAATGTATTTCCTAATTCTTTTTGTCAGCAGTAGTACACGCAAAGCCTGTGCAATTAGACAACGCGTATGAAGGCTGAAACCGAAAGTTTCCCTGTCGTTTTTTTTTACGAGCACCATAAACTCTTCGAGTTTTTACAAGTCCCTGTCTCATACATGTAAATCATTACAGACGCAGAATGATTCTCCAGCAAAGCGCAGCTTTTGCGGCCGTATTCGCAGCGAAACCGATCGCTTGGTGGAGGATTTTAAAATCCGCAATGGCTAACTCGTTAATGGCGCAAAATAATAAAGCAACTCGATCTTATCTCAGTTTTTGTTTTAATTTTATAGCTTGCGTTCTTATGACTCACGTCATGTTGAGAGTGCATAAACAGTCTAGGAAATAAGTTAAACATCAATCAGATGGGTGTACGATAAAGATGTAGGGAAGCAATTTATTTTTTCAAATATATAAATAAATTACACGTGTACTGTCGGCCAGATGTGTTAGAAGCTTGCCGAACGGCTGTAACTGTACTTTGTACATGTGTGATATGTGCACACATACTGGCCACTGGGAAATGTTTAGTTATAAACAGTCTTAATGATAGGAGCCAAAGTGTTTGCGAGGACTCAGAGAAATAGGCCGTTGATCTATTGAGCCTTAGGACTCAACACCTGATAGATGCAAAGCACTGGCATGACTACCGCGTTTAACGCCATGCAGATCCATGGCTGAGGCGGCACGGTGCGGTCTGCCACGTGTTTGGCTGAAGATTGAGCTTGGAGGGGTTTTGTTTGAAGGGGGTGGAAAACTTTCAGCTAAAAGTATGGGGAGGGGGGCACAGGTTTGGATCCTCTTACAAGCCCACCAGATGTTTATGGTCTTCAGCATCAGGGGTTTGGCAGAGGCAGGGAAAACAATCGCGTGCATGACTTGCGCTACTTTGTGGAGCGTGACAGAGCGTTCCGTGGAAACAGAACCGCTTTTGTCCGGCATAACTGGATATCCAGGCCCAGAACAAACTCCTGCAGTTCCCTCTCCTTGCAGCCGCATGAATCACCTGCGCTCCTCTGGCCCCAGGGCAGAAAGGGAAGAACCACGATTTAATTTGGATTCTTCCGGAGTAGGGTGGAAGGAAGAGCTCAAAGACCGTCCTCCGTTTTCTGCAGAGAAATCCAGAATCCTTCATCTGCCAGTTCATAGTCTACAGATTCATTGTTTGCGTGGTCACGTGATCAGCGCATGTGTAAGATTGTGGGAAAGAATAGCTAAATATGATCTCAGTAATTCCCCCCCAATGTAACTAAAGGCCCTTACAGACCTCGCTCAGGCATCGGGCTGATGTTACTATTATGCGAGATGCGGATTACTGTCACTAATTTCCTCTAAGCCTGCCAGGTATTAACCTGTGAGTGAGAAAGACAGCAGAGGTGCATGATGGGTCTCCGAATGTGGGGGCGGAGCTGATGTCAAACCGCGTTTAATGTCAGTGAATTTCTCTGGAGGCTTAAATGTGACTGACAGTCGCCCTTTTTGACCCGCTATTAGAGAAAGAGCCGTAATTTTATTATTCAGCCACAACAGAAGTCCCTTAATCGTGTGAGCGAGCCTGGTTCTGGTTGGTGAAGGGTCATGTGACGGGAGGATGTTTTGACTTAAAAAAAAAAAGTGACCACTCGGGTACAAAGGGCAGAAAAACAACGCCGAACCGTTGTTCTGCCGAAAATTAACAAATGGCCACAATGTCGCGCGGACGGAATCGTGGGACCTTCCGATTCCTGGGAATGGAGTTGGAAAGGAAGTCTGAAGAGATCTGTGAAGTCAGTACCAGGAAAAAAAGGACAGGTGGAAGTCATCACCGCAGAAGATAACACCTGTCACTGCCCCCCCCCCAGTGTAGGAACAGATGGGGGCCACTATCCTTCCCTGTTTGATAAATAAACGAACACGTGAATGCAAGCACACATGTGACTAGACATGTATGGACGCCAACAATCCAGTACTTAGAAACAAATCACCCTTGTCACTGGGAGGAGCAAACACAAGGAGCAAACCGAAGTATAGTAGCAGCACCTCCATTCTCACGGAGCATTGATCCCCTTCCGGTCCTCAGAGACCCACGTATCTGACCTGATCCCGAGGGAACAAAGATGTAGACTGTCTGACAGGGAGTGGAGAGGGAGCAAAACCATGGGTCTCCGAGGACCAGGTGGGGAAACACTGCCATGGAGTCCAATGTGGTCAACTGCTCCCAAAACGAGATAGAAAAGATCCTGTTTAGAAGTGTGGCGGAAAGCGGGATGGGAGGCTCAGCCTGATCCGGCCCGTAATCCTGCATAGATTAATAGAGGTCAAGGAACAGCTTCGGCAGAATTGCGTTTGATGCCATGTGACATAATGCCTTGTAAAAATGACTTGCAAAGCACATGCAATTATGCCCTTCAGAGCTCCATAAATAACCTCATTACACTGTTTTTGGCAAACTGCCGTATAGATTTTCCCTCCCCGATGCACCATGCGTGTAGCGGTGAGCCGAAATGGGCTTTGAGATGCCCACAGAGGGCTTAATACAATGTCCGTCATGCATTAGCGTGTTCAACAGGGATGCGTGTGATCATAAATGAAAGTCTGAGCTCTTTATTTAGACCGACCCCTCTCTCAGGCCCGTTGTTTTGGTTGCCCCCTCAGCCCCCTTCCGTTCCCTAGGCCGAGCCATTAACCGCAAGGTTCTCTGCGAACGGCTCCCATATGGTGATGTTAGGAGTGACCCCGCTCTACTCTGTTGTTCTTGGGTCGTCCACAGAGCTGAAATCAATTGGCGAAGGGGTCCGCACTCGGCAGGCACGAAGGGCCGGTGAGACCCGAGGGCGTCTGCAGCGCAGACGGGCTCCACGCCCGGCCTTGAGCAAACACCACCCACTACACCGGCCTGGGACGACAGGAGTGATGGATGCCCCCATCAGAGAGCATTGCCCGTGTGTAAACATCTGCATTCCACCAGTGAAGCACTGTTTCACCACTTGCCCTCCTGCCCCCATCTCTATGTACAGTCAGAAAATAACATGAGGAGCTCAGTCTGATGTTTATTTAAAAAATTTAAAACCTATGGTCAGCTAATCCAGTTGAAATATCGATTTTATGAAGGGGGGAAATGGATCGGACACAATGGTCAGGTCGTACGATCCTGGCTTATTCGTTGTGGGTGGACTTCATTCATCTTTGCTGCATTGGTTAATGTGAGCATTAGAGTCTGAGTTATTGGGAAATTGCTTCTGTACCCCAGGAAAAATTCCCAGGTCAATAAATGGCCCATTCTGGTAATAAATATGGACATAAACCTTATTTAATACGCTCATCTGTGTCTGAGTTACCTTAATAACATATATAATGTAAGCGTGTTCATTACACGTACAATAAAAGCCATTTAAAGCCACAGACAAGCAGCTTCCTGAGAATCTGTCCGGTGTCAGGGGCTCCAACATTAAAGCCGTCACTTTAGAGTAATAGAGCATTGACTGCAGGCTGGAGTAAATTAACATGTCGAAAGTAGCGGCAGGAATGTGCAGATTAAACAAACCCGGAGGCGACGGGGAGACTTTGCGTGGTAACAGATTCCCCTCTCGCCCTTCGGAACCACGGCTGGGACTTTCTCGCGTTTGACACTTAAAACCTTTGTTTCAAATAATAATCCAATAGTAACCACGGTGACCTGGCTGCACAGTACAGACGGCCCTTTGTCCCTAAAGGCCTTGAAGTGCTAAGTCCATCTTACACAACAGTGTTTCCCAATCTGCTCCTTGGGGAGCTGCAGACAGTCCATTTTTTGCTCCCTATTGGGAGCTGGGAGGGAGCAAAAACGTGGACCGTCTGTGGGTCCCCAAGGAGCAGATTGGGAAACGCTGCATTAGAAGAATTGCAAATTAAAGACATATAGACATGATGTTGGCAGAGCAGGTAAATGTTCATAGGATATCCCAAAAAGTCATAATGGGGCAGGGGCATGTATAAGCTGGCAGATTTGGCGGGGGGGCAGTACTTCAAGGGGCTCTTGAATATGTGAAATTATACTGGGAAGCAAAGTGACAATTAGTCAGGAGGCCCAGAATTGATAGCTACACCCCTGTATCCAGGGGATCCTTTGCCCGTCATGATTGAATCGAGATTTTCACCGCGATTATCTGTGAACATTTACTGAAAAACTGCTACTTCCTCACCAGTAATATTAAAAGTTTCCTGCAGAGTTCCAAGATTGGGTTCAATGCAGGGGTTTTTCTGGGGGGGCAATTTTCCCATGACGATGTGCATAGCCCCCCCCCCCGTGGCCCCCCTAAATACATATGCTACTTGGGTCTGATATAAATGTATTATTATTACTATTGTTGTAATTTTCATTTATACATGCGGCTAAAACCCTACGCACTGGGAACAGGCGAAACACAAACGTAACATTTTCTTAACGGACTCTTAACGCGCGTGCGCCAGGTGGTCGAGTCCCTTCAGTTGGTGAAAAGCAAAGTCAACAAAAAAAATAAAATAAAATCTAACTTGTGGAAGCAAGACAATCTAAAGAAGAAATCAGAGTGAGCTACGTATTTGTAAAAACTGCAAAATGTGACTGCGAAGCGTAAATAAATAATCGTTTTCAAAATTGTCTTTTGATCTTAATGCTGGCAAAGTAGTGTAAGTAATACATGGAGGACATTAAGGTCAAATGCATCTGCCCCCCCTAACAGAACAAATGTCTGCTCCCCGCAGCTGAAATGGTGTAGAATCTGCACTGATTCAATGGGGAACTGCGATGAGAAATAATCTAGCTCCAGTTAGCCCCGCTACGGCGCCACCGCCTGTCGCTGACGTGGCTACAATCTGTGCCCCGCGTTGGAGATCGAGGCTCATCACGGCTTCTTGACCCCTGGCTAAAGCCCTACACTCACGCATTAAACAGATGTAGCCCTTCACTTTAAAAGGCACTAATAAACTAACTGAAAGATGCACAGTCGCAGCTCACACAGCACATCTCGCACGCAGGCGCTGACGAGGCCGGCACTCACGGCTCGTTAGAGGTAACTGTGACGGAAACGAGAAGCAGCTGCTTCTCGTTGAAATCAATGAAATGCCTTTGAGGGCCGCCAGTAATTTGCCAACCCTTTTTTTTTAAATTTGATTTTCTGAACAAGAATTCTAAGCTTTACTTTTTAAATGAACTTTTAATTTAAATTTAATTTTTTATGCTGCAAATGTAACTAATAAAATCGAGAAGGGCGTCTTTTTTTGTTTGTATATTTAAAGAAATTGATACATTTAAAAAAAATATAAAATAGCTAAAATAAATATAAAATAAATAAATATTACTTAAAGAAATAGGTGGTACCAACAAACAAATTTTACTGGTGATATTGGTTTATTGGTTGTATTTTTTTTAGCTAACATAACTTGTTATAATCAAATTTAAAACAAATAATATAGAGTAAACACTGGCTAGCGTATCTCAATATGGCCGTAACAGGGCCGTAACAGGGCTGTGTTTGCATACGCGCTTATGCTGCTGTCAGCGGCTTCCTGGCGGCCTCGGTGATGCACGCGGGTTCAGGGAAGTGGGCGTGTGGAAAGTGATGTACCCTTTCACCTCCACACATGTTCAATGTAGCCCTTCAGAAGGTGCGGGCACCATCCAAGCGAGTCAAATAACTGGATCAGTTTTCAAAGCTCACCTGTTCCTCTTTGCAAACGACCTGCTCTTTTGAGTCTTACCTGGTTTACTTTGTGGTAGCTTATGAACACCAGCCCCTTATCCTGGCGGCTAAATGCAGTTTGGTCTGTCGTTTTTGGCTTGAACAGTTTTTCTGTTTGTTTGTTGTGCATGCCACATTCCTCGGGTTACATGATTCTGTGCCGGAGCCGTTCCGGCTTTCCCACACGGCTTGAGTGCCCCGGCACACAAAGAGGATGACTGCCTCTTTAAGCAAATTTAGATTCTGTGATTGGATGATGACAAAATTGGCCTTTGACATTGTATTTGTGTTGCAAGTGAAAAATCACAGAATCTCCCCAAAATTGCCTTTCGAGATTTCTATGAAAGACTCAGCTGTGTCCTTTACAGGAGGAAAAGCCTCCTTTCCCGCTATCAGCGGGAAATGTGACCTGCTCCATCTGCACCAACAATAATCTTAATCTTAGAGCAACTACAGCGTGATTTTGATTTTATTTAAAAGTACACACTCTTCTAAAATTTCAATACTTGCCCTACCAGTAGTTCTTTATTGACTACACAGCACTAAGCAAGTACACCATGAGTATGCAATTTGTGCGTACAAAAATAATACAAACACTCAGGGGATTCTGGGTAATGTGCATTAATCTAGGAGCTACCTATCAGCCGTCTGGGCCTGATTGGACGATTGAACTCCTGGAGATAAACACTTGTGTTCCTTACTGAAAATTTTAGGAGCGGCACTTAAATCGGCACGCAATGCAACACATACATCTTTTGTTCTGACTTAACTCCCCAAAACAATAGAGGATGAACCAGGCTCCAGAGTACTGTTCGTTATTTGTTAATTACCATGGGGTTTAATCGCTATCATAACGGAACGCAGCGTTTTATTTAAATTTTATTTATATGTCCTGCGACATGTTTAGAATTCATTATTATATCTGACCTTTCATTTTCCACAGAATAAAAAAATTATGTAACAATAGCAAGTTTCACCACCGACACTGGCAATATTAGACCAAAGTATATCCGTTATCGATCAAATTTTCCGATGCAGAAATACAGAGACACAAGCAAAAAAGTTTCCATTAATGTATTAAATGTAACTGAGGTACAAAAATAATTCCATCTGTTCAGTTTATGCTCTGCTGCTTTTCCTGCACTTCCATGTACTGCAGTCAGGCCAAGTTCCTGCGGTGTGAACACGACAAAAGATCCCTGGATCTGGAAAAAGGTTCTGGTTCCTGAACTAAGTTCCTGCGGTGTGAATGCGACAAAAGTCCCTGGATCTGGTTCCTGAACTAAGTTCCTGCGGTGGGAACACGACAGAAGTTCTTGGTTCTAGGAAAAAGTTCCTGTGATAGGAAAGCGCCTTGTCTCACTCACGCACTCACTCATTCACACACACAGACACACAGACACACGCACGCTTGTAATTATATCATTGTGGGGACTCCCATTCATTTCTATGGGGAAAACTGTAATTCCAACATGACGACCTTAACCCCTACCCAGTCCTAACCCTAACCTAATGAGTAAAGACGGCCTAGTTATTAAATTTAGTCACACTAGCTCCAAAAATGGTCGCAAAATGCGACTAGATGGCCGCAGTCTGAGTGGCTGTGATATCAAGTTTACTGAAGGTAGATGTATTTTCCTTTGGGTTTATGGTTTGATACCTTGATTTTCTGCTGCAGGCATTATTCTTTCCTAGCTTTTTAACATGCCGCTTTATGTTCCTTGTCCAGATATTCAGACAGACTGTCAGTTTGTCATCTTATGAAACACACTAAGCCATTAACGCCACTTGCCACTGTAATTAGTACATCATTGTCAAAGGTGCAAAATAGCATGTTTTTTTTTCAGGACTTTAGGTTTGATTTTTAAATAACTACAATTAAAGTGTTAGAATAAATAATTCCCATGCCGCTGCTGGTTCAGGTCCGTTTCTGTCTTGCCAAATGCTCCTGCAGTCTTCCTTGAATACGGCTGGTATCTTCTTTAGGCCCATGCGCCGCGTTCCTCAGATCCCTCGGATGTCTTCCTCCCCCCAGCCAGCCCTGCCGCTCTCCCTTCATCGCCCCCTCCTTGTCGGTTGCCCCTTTGGCTTGTCCTGCCTCCTCTCCATCCCGTCACTGGTCACCTTTGTGTATCTCCCTTTGAAGTCAAGCAGCTTCACTCTCCCTGTCTTTCATCTCACTCCCTGGCGGGGGGGGGGGGGGGGGGGGGGGCCCCGCGGTAAACCTGAGCAATAATCCATCCCCACAAAATGATTGGTCTCCCCCTCGGTTTGTCCGACATCACTGCTGTTCGGTTTTGTACGTACAATCCTCACTGATCCACAAGGTCGTCCAGGTTCACAGGCAAGGGGGGACATCATTCTCTTTGGGTTGTGGGGGGGTATCTTGGCCTAATTCAACTGGACACAGTCCCCCCCGGGCTGTGCACGACGATGTTATGATTCAATTTACGTTTGCATGTGTTCGGTTCTACAGTGGGCGAGGCTCTATATAAATGACCTCAGGAGAGAATCTCACTCTGCTCTCCACAGATTCAAATCAGAAACGTGAGAGGCAGGCTTTGTGTCACTCTGCCCCCCAGTGCCGTCACTCCCATGATGGACTGCTGTAATTGTTGGCCTCCCATGAGTACCTGTTCCCAACTGGAAGTAACAAACGTACCATAATGGGGGTGGCTTGGGGAAGGAGCTCGTTTTGTTTTCCGCATTAAATCAGCACAGAGGCTCAAGCTAATGGAATCATTTACTGAGGGGAATCTAATCAGCAGTAGACCTCTGCAGATTCTTCAATGGTTTTGGAAGGAAAACGGTTATGCATTCAATGCAGTGTCTTCGAAGTACCACTTTAAGTGTGTTCACTATAATGTCTTTGCATTATGCTAATTTAGGTGGTTGCTAACAGCCCTGCATGCCAGCCTTATAGTTCTGGCTCATTCTGCTTGTCATCAAGTCAGATTTCCATCTTTTTTGGTTAGTCTGGTACAGTGTGCCGTTAATTTGAAAAAACAAAGGAAACTCAACCATGTTTATTCCCTGTGGAATGCTTCATTAAATTCTTTTTGACGCAGAGAAATTCTAGCCTCTTGTATCATGAAGTCACCATGTAGTTCTGCTGGTTTTGGGGAACCACTCCTGCCCACAGTCCTGTGTTTTTGCATTTTCCTGAATCCTTACCCAAAGTACGCTTGCTCAGATGCTGCAGGCTGCGTATGTAACTCCACATATTCATTCAGATAAAGGCTACAGACTCATTATGATACCAAACCCACAACACTATAATAATAATTTGTTTTCATCTGTAGACATTTTAATTCTGGAATTTTCTTGCTAGCAGTAACAGGCTCTCTGGAAGCCAATTCATGCAATTAAACCTTCCAAGCACCGTCCCCCAGAAACCTCGTCTCGACATGCTCACGTTTCCATGGTAACGCTACCCAGCTAATCCCAGACTGTGTCAAGTTATTGAACTCAGTATTACATGCGTATTTCTGGACTGTAAGATTGGGCTGTGTTATGAAATGATCTCCCCAGGCTCTTATGTGTTAAATTTGCTTTCCCACAAAAAAATAAAATCTAAATGAAAATTAACTGATGAATGCCATGTGAAATTCCTCAGGGCTTTGTTTGCAGAATATCTTCATTTCCTGAACACCCGATGGCCGTGGGTGTTCCAGTTCCATAGTATTTCAAACTGACTCAGTTTCAGTTAAAACTGTTCAAAATTTGGATGTTCGCCCACTTATTAATAATACATACCACATTATTTCATTTAAGCACTGTTAAATTATAGTAAAAAATATACTATATACATAAATGTAAAGCTACGGTTTCATTGTGCAGTGTACGATGGTCTATGTTGTGCTTACCATGTGCCATTTTGGGGTACGGTGGCCCTTTTAGGACACATGACTGACACTATAAACGTGTCCCAGTCAGTCAGCTCAGAGGAATCGTTCCCTTCCTCCCAAGACAGAAGCCATTAGTCACAGATATTACCATGCCAATAAGGACATGCTCCCCATCAGTGCTCATTTTTACTAATTGCTTCATTCCACACTGGATAGTTAGCATGTTAATCAGCATACAGGACCACTTACACATATGTGTTTCCTGTCTTAGGGCCTTTCATATGGGAAGCTTTAAGTCGACCGAAAGAGAAGATCTCTCGTACCCACCTTATGCTAATCCTGTGAGACTGTGATAAGGAAGCTGAAATCGGGGTGCGGGGGGGGGGTGCGGGGCCAAAA
>JAODLD010000049.1:3856506-3868945 GCA_026781065.1 Mormyrops boulengeri
CCCCACTCCGCCTTGTCCAAACAATCGGCCAGATGCAGAATGCTGCCAAGCTATGAGATAATAGAGGAACGAGACACAAACACCGACTTAGATGTTGAAGCATAAGCAGAAAATCTGGAAATATAAAGCAGAGCAAAGTAGCGCTTCCTCGAGCACAGTCTGCTGCATTATCCATAGCCGGGCAATCAGTCCAATCAGGGCCAGTTGCCTGGCAGGTAGCAGCTGGCTAGGGGAAGGTGACCATGGAAACGTGAAATGGCCATACCCAGCCCTCACCCTGACTCGTCACAGCTGCACTCTGAGAGATCTGTGAAAGGACAGCCTAAAGTTCATTTGTGCAAAAACGTACGAAGTGGCTTAGAAATGAAAAGTAAGCCACACCCCCATTGTAAGACTTATCCACCTGGCGGCTAAGCCCCACCCACATAATTCTGTGAAAGTGGTTACAGTGAGGATTTAAACGTAAACTTCCTATATGAAGAGGGGACAGGCGTCTGACCAATGCAAAGCCGCTTACAGCTCTGGGAGAACTTCCAGTCACATGACCGCTTAGCTCATCGTCTGGAAAGTTGTTCCCGATATGAACAGTTTCAGAACTTTGCTCCGTGTACCTAATGTATGCATGGCTCATTATGGTGATTGTTTAGGAAAAGGCGGCTCAGCTCAAATCAGTATTTACTGTGGCTCTGAAATTACCCATCTGCCCACACTCTGTTTTCTTTGTTAATCAAAGGCTTGGACAATCAGCATGTATCACCGCTGCAATAGCTGCGAGAAACAGATGTTTTCTGATTAAGTGTTCGCTCCGTACTCAAGCAGCCAAGTTAAGGCTTAAATGCAACAGAATCCAGACTCTACCAGTCCTCAGTGAACCGACCCCCCCCCAATTCGAAACCTGTGCCCAGTGCCTGCCACCCCCCCCCCTTTCCTGCAGGGAGATCAATGTCTCCTGATTGTGTTAGTTTCCTGTTTGGGGTATTTCTGCATGTGGCCGCCGCCCACACGTAAGCTCCAAAGGGGAGGAGTAGGAAGGGATGGAGGGAGGGAGAGAAAGAGAGAGAGAGAGAGGGAGAAAGAGCTGAAAGTGACCCTGCCCACTTCTCCACAAACACCAGGTATGCCACATCTGACCTGGGCACTAAGCTGACGTACCTACATTCCCACCTCCCCTGAGGAACACAGCCACTTACACAGGTCACGCGCTTACGCTTGAGGAATATTAAAACCATTTAAAGAAGGCAGACATCTGCTGAGCTCATAAGAAAAACGACAGAAACTCCTAACAGAAAATTGGAGGCTATTTTACTCTGTAATAAACAAAAATGGACCCCCTAGCATTAAGGATGAAATGCTTTACTTACTGCCCGAGCCGTTACAGGCTTTAAAGAGCGAAAACGCCACGTTAGTGAGTAACAACCCCATGCGTCGTATCTGCAAGCATTTATTTTACATTCTCTTTACGAATTTTACGCGAATCAGTCTTATTTTAAAAAAAACAGCCCATGAAGATAAAACGTTTTCTGTTTTTTTCTGTCTATGCATCCCCGTGCAGCACCTTCCGGAAATCTCAGGGCATCTTGGAGATTTCGCCGCACCCTGGGGCAGATTCGGAGACCTCCGGTATAGTGGGGTGGATCAGTTCCGTGAGAGAGACGGCCGGCAGCGTCCCTGGGGTCGGACTGCTGGGAGGCCAGATGGGTGAAAACAAAAACCAGTAAGTATCCTGAAGAAACTGGCTCTCTGACGTCAGGACCGATTCCCTATGCTGCTCCCGTCTCTGTCCAAAAGCCTGGAGCTCCCTTCAATGAGATGCTGACCAGATCACATGGACAGACCTCTATCCACGTTCCTGTCCGCCGTACATGTCAGGGGTTTTCCACTGCTGGCTGTGGACCAACTCGAACCCGGAGCAGAGCATTCATCTCAGTCACTGGGAACGTAAAATGGCTGGAACAGCAATGAACAAACACAGTCCTTTGGGAACAATTTCAAAAATCTCCTTGAGGAGTTTTCTCTTTTTTTATACATGTAAGCCAGCAATTTCTTTTCTCTCAGAAGCTTCTGGAGCTCACAGACCTACGAGACCGCATTTGGAAAGGTGTCCCCTTGTGCACGCAGTACACAATGACACAGTGTGAAGACACCCTAACCACAAATCGGGCTTGTCACAGACCAGACAGACCCTTTCTAAGAAGACAAATCACAGGTTTTCAAACCAAAAAACATTTCAGCCAGAAAAAATTACATTCATATTCATTCCATAATGACCCGATCTGCTTTGTTAACTTCATTACATTTTTTGGAACTACCTTAAATGTGAGTGACGGGAAAATCCCCCCCACCCCGGTTCAAGCCACGTTTGGTTCGGCCCACACAGCTCCCGGGGTTTACTGCCCCGCCACTGTGTCGATTGGCGTCCATCGAATACGGCATGCACCGGGAGACAGTACGAGCCCAGGTGGACACGCTCTGCTGCAAAGGGAGGCTGGAAAGGGAGAAAACACGGGGGGGGGGAGGTGGCCATGAGGGCCACGGAATCCTGACCCGGCTTTGTCCCAGAGCCGGGGAAGGCGGTGGCGGTCTGTGCACGTGACCTTACGTCAGACGGTCAGAGATAATGGGGTCGAAGGCAAAACTGGCTCATATGTAAAACGAGTACACAGCTGTGTGATACAGAAGGGCTTGAATGAAGGTGAGGATGCAAGAAAAGTAAACGAATAACATGGCAGTATATTACAAAGAACAATTTATACAAAGACATACCAATAAAATGAAAGTTCAAACGGTCTATATCTCAGTATGCGAGAAATCGCCATAAATGTGACGTGCGCGAAACTCGTAGTTCCTTTCCTACAAATACATGGCGAGCGTGCCAGTTTGGTCCTTCAGAACTACATTCCAGTCCAAGACAACATTTCCACTGTCTTGTTGCAAAGGGGCAGCAATGATGTTGTGTAAAAGTGCAGCTTCCTGCTCCTCATTCCCTATATCCCTTTTTTTCCGACGTAGTTTAAAGTGCATGGATGAGGTAAACAATTTTATTATTTCGCAACTTTCCTCAGAAATGGCCAGCTTCGAGTTAGTTTGTGGTTTCTTTATCCTTCACACCGGAACCATCCCGTCCTGCACTGGTTGCACTGGGGACTGCATTTCCTGGACACTTGTTGGGATTTTGTTATGTTGCGCCGCTGAAGATATTCCCATTCTGGCCATGTCCCTGCCGACACAGCACACTCGAGTTAATGCGCACGTGCCAACGCCCAGTTCTCCCTCACGGGCTAGCTGGCCACGGGTTTGGGTACCTTCGGAGACTTACTCCTGCGTCATGCGGACTGCGGCCTCGGGGCTGGGGTAGCCGGCGGACCTGAAGTTGTCCCTGGACCTCTCCATCCCGATGGCGTGCAGCCAGTCTCCCACGGATCCCCCAGAGGAGGACAGCTGCTCAGGGCTGTTCGGATCCAGCAAGCCGGTACCGGTCCTGGACAGGGAGAGAGATGAGGCAGGTTGCATGTGAGTGAGTATTTCAATGAGTATGAGTATATGAGTGGGTCTGTGAATTAGTGTGAGTATATGTGAGGCTGCATGAATAAGTGTGAGTATACTATATGAACAAAAGTATCCTGTAGTAATTACAGGAATTGGCCACATAAGCCCAGCACCGTCATTGGATGCCACTGGACACCTTTCCAGCAAGTCGGTTCTCCACATTTCTCTCCTGCTAGAGCTGGTCAACCGCAAGTGCAGTGATTGCGAGGTTGAAACATCTGAGAGCAGGTTCAGCTGCGAGGTGGGGGCCACACAAGCTCACAGAGAGGGACCTGATCACCCAACATCGATACCCAACCTGAAGGGCGGCAAATCCCACCAGCAATGATCAAGCATCTAATGAAAAGCCTTCACAGAAGAGAACAGGCGACTATAGCAACTGAGGGTCAGCCGGCTTCATATTAATACGCTGTGATTCAGAGTGAGATGTTGGACAGGCTGGAGTCCCAATACTTTTGTCCATAAAGTGCATGTGTGACGTTGCATGAAAGAGAGTGTTTGTGGGGCTGTATTAACAAGTATGAGTATGTGGGTGTCTCTGTGAATGAATGTGAGTATGTATGAGACCTGTGTGCGTGCGTGTAAACACGTGTGTGCTGAGTGTCAGGTGCCTCACCGCGGCGCCTCCCCTCCCGTCCTCTTCAGGCTGCTGGGATTGCGAATGAGTTTGTCCAGCATGTTGACCGTCTGGCTGAACTTGGGCCTTGCACTGCGCTCCATCTGCCAGCAGTCCAGCATCAGCTGGTGCAGGGCGACAGGACAGTCCATGGGCGGGGGCAGCCGGTAGCCCTCCTCGATGGCTTTGATCACCTGGGATTGTGGGAATGCAAGGGGTCAAAGTTCAGAGGGCTTTATAGTGTCTGGACTCCGATTCAATTCTGCAATATGCAGCTCAGCAGGCTAGAGATCTGTGACTGTGGCCGGAAGGGTCGTTGGTTCAAGCCCCATGCCTAGCAGAGTAATCATATCACCATTGGGCCCTTGGGTAAGGCCCAGCTGAGTGCTGCATGGCCTTGACCTTTGACCCCAAAACTCTCACCTGTATACAGAGGTGTGTAAAAACTACCCAACTTCACAGGGATGAAGGAGATGCATTTACATACTATATTTAGTCTCAAGCTGCCTATTTGCTCGAGGATCCCATTATTACTTTAATGAAGCTAAGTAGCTGGGCATTTATTTTTTAATATCTCTGCTCACAGGTACTTGTCATTCTGGTAACAACGCATGGAGGCTAGCTCTGTGGCAGTTTCTGGAAAAGCAGGTGAGGCACTCACATCCTGGTTGCTCATGTCCCAGTACGGCCGCTCGCCGTACGACATCACTTCCCACATGATGATGCCGTAGCTCCACACGTCGCTGGACGACGTGAACTTCCTGTAGACGATGGCCTCGGGGGCCGTCCACCTGATGGGGATCTTCCCCCCCTGTGGTCGATAAGTCCCCCGTTATGGCGGAGTGGGCACTTAATTCAGACCAGGTATTTAGGGGGCAGAGAGGTAAATTCTCTTCTAAAATCTTACCCTGGTGGTGTAGGCGGCCTCCGGGTCGTCCTCCAGCACGCGCGACATGCCGAAGTCGGACACCTTGCACACCAGGTTGCTGTTGACCAGGATGTTCCTGGCTGCCAGGTCGCGGTGAACGTAGCTCATGTCCGACAGGTACTTCATGCCCGAGGCGATGCCACGCAGCATGCCCACCAGCTGGATCACCGTGAAGCGCCCGTCGTTGTTCTGCGGAACAACGGCCAGGTGAGAGAAGCCTGGAAAATCCGGCTCCACTGGGATACAGAGCTGGTCCCTAAACATTACGCCCACTGCCCCGCCAGTTCGGTTTGGTTGCTACACACGTCCAAACAGCGACGAGCGACTCACCCTCAGAAAGGTGTCCAGGGATCCGTTTTCCATGTACTCCGTGATGATCATCACCGGCTTGCCTGCATGGACAGGACGAGGGCGTCAGCGCAGCTTGGACCGCTCATGGGAAGGGAAAGGACCTCGAGCAAGGAGAACGGACCTTGGGAAGGTCTGCTCACCCGTCATCTGGACCTCCCTGCCCCCCTCCCCCCCAACTCCCCCATAGAAAATTTGTCTCAATGGGACGCCACTCATGAAGCATGACAACTGCCTCGCTCGCAGTGGATGAAAGAGAGCGCTCCTTTGATTGACAGCTCCCGATCTGGCCTGAGGAGACAAAGACCGCCCCCATAGCCCTAACTCCTCCTCTGCCTTATTCTCTCTCCCCTTCATTTGCATGATTTTTGCATTTTTTGGCTTTGTTTACATTTCTGGACGCGCCGAGGGGTCCTGGTTACTATTCTTCGGATTCCTGGGTTGCCGACTGGTTACCATGGAGACAACATACTGCTATCAAAATGGTATAAGAGGCGGATGGTGGTGGTGGGGGGGGGGGGACACCAAGAGAACGGCACAATAGCCATAACAAGCTCACCCTCTCTGAGGCCTGTTTAACCCTGACCCGCTCTACCACTCCCTCGACGACATTTAATACCCACACCGGAGACGATCTCAAACAGTTATTAAATAAATGCATGTAAAACATCCCAGCCAGGCCTGAGGAGATGAGGAGATGAGTGTAGTTACAATCACAACATCGTCCATCCGGACTATCACCGTCCCCTTTGCACCTCTGCATGTAGAGTGGTGTTGTGTTTTCTGACTCTTGCTGTCTTGGGCTGGGCGGGGGGGTCTCCTCCTCCCATCCTTGCCCCTCCCTGCTCTCTCACTCTTTCTCCCTGTTCTCTGAGAGCAGTTAAGAGCCCAGAATGGTGTCTCAGAGGAGACCGCAGTGCTCATCTTCTATTCATACCCGCACTCGCCAAGCTCTCATGGCGCTGTCCGCCCAGAGCCCAGTATCCAGAGGTCCAAATGCCGGCGAACCAGCACTCCCGTCATTCGAGCAAGAAGAGGAAAAAAAATACAAAAACTCCATGCCAAGAAAAATGAAAGCCCAAAGAACGAATACAGATAGAATATCAGCCCAGAGCCCTGGAACCATGTGGAGCTGACACTGTGATGAATGACTTCTTCTTCACATACTATGAAAAAAGCCACCTCAGCTGGGTTCCCTGGGACGGGCTCCTTCCCCATGGGACTGGGGGTCAACTGGTTCCCACTAGCAAGAAGCAGGCCTAGCGCAGGTCAGAAATTATGCTTTCGGCAGTGGTTTTTCAGTGACTTCTTTTGAAGGCTCTTCTCATACTACCAATGCAATCTAGTCAAACCGATTTTATTCAGGTGGGATAAAAAGCCCTAAAAACCCAAGCTTATGAAGAGCCTCATCTCACCGGCCAGGTCCAATCCCACAAGCACACTTCAAGCTAATGATAATACTGCTAAGGTCGACCCCAAAGCTTCCTACTGTCAAAATTCACATCGTTTCCTTTTCTGAGGGTACCTTGAGATCTTAAGAGATTTACGTGTCTAGGAACACTGTGCTCCAGCTTCTCAAATGAGAAAAATCCTTCTAGTTACTGTATTCCAGCTAAATGCTACATGCCAGCAGCACCAAGCACGGAACTCACATTTGGTGACCACTCCCTCCAGGTGGATGATGTTTGGGTGGTCAAACTGGCCCATGATGCTGGCCTCGCTCAGGAAGTCCCGCCTCTGCTTGTCGGTGTAGCCCGCCTTCAGGCTCTTGATGGCCACGCAGATCTCCCGTTTTCCCGGCAGCTTCAGCCGGCCGCTGCACACCTCACCGAACTCCCCTGAGAAGCACAGACGATCTTCCCAGTCACCGCTTGTAGGAATTCTATTCCACTCCCAAGTCAAACATTTTCAAGCTAGCCTGCTGTTTGGATGAGCTTCCCTGGACTGGAAGGGAGACTCTTTTCCATGTGTGAGAGACGGGAATCGGCTTACCGATACCAATGACCTTCTCGATCTTAATGCAGGAGGCGTCTATCTCTTTGGCAAACTGTCGAATGGCACGGTTAGGGTCTTCGTAAGTGAAGGGATCCACGTAGGTCTTCATACCTACAGAAAATGTTTATATATGGTATATTGTTTGGCAAAAGCTTTTATTCAAAGTGACATACAATTGAGACTGCAGGGTCAGACAGTCTCTGTGGCAATAGCAGATTAAGGGCCTTGCTCAAGGCATCATTCTGCCACATCATGGAATTGATCCAATGACCTTCTGATCACTGAACCGATGACCTTCCGAGCATCTTAACCTGCCGAGCCACACACGATGATATGACAGGGCGCTCGGAAGATGTGAAAATCGGGGGGGGACCAGCCTAATTCTTGCCCTCCACCTTCCTGTGTTGGGGTGCATCAACACTTACCTTGGGGGGGGCATTTCTCCTCGTCCGCATCCTGCTTCGCTTTGCTGTACTTACTCCTCCTAAAAAAGCCCAATGAGAGATGAGAGTTGCTAACACACCCTAGATAAAAGAATGTACAAGCTTCCATCTAGCTCTGTTGTGTTTGTGTGTTTTTTTGTTGGTGGGGGGGGGGGGGTACAATCACAAAGAAGGGATGGACGTAAACGGATCTAGAGAAGAGATTAACTGATCACAGATGGACAACACTGTATATCTTGGCTATTGCTTTTAAAGCCCCAATCTCCCCATGAGACTGAAGCAACAGACAATACAGTGAATGAGACATATAAAAGGTCATTGAGGCAGAAGATAAAAGGCAGCGAGGGACCACCTGCGTGGCCAAAAAAGGCCACACACTGTATCCGAGGGAGCACCTGGGCTCGCTCGCCGACTGCTTCTCCGCCGGGGAAATGTCAGCACACCGGCGGCAGCGGCGCTCCAAATGAGGCATTTTGTTCAGCATTTAGGCGGCGCCTCGCAGGAAGCACTCAGGAGCCACTCACTAAAGCGCGTCCCTCCGGAAATAGCGCGTCTGTTCAGTCTCTCGCCGATTCATTTGTAGTTTATCGGCATGCCCAAAAACAAACTGGAGACTTTGCGGAAGGCGTAGAAAGTTCATGTAGATTTTGCGGCAAATTCCTTCATTTAAAATCAGTGGGTGATCTTAAGGACACCAGACCTTGGGAGGGATGTGTGTCACGTGTTACAGTGTGAGGGTTTCACCAGGTTCAAACTGGGATCGAAATATTACTTTCCTCAACGGCAGCCTCTATAAACAAAGAAAACGTGAAACTAAAGTATCCCTAAACCGCAGCAACCTGGCCGAGGCTCTCCTCCCGCCAGAGACGGAAAAACAGCGAGGAAATCCTTAACGAGCCGAGAGTCCTGCTTTTGGAAGACCCAGAAACACAGGAAGCTGTCAAGATGCCGACCGATACGACAGGCTCATTACGATTCTTCCCTTTGTTTGTCCCATCAAAAAGACTCTGCTGGGGGGGGGGGGGGTCACATTATTACACTTCATTCCAGAACTTTCTTGAAAGCCAACCATGCCACAGTTACATAAAAATAGCTGCTTTTTAGAAAATGGAATGTTCAATTTGCGATTCTGTGACCTCCCTTGTATTTTACATACAAACATTTTAGAGAAACTATATTAATTTTACATGAACTGGAAAATGAAACAGGAAGTGACTTGACCTTGTGTTACTGAGTACAAAATAAATGATTTGAAATCATTCCTTCGAGAGCTTTTCTTCTGAGTGTCCAAGTTAAACGTCACCCCTGTGTAGAAATACATCTATGGCTTTAAGACTGTCTCTTACCGGCGGTTTTGTTTCATTTTCAACACAAACAAGAAATAATTTTGCTGTTATTTGAACCTGTTGGAAGTGAGACACCCTCTTCCTTTCTTTCTTTCTTATAAAAATAATAATATTGATAATGCATCTATCTTATCCACTTGCTCATCCAGTTCTGGGTCACAGCCACAGTAATAAAAGCATTTTTTTATTAGACTGCGTCTTCGGAAACATCACTGGGAATTCACTGGGAATTCACTGGGAATTCACTGGGAACATGATATGGATTACAGCCCTAAATGAAAATGCTTATGGATCCAAATGGGCAAAGGCTGAGAGAAAACAGTTTTCCCTGAATCTGCTGTGAATTGGTCGTGTGTTTTGCGTGGTGGGTGACGTGATTTGCAATACTGATAAAGCTAGGTGGCAGGACTGACATCTTTTTGAAAGGGGATGGAAAACTGAAATGCTTGAGACAGTGGTAAAAAAATGCAGGAATATTCTCCTTGGCAAAACACCAGCTTCGGAGTTCTGTGTGTGTCTTACTTTCGGTACACGTACAGAGCGGCGTGCAATCGAAACCACAGCAGCGGCATATATAACAATAAACGACCTCTGTAAATATAGCTATTAACCCCATGGATACAGCTCTGAATCACGAGAGCAGATAAGCGGCAGGAATCAGCTGGACTGTCACAGAGAGGACGTGGACCACAGGGCGTTAAGACGGCGGAAACGGAGGATCACGGAAGGGCAAAGAGCGCTTGGCGAGAGGTATCTGACCTTCTGGAAATGACAAAGGCCCCCACAGCCACGAGGAGCAGGCCGATGGCACCGGCGCCCGAGGCGAGCAGCACGGTGGGGTTGGCGCCGTCACCGATGACTGGGGATGGGACTAAGATGAGAGACGGGATTTATTAGTGGTTCAGTGCCTGGTCATGCTGCGAGTGCCAAAACCAAGCATAGGGTATTTTAGCATGCGCCGTGCGGTCTACGCGGCCCAGGATAGACAGCCCTTCAGGGGGTCCAGAGCACCCCAACATACCAGAGTTAGTCATTAGCTCATAGGGGGCGCTGAATTCGCCATAGCCCGCGGCTGTGCGCGCCCGCACGTGGAAGACGTACGAGGTGAGGGGCGACAGGCCCTTGATGTCGGCGCTCCGGGAGGAGGTCTTGATTATTCGGTAGCTCCTCTCATTCTGGTCCTGGGGAGGGCAGATAGGGAGCGGAACAGAGCGAGGGAGGGAGGATGAAGGAGAGCAAGGAGATTACTTTCAGCATGTTTTGTGAATATGCTTTTCTGGAAGGTTCTACCCACTCATTAATCCTCCTTGTGAGCGTTATGCAGAGCAGAGGAGAGATTTAAACGTGTGATCTGGGGGTCAATTCATTTCGCCGTCTAACTACCACAGACAGAGTTATTTCACACGCTGGTGGATGAAAAGACCCGCGGTCACGGATCAACATCATCGCAAGGCTGGGCCTCACCGGTCAGCAGCGATTCACAGAGAAACAGACACTGAAAAGCCTCTCACTTGTGTATGTGTTCTTTAACTACACAACCCTATGTGTTCTGGAATGTTCCTGGCGAGCTCGCCTTAGCAGTGCACGCTTGGATGCTTTAAAGGTCGTGTTTTACTGACATCACACAGGAAGATCTATTGTCCCAGTTTGCGACAGCACGTCGGAGCTTCCGGAAAGCGGCGGTTCAGAAAGGCAGCACCTTCATAAATCATCACTGATGCGGCGCCGGCGGTCTGACAGAAATAGCTACCTGGGATCATCCAGGAAGCCTTGGGCAAAACAATGACACCGGCACAAGTTACTGGAAAAAGGTCCTTGGCTCCAAAATCCGCAGAGCCGCCATTTCCGCTACAGTTAGCTGACATTTTGTCTCCTCCACGACTGCCTGGCCTCGCCACCTGGTGGCAGGAATGCCATACGCCGCTCCTCACCTTCTCGTAGTACTTGACCTCGTACTCCAAGATGACCCCATTGGATCGCTCAGGCGGCTGCCACACCAGTGAGACGGCGTGCCTCGTGATCTCTTTGGTCTGAATGGTTGTGACTTGGGAGGGAGCTGCAATAGCGATAGAGATACAGCACTTGAGGTCCGGCCCGCCGAGGTCCCGCTTAGTTCCCTCCCGCCACAGGAGCCGCCATTCGGCCCCAGTTTAACTTTAAAATAACAAAGCAGAATCACTCTTTACAGTTTCAGTAAAACTTGGTTTCCTGCAATGTGAGCTGGACTCCAATTGGTCAGGCATGCATTTGACTTTCCTCTTAAAGGACCAGTGCTCCACCACAGCCATGCACTCCACAGCTCAGGGGCTTGTGCACACGCGCAAAGTGAAACCGAGTGCCCGTCTAAATTTTACAGGTCTGCTGAGGCTTTTTGTTACGGGCATTATTATTGTAATCATGGCCTCTTCAGGCGCTCCTCAAGAACGACCCAAGCTGTTCAAACGGCTGTAATTTCCCTGGCTACAAAGAGCACGCCGCTCCCATCTGAGGTGACTCTCCTCGTCCTGGAAAATTGCGTTTGTTTGTCCCACTTAACGACCCCCCCCCCACTGGCAGATCACCCTGTTGCTAACTTCCAACCCGCCTGTTCAGCTCTGTTTTCAGTGTGCGTCAACTTGGGGTTGGCGCCACGCTACGCTAATGCTATGCTAATGAAGCCACTTCTGGGATACTCCCCTTCATGCTGCCGATGAGCGGGTCTCTCTCTCTCTCTCCCTCAGCTCGGCCGTGCGGATTATCACGCAGGTGTGGCGCTGCTCGGCGGACGTCCCCGCGGCGCTAAGCCGAGAGCTCTCCCTGGCTCGCCCCGTCCATCTGCCACACGCTAACACCGCAACGGAGAGGCGCACACTAACAGCTGACTACACCAGACTGTTTTGCTAAGTTTCAGGCTAAAGTTGCGGCCACGTGGACTGAAACCTACCCGGCAAAGCGGGAGAATGTGTCCAAGGTTAGATGAAGACTGACAGAAGTAGCCTCAGAGTCTCCGATTCAATTTAAGATGCTTAATTAGTATACTTGTGTAGCCAACATGTTCATCTGACAAACAGCTGCGGCCTTCAAGGGATAAATGGGGGACTTAAAACGGGCTGTTAACCACTAAAACCAAAACTTTACTGAAAATACTAAAAATAATGGTACCCCCCCCCGGGGGGGGGGGGGGGGGGGGGGGGGGGGGGGGGGGGGGGGGGGGGGGGGGGGGGGGGGGGGGGGGGGG
>JAODLD010000049.1:3876598-3906106 GCA_026781065.1 Mormyrops boulengeri
CCACCCCCCCCCCCCCCCCCCCCCCCCCCCCCCCCCCCCGCGCGCCCCCGGGCCGCCCCCCCCACGGTCCGACAGCAAGACAGCTATGTAAGATAATGAAGTCCCCCTAGGCGATTAACCTCAGCTACCGAGTGAAGTCGGGTGCGACATGTAAGTTCATGCAAGAGAGGGACTTAGCTAATTAAATAAATCATATAATATCCTAATTGCATCGTGACTGTGTGGTGAGTAACGAGCGAGATGGCTGGGGGTGGCCACTGGTCTGGCAGTGAGATGAAAGCCCTTCAAATTAATTGGCAGCGGTAATGTTCTGTGGTAAAGAAAAGCTTTGCAAGGCTCACACCTAATTACTCGTATTCACTCAACCATTTTTATCACGCCATAGTGCCTTTCTGACTGGTAGACAGGTGCCGACAGACGTCACCACGGCGACCCAGAGCCCACAATCCCTGGAGTCATATGACCACAGGAAGGGAAGCGAGGTGGAGGTAAGCCAGGCCGTTCTTATGGGGGGGCTACCATGGCGACCGAAACACACGCCGTCGAACCGGCTATCCATGCCCGGGTTACTTTNNNCCCCCCCCGCCCCCCCACCCCGGCGCCCGCCCCGCCGGGGGGGGGGGCCGGGGGGGGGGGGGGGGCGGGGGGTGTTTCAATCCGACGCTCAGGACATGGCGACGGGGCAAGCCAGGCGATGAAGGAGCCAAGAGGGGAAAAGCATCGAGGAAAGACAAGAAAGAGAAGAAACATCTGGAAATAATGAGAGTGAACACACACAGTCCTGGAGAAAGACTGAAAAAGACCAGAGGCCCAACGTGCGAATCCTCTTCTCCCGCGTCTGGCTCTGAGAGCATGGCCTCTCACTACACTCACCAAAAACACCGTCCGTCTCAGTGCTGCGGAAATGCTTCTCCTGGAGACCCAGCCGGAACATCTACCGGCACTCCTGCGTGAAAACGCGTGCAATCTGCTATTCATGTGTCAGGGGGAGGCAGGTGGTGTCTTAAATATCACCGAGTCGCGTCTGTTAATGGCGAGGTGCTCAGACCGAACCGACACTGGACTTGGGAATTCTAAGCGGCCTTTAGGACTCGTGTGTCTCTATGAAAGGAAAAGCATAGTGGAAGATCAGAAAGAGAGGGGGAACAGGACAGGGGGGTGGAGCATTATACACGTCAGGGGGCATCTCAGACCATGACCTTCATCTCTATGTCAGGCTGGTGGAGATCGAGGGGAGAGTTCACTGACACACAGAGTCACACACATTCAGACACAAACACACACACACATACACGGACACACACACATAAATGTATAAATATACACACAAACATACACAGACACACACACAGACATACACACACACTTGGAGTTTGGAATGGACTTGACCTCTGGCCAGGCTGGCCCAGGGAAATGGGAAGCGGCACTGCTATAAAATCTGAATTATAGATCTGAAATGTAAGCAAATAAATGTAAATCAGTGACTGGGGGAGGGGTGCTCCAGGCCTCTTCATAAAGAGGGGGGCCTGCTCCTTGAGCCTGGGGGCCATGTGCTATGTCACTTTGCATTTGGGGGACATACAGAATATGCAAATGAGGGATCCACCAGTTACCAAAGTGCGGGACTCTTTTTTTTCTCTCCTCTTGCCACATTCTTCCTTTCTCTCCCTCACTCACTCCTCTCAGACAGCTGACGGCCCTCCTTTTCACAGGCCTGGGGGAGGGGTGTGTGGGGGAGGGGTGCGGGGGGGGTGGGGGGTGATCGTGACAGGAATCAACGCGCGTGGCCCGCATTGGCTCAAAGACCGATGGAGCATTCGCCCAGAAATGCTCGGCCTGTAGGGGGCGGCGTGTTCTACATGATGGATGGCGGGTGCTCAGCCCAACCAGGGAGGACTGGGGCATGATTCATCAGGTTGGGACCAGGAGAGCGGAGCAGAACAGAGCAGCGACTGAGACCTCATGGGTCACTGATCATTATGGTGCCGTTACCGATTTTGGGCCCGTTAAAAACATATTATATTGGGCCCCAACGCAGACCAAATCCAAGTGTGCTCCATCCTAACTTAGGGGGGCCCTGCTGGCCATATCTGTGGCATGCACCCGTAGCATGACGTTCACTCGATCCCACAAATTCTCTGTCGCCTGTCTGCTCCTCTAATCCCAACACTGCTGCAATTCACCACTGGTGTAAACAACACATTCGATAATAACTGTTAAAGTGCCAGCGAAAATGAATAAACTTAATTGCCTTTGTGGATTGCTGTGCGTAGCTATCTGGCTAGGTGAATGAAGGTAGCGTGCAGCTTCCGAATGACCCAGAACATTCAGTTTACTGCTGACATCTCCGACGGTGTCATAGCAACAGCCGGCCCTATTCAGGGCTAAAGTCTCCAGGCATAAAGTATCGTACGACGGCGGATAACCCATAATTAAGTACGTCTCACCCTAATAAAATAGAAACACTGCAAGTTTCTAAGTCATTTAAATCTGTTGCCAGTCAGATGAATGCCTGACGCTTGGTTTCGGGATATGGCTGGGGAATCAGCACAGCGAGAGAGAGAAAGAGAGAGAGAGAGAGAGAGAGATGTATGGGGCACAAAATGGCCAGAGCATACCAAAATGTTTATAATTCAACATGGTCCTTATCAACTGCATCTGGAGCCATCCTGAACACGCGTGTGTCCACATCTGTGGCATGTATGTGCCTGTTTGTGCTCCTGGCGTGTGTCTGTCTGTGGGTATCTCCACATGAGTGTGTCTGTGTGTCTGTACGCCTCGTACCTTTAGTGACAGGGTCAACTTACAATAGCAAGCTGTCAAAATCTGAGGTCTTAATCAACGTCAGTCTCTAATAGACACAGATGGATGGGAGCGGCGAGCACCTCTGACCCCGCCTGTGTCTGTCCCGTCGCATTCCTGCCCCTGACTGCCCTCAGCCCAGCAGGGAGGGGGGGGGGTGGCTGTCGCATTCACCCGTCCCCCGCCTCCGCAGCCGTCCGACTTTCTCTGACGCCCTGGGACGTCCCACCGAGCGACGCCCCCTTCTCCCCGCAGACCGTAACCCCGTCATGGTCGTCACGGCGAAGGCGGACCTTTCGATCCGGCCCCCGCTCTGGATTCACGCTCCGAAATATCAAGCAGAACCCGGAGCCTGGGAGTGTGAAGGACCTTTCAACCTCACCCAGGAGAGGAGGATGCCGGACGCTGTCGCGATCGGGACGGGCGAAGCCACGAGATAATCCACCATGTCGGAGCCCATTTACCCAGAGCAAGACTCGGGGTGTGAATGTCAGCAGGACTGACACTGTACTGACCAGAACTACAGACAGCGGCTGCCTCACGAAGAGAGGCCCTACGGCTCTGCAAAGCCTCTGTGCTTTTTCTAAAACATGTTGCATCGTTTCTCTTTTTCCAGTCATCTATTCCAATTTCAAGGTTCATTACTCTACTTTAGAAAGATGTCCTGCGGTTCAAATGCAGCCAGAGAAAATGCAAAGCCTTCCCTGTGTATTTATTGAAAAACAAAGAGAATAAACCAGCGGATTAAAGCGGACGTCCTGCCTAATCTCCGTGTGAAAGTGTCTCGTGGCGTTTTCTTGCTTTTCCTCTACATTTCAGCTTGATCTGTTTCTCAAAGATTCTGAGCCTGGACCTCTTTGGAGGGCTGGACCGGCAGAGGTGGAAGGCTCGGCGATGGGGCGTTAACCGGCAATCAAACTTCCCGGAGCAGCCTTGACCCCCGACCCCCCCAGAGCAGACTTGACCCCTGATCCCGCTCTTAGACCCCCTGCCCCATCTTGCCACTCACACTCTCAAAACGGCCAGCAAACGGAGGGCAAGCGGCCGTCATCTTTGTGATGGCGTTGAGATCATCTCATCCTCTGCCTGCCGTCCTTTGTTTTGTTCCTGACTGTGTGTTCCCGTCCCTGGGATGATTAAACGGCCTCTCGGGAGCGGGCCAGCGTCTGTCCGCGTGTTAAGTTCATTCCGGTGGCAGGCAGCCGAAGCGAGATCCTCGATTATGCCGCCACCTGACGACCAAACCATGGGGGGGGGGGGCTTCTCAAGTCGCATAATCAGCGCGGCGTTTTTAACTCGCCCGGCTCCACGTCGCTTCTCCTGCTCTGAGCTGCTCTGTAAACACATTTCCTAACTAATAATCCATTATGGACTAAATGTACTTACAACACGAATACCAGGGGGGTGCGGGGGTGTGACAAGAAAAAGACCGGCTCCATTTGGAGGTAAGTACAAGCACAATCTGGGGAGAAACCAGCAGAGCAGGCAAATGCTTGGACACCTATATCATAGGACCCCAGACACAACCTGAAGAACACAATACACATGTATGGATGGGTGGAAGATGAGGAGCTGGGGTCTATATCCTCTTGCCCTCGCTTGGTGTCCCTTACAGGGGTAACTTACCATTGCACGTGCCGCCACGTTCCTCATACCCGGGGCTGCACAGGCAGCTACCGATAGGCACCAGCCACTCGCCGTCGGCGCCGCAGAACATGCGTGGGGCGTCCTGCTCCTCGGAGTTGTGCACGCAGGAGCCGCGCACCTCCACCAAGGAGGAGGTGTCGCCACCGGTCACCGTGTCGGGGAACTGCGCCAGGTTGCGGACGGTGAGCGGGCAGCGTTTGTAGAAGACGCGCACGGAAACCAGGGCGATGCAGGCGCCCACGTCCTGGAAGGCCAGGTAGAAGCCTTTGCGGGTCAGGGAGCCCACGACGCGCACCTCAGTATTGAGCTTCATGATGCGGTCGCCTATGTCCACCTGCGTGAAGCTCTCGTCCGCCGCCACCGTGTCGATCTTGCCGAACTGGCTTTCGCGGATGTAACGCTCCTTGTCGTCGTTGGACTCGTAGTAGTAGAGGTTGAAGGTCTCCTTGCAGGTGCCCGTCACCCCCGGCAGGCTGTTGCAGTCACGCAGCGTGAACTTGATCTCCACGTAGATGCGCTGGGCGCCGCCGCGAGCGATCCAGTCCGTCCGCAGCCAGTTGTTCTGGCTGGGCTCCATCACGTTGCACACCTGGTAGGTACGGATGGGCGTGTTCTTCTCATCCATGATGCTCACCTCCTCCCACTAGCAGAGGATGCCACAAAACAGGACAATGCCCATTTTCATTACACATTAGCAAACACCGGAGAACCCAACAGAACCTACAGAGCTCACAGGTCACAAAAACTGATTTCAAAATGAATAAAACAGAAAGCCTGCTTATCATCTCAGCAATTACGGTGCTGGCCTTTCGTTTCTAGGACGATAGTAATCGCTCAGGTGATTTTTGTTGCGAAAACCGGGCTCACGGACGCAGCTCGAAGCTCTCGTTAAAGTTGAAATATTTAAAAAAAAATATATAACACGATTTACTCATGAATCGGTAGCTAAATGCGTGCCTTCAAGCGGTTGTGCAAACTTAAAAACCTGTATATTAAAATCTCTAATGGGGAAAAACGTGTAATTTGTATATGTAGCAGCAAAAAAAGGATTTGAGAATTCACATTTGTTTGCTGATCCTGGTGTTTGTTTTCTTGAAAGTATATCAAAGGAAATGCCGCAGGCGACGTCGCTCTATCGGACCTTCATCGGATCTCCATTCCGAAGGCGCTACCCGGCCGGTACGTTACCGAAAAACGAATAAACCTGTGTTTGCGGACGAGAGCTTTAATAATAATAATAATAATAATAATAATAATAATAATAATAATTACGCAGTGCAGTTGTTGGAGCTTTTAGATAACAATTAAGTTAATTAACTATTAATTTAACAATGGTCTATCTTAAGTGTAATCTTCAAAAATAAAGAAAATGTAATTATACATTTACTTATATTTTAAACACAAAAATGAGAGACTAAAATGTCTTATCAATGTTATTATTTATTTATATTTCAATTCTCACAATACGGTTAGGCCCAATATATATATAGATTAATACATGAGTCAAAAACCCCAAGGAGCCACATAATTTTGATGTGTAATAAGCCACTGTACATAGTGGGGCACCTCCAAAGCCTGCAGTAATACAGGCGGTTTGCTGGAGCGTCCCCGTACGTCTCGGCGCTCCCGTATCTGCGCTAAATCAGCCCGCTGTCAGCGCGCCGCTCGGACCCGATACAGCCGTTCACGTTTCCCCGTAATCGGTAGTTTTGAACAGTTGAACTTTGTTTCCTTATCAGCGTTACCTTATATACACCAATTAGACGGGTCACGGGCGCGGCATTCATCCAGATCTCCTTCCAGATGATCCCCTATGATTCTGTAATCGCCGAAAAGGCCCCCTCACCTTTTTCTCTTTCCGAGTGGGGGATATAAAGTTACCCCACAAAAGACGATTCATCTAACTGTCTATTCAGGAAATATGACGCCTCTGAACAACATCGTTCTCGCGTTACCAAGAAAAAAGAAGACATTTAGGTCTTTTCTTAAGAGTAGATATTATGCGAGGGGTGCACTTACCCCTCCTTCTGTGGGGCTTGCCACCCATTTCAATTCCCCTTGCACTGTTCGGGAGTCCAGGAGCGTCACTAATAACAAAAAGTAAATGAACAGAAATCCCCGCTGAGTAAAAATGGAAGCTCAAGAGCAACAATTAAGACAAAAGTGCAGCTCTCAGGCCCGTGTGCGTCTCTGCGCAGGGAATTAAATTCAAATATTGCAATTTCATATCCATAGTCACAGCAGCGCGATGTTCCTCACGTAATCCTTCTTGTTTACGATCATTAAATTGAGCATTAAGTTTGTATCTTTGGCTCAATATTAAACAAAGTTTTTTTTATATATTTATCAATAATAGGACTTTTCTGCGACAATAATGTCAACAATAAACAATTCATGATAATATAAAAGGTTTACTACACTTATTTAATAGCCTATTGATATTTTGTTCCCCGCAATACTGAAACAAACGGTAAGAAGATAAAATTCACGCAAAAAACAATGAGGTTTCAGAATACACCACTAAACAACAGACTGTGTGTTTACTTATTCGGCAATTTATTATGATTAAGCTACAAAATAGTTTTACTTATATAGAACGAACAGATAAAATTTTAGGAATTTGTATGACTTTAATCTGATGCGCAATTCGAATCAGATCTACTCACTGGCTGGGAAATAATAGAAGGTTTGGACGCGATCCAACGGTTTGATCTGAGTATCCTATCAGGACTGGTCAGCAAAGAATTTATATTTTACAGTCAAGAATGAATCCCTCGATACGAGTTTATAATCCAAATGTGACAAATTGTGTCGCATAGCAGAGAAAGACAAATAATTACGCAGAACATCAGGTCTGCGTGAAACCGGTCTCAGAACGCAGTTTAGCGTTTACAGTGAAACGCTGACGTTCAAAGTTAACTAGGCTCCGAGTACCGTATTTAATGCATGTATTGCAATGTTCAGACTATTTCTGAACGCATAAAATTCACCAGTAGCATCCGGCGTATAAACTTCAGTTATTCAAAAAGAACAATATCTTCACTGCTTGGTGAAGCAGGGTTATGTTCTATATTATGCTGGACAAAATTATATGTGCATTAAAGCACGTATATGTATAGTTGCGATTTTGCGTGTTATTTGCTCACATGAAAATGAACTTTTTGTAATGTATGTCTTTGTATATTATAGCATCTTAGTGTCCCCTTCTGCGCATAAGTGTCGCCAACCCGAATCTCGTCAGGTTGCATACACGGATCTCTGATTACAAAAAAAGTCGAGTCCGTCTCAATTTGTATGCAAGGACGCGACGTTTTCAACTCGCGTCGAAACCCATAAAAACACAGCATGCAAAAAAGAAAAAAGAAAAAGAAATTAAAAATTTTAAAAATCCCGGTAAATTCTTGGACACATCTTCAGTCGATGCGGGACTTTAACAGCGATGCCCGCAGACTAAAATGCTGTAGTCCTTCATAAGAGAGCCATCAGTGGGAAAAAGAAACAAATTCCATTAAGATCCCACTTCTGTCTTACCTTCATTCGGAGGATAAGTCCGAGATGTGGAAACAAAGCTGGAAATTCCAAACAGTACAGACGACACCGTGAAAACAAACGCAGCCATTTGCTCGGGTTCGACTCCGTTTCCTTCGCTCCGAGCTGCACGGGTCCGAGGTGCGCTCTTATCCCTGTGGAATAAGTGTCGGAGGAGAGCGCCGCGTCTAGTACCCGCCGCCAAGGGGCGTTCCGGCCGCCTCTGACGCGCCACTCAATCCGCGTGCATCCCTACAAACTCATTTACCGCAGCGCACCTTTCGCGCACTGCCCTCCGACAAAGCGGCGATTTATTTGCGCCTCAGCGTCAATAGATTAGCAGTTTCATGTTACATTGTTGCGGTATTTTATTAAATGTAATTATGGGTTTCAGTCAGAGGGTCTTATTTTTTCCCAACAATTACCACTGTTTTTACAAGTCTGCTTGAATATTATTGTCGCAACTGTGCGTGAATTGCCGTTTCGATCTCCAAACTGCACCACATTTAATGGCAAAGACAAACAACTTGAGAAACTTTCTAAGGGGTATCGATCAGTGACACAAACGGGAACCAGCACGATTCGTTCGGTATATTTTAGGCTGCGTTACTCAAAATAACAACACAGAGAGGATGCCTGAGAAACGCCTACCGCTACCCCCATTACCGCTTGCGAAGTGAAACGTTTCCAATACACGCTCTCCTGATAGCACTATATACTGCAATGCGCAGCGAAGAGTGGCAAAACAAGGGCGCCGCTTAGCGGTTACTTCGGAGTACATCCCCACCAATGTAAATGCTATGCGCTTTGAACCAATCACCTGTGTCATGTAACACGTAATGATCATTTTTATTTTATATAAATGCGCACATGGATATATTACTCTGGAATAATGAAAAAATTAGCATGTATGACACATACAAATATCAGAACTATTATATTTATCACAGCTGTCATTATAATTTATGGTTTTACAAATGTTTGAAACTAATATGTTCTATGTAACTTCAATTGAAATGACCTTGATTGTTCTTTTATATGTTGTAAAAAGTAAATCTGGTATGAAACTGATGTGGCTTGATTAGACAGTTGAATGATGAAACCATCTCGACTGATATATTGAGACAGACGGAGCATCTGGCGCTATGGAGACCGCATCGATTGTCAGCTGACATGCCTGGACCATTGACGGTTCTTTGACTTGCTCGACAGGCCGCGCAATCATAATGGTCGAATTAACCATACCGCACTCGGGCCGACTCGGCCAATGGGACGCGAGTGGGACCTCCGAGGCCTACTGATCTTCGACGCCAGTGGGCGGGGGGCCAGCCGCAGGTGGCGCCGACACCCGGGGGTTCATAGTGCCATCGTGACATTCGCTAACAATTTGTGTCACTGTTTTTTTGATTGATTACCGTTGGATTATGTCCCATTTTCTCCTGAGATTCTTGGGTGCCCCAGAACAACCGCTGAGTGGCAGCCCAAAGGTCCTTTGTCCTGGAGGCCCAGATGGCATCAACCCACGCATTTGGGCTGTTTGTAGTGAAGTGGACCGGTGCTCCCACTTATCTGTGTTGATTGCTTTGCCGTGACACCCTCTCAGTCTGCCTGTGGTCGTTATACTCGAACAGCGCAGCGACACCGCGGCCCTCGTTCTGTGTGAGTGCTGTCTCAGTTTTAGAGATACAATTCAAGGACATTTATCTCTAATCTTGGGGTTCTCAGCTTCCAAAGACTACAGGGTCATGACACAGACCACAAGAGTGGCTGGATGCACGTGGGCGTCTGGAACGCACCAAGATTAAAAGTACTGCCGGTGATAAAATCATTCTCAGCCAGCCACACGAGGAGCTGAGGTTCTGAAATTGCGCCGATCTTGTGGTGCCAGTAGATAAACTGAAGTTTAACAGTGTGAAATGTTGGTGACGTTCCCTTTCGATTTTCCTTTTGTCGCGATCTTTCAGCGCCGTGTTCGTTCACTGCTGTTGATATGTCTAGGAGGGAGGATGACTCTGCTTCACGTCTGTCTGTTTTTATATACATGTGGCTGCAGGAAAATAAACCAGTAGGCAAAAGTGCCAGACACTCACCAAACTACAATTTTGTAGTGAAGGAGGTTAAAAAACTGAAGAGTTAAGAGCATAATTCATTTTAAAATATTACAACAGCGAATCTCTCCAGAGAAGAAAGAATAAATGTGTTTTTAAATGACAATAAAATTTGAGTAATGAGTTATTTCAAAGTGACTTGTTTCATAGTATAATCTCAGAGGAGTTGCTTCCTTTGCGGTCCAGACACCTTTGCTACTGTTAATACCCGATCAGCAATATCTGCAAACATAAGGCCAGAAACCGCTTATAGATCCCACAAGCACATGCAAGCGATGTTCTTGAGATCTCCTTCACTGATTCAGGTATAGCTTCACTGATTTAGTGAAGCATTGGTTTGCTAACTTCTCGCCTCTGCAGTAACCCCTGCTTCTTAAAGAACACAGAATCCTAGAATATCTCACTAATATTAACCTGATCCCGAGCTGCTGTGTTATTTACACCAGCATGTTCACGATAATCATAAAAATATTACACTATCTACATACATACTGAGGTTCTGCGAGCCTAAAAATAGCCTTCCACAGCTGTGAAATGCCTCCAGTCACCTGTTTTGATTTATATCGTCTGCTCTCTCTCTCAAGCGGCCATGTTTCACACTCTCTCTTCCTCTTCTCTACACTCTAATCTCCCAGAGAGTGTAGTGATCAGTCACGTTGCCGAGGAGTGTTTACACCGTACGTCATGTTATCCCAAACTACCCCTCCTTTCACCCTGTAATGTCTTCCTACAAGGAAGCCAGGCACAAATCTGCATCTGCTCTACCTGGTGGCAAGAACAAACGGCACTAGGGCCCTTAGATCTGGTTTTGCGGATTGTTTATGAGATGGTTCTGTCCGTGTGTCAATATTCCAGTTCCACCAGAACTCAGGGATACAGGTTATGAGATTCCCAGCCTCCCATCAATGACCCCCAGAGGAAGCTGGAAAATCTCACCCACGTCCAACCACACACCTTCCCTGGGTTCGTCTCTGGAAGATGTGCTCCCTGCATTGGTAGCCGCTGAGGAAAACTCCAGTCTTCCTTGAATAGTCCTGCTGGGATCCGCCGCATCCTATGGCTGACCATTCTTGGGGTGTTTCAGCATCACATGATTTACCGGCGGCAGTAAAAACAGCTCGTCAAGAACGCGTGTAGGAGTCACCGTGTGCGAGACCGACCGCCTGGAGCCGAGTCTCCCCCCCATCCCAGAAAAGGCCAGGGGAATGTGCCTTTACTGTCATCCATCTTGATTTGGGTCACTGGGGATCTGTGTTTGTTATTTTATCCAAAACCTGGAGTTTAGCACAGCAACCGTGCAACTAATTATGGGGGGAGGGTAAGGGGCCAGACAAGTTTGGTGGGGGGGCACGTCGGGGCATTGTTGTCAGTGTGAGTGAAAAGCCGGTGCTTTGAGGGTGTTCACAAATAGCTCAAACCAACAGGCTTCTTTCATTCTTCTCGTTCTTTAAAGGCGAAGGCGCCCTTCCTGTGGTACAGGACCTCCTGTGGTCACCAGCGCCCACTTGTTTGTGTGATTCCACCCCCGGCCGTCTCTGCCCCTGTAGAGCTTATCCTCCCACTCTGCGCCTTCTCTATCCCCCCTGGGCCTCCCTCCTCCCCGGCTGCAGACTGTGGGAGTACGTGAACGGCTTGAGCTCAAAGGTCTTGGCATGGCCAGAGGGATTTCATCAGGAGGGGGTGGGGGCAAGACACCACTCTGTCTTCTGTGTTATTTTTTCCCCCCTTTGTCTCCCGAGTGGAAGGCAATTGGCTTGATTTAATTTGACCACATCTTTCGTAATATTATTTCCCAGGAACTTTCTGGAATTTCAGCGGGGACCACCGCGCTCTCAAAAATGGTGACATCCCTCCTCTCTGGAAACCACACCCAGCTTGCAGTCTGCTGAGCAAGGGGGGGACACACAACAGCACGACCCTCAACACAGTGAGGCCATCTCATTCCTGGGGGGGTGGCAGGAAGGGGTCACATTCCAGGTTGGTCTCACTGCTGTAACAGCTCCCGTATTTTTCTTGCATGGGTGGGAGACTTTCTTCTGCTTTAGACCCAGAAGCAAGATTCCCGTCATTACTGGTAGGTGGGGACACCTTGGGGGGATGGGGGGGGGGGTACCTGGGAAATTGTGGGAGGTCATACTTAAGGGCATTTAACACATTTGTTACATATTGTTCCTACCTGAAACCAAACCCACCCTGGACGCCTGCCACCACCCTCTCCTTCCTTGTGAGTATAGTGCCCAATACTGTCTCCTGATTTGTCCCCTCCCATCACTAAGAGGGACAAACAGTTGGACAGACATGACCGCAATACTGGCTCTGTTTCAAACGCAGCTTGTATTTCCTACAAATCTACCAGCGCACAGATCAGTTTGACAGCTTTAGTAAAGGGTTTACATTCCTCAGTTTTTTTCCGATGCTTATATATAACCCAACGACCACACAGATGAACATCACGAACAAATTAGTCGTACAACATCCAGCAACATCGTGTGAGCTGGCACTGCAGATGTCAGCCCCACCGACGATTAGACGTTAAAGACATTAAAGTCCTTTGTAATGAGTATTAAAGATCTTGATGGTTGAATTTGTATGTTATATACATAATTTTCCATTCCAGCAAGCCAAGTGGAACTTGTATTCCTCATTCCTTTTATATTTAAAAACAATATCACAGTTTGTTTTGTTTCAGGGAACAGGCCAGACCCCTTTCATATTGGACCACGGTTGACTGTGTGTGGGTTGGGTGGGAGGGTAGGAGATTGCGGCCATGTGCGGGAAAATGGGTACAACAGAAGTGCACAGATCCCTGCTCCCCACCCCGCTGTGGAGTCCTCTGCTCCTGATTCACATCTTCAGGTGAGCAGGACATTCTGATGAAGGACTCTGATAAATGTTTTAATCATTTCCTGAGCATAAAAAAACTGTCCTGTTTTAAATTCTGAACTCACTGAAGTTTTAAAAAGCTGCAGATGATGTCTTAGGGTGAAAAATTACATAGCTGTTGTATGGATACTTACATCCAATCTTAAGACCACATGACTAATTTGTGATCAGCTGATTGGCTGTCAGCCCATTCCACTTACTGAAACGACCCGCCAACAACAGCTAGGAAATTGTTGAAGAAACGGAAAAGATGGAGAGATCTGAATTTCGAGGCTGTGCACAGACCGAACGAGTGACTTTGCTGGATTTCGAAACTTCGCTGTCACTGCTCGTGCCCAACGTCGGACAGCTTCAAAAGCATCCTTACAGAAAGAGGGAGTTTTAAAAGAGCGGCAGAGCCCCCCCCTCCCACCAGGACACCCACACCCACACGAGCAGTACATCGTGAGGAAATCAATCAAGCCCGTTCTCCAAAGGCTGGTACCTTACAAAGCCAAGGTGGAAGGCCGAGATAAGCGATTACAGCTTTGTTTAGCTTATCTCTCCATCATCCGGTGGATGATGTGTGGGTTGGGGGGGCGGGGGGGGGTATTTACCCATGGGGTTTTCCAGTAGTAGTGAGGTTCGAACAGGGGCTTGTTCCATTTTTCAAGGCCCCACACTGCGATGCCATAAAACTGCCTCATTATCCACACAAAAGGTAATTCTATCACGGTCAGCTAAAGCAGGGGTAGTGAAGCAGCCTGGCAGAGAGAGATGCACAGTGCCTGTTCCAACTTTGTCCAGGAGGGGGTGCTAATTTCCCACGAGCCCTCAGGTTTTTAAAGACCTTTTAAACTATTTTATGAAATGTAGCAAAGTTTTTGCCTTACAGAAAATTGCAGCTTACAAATGTTACATAGCTAAGTAATAACAAAGTTGTTTATATATACTTTGCGCACCATGTAAGCCAAAGTATTTCCCATATGATTTTTGAGCACGATATTATCTTGAAAGATATCATCTAAGAATCACACTTTACTTTCATACACCTCTAGCTGGAAAGATAGTTACACAGAAGTATTTTACTCCAGAGATCACAAATAACAGAAGGCCAAATTTAAATTAAAAACCAGAACTAAAATTCTGTTTTTTGCACATTTTAAAATGGTGACCCTGGATCTTCGTCGAAGTCCAGCATCCATCGCTTTTATATTTTTACATATACGAAAATAAATAATGTAAAAGGACTATATCCACAATGGCACGAGACACTGATAAACATCAGTTATGAATAATTAGTGTGTCTCCCTTGTATGTAGGCAGGACAGTAAGGACAGGGTAAGGGACACGGTAGGTCACAGTGCTGGGGGGCAATAAGCCTGGGGGACATGAAATTTTCTGGACATGGCGCACAGCAAATTTTCTCGTTCATTTCCCCGAATGCGACTCAGTGTCAACCATTTCAGCTCTAAACCATGATGTGTCTCCCCTGTTTTAGGTCAGACCAATCAGCAGTCATTAAATGGCGACAGAAACCTGCTATGAAGATTCTAATCTCAAGGAAATCAAATGTATGTTCTTTCCCACAACTAAATAGGTCAACCAAGTCAAAGTTTTCTTTTTGTTTTCCAATCATGACATACATTTTCCCCTCATGCTTGCAGTAACAGAGTACATGCTACTTTATATTTTGAAAAACAAAATTGCGTTAAACTCGCCATTTTTTGATGATACGGAATGTTTAATATACGCTGAAAAGTAGGAGAGTAGTTTAAATATTATATCTACTTCTTTAAAGTTTAAAATCAGTCCTTCACAAATAATTTTAAAATTACTATGCATCGCACTGGACCTGCACTATATTTTCTGTATATAACAGATTTCTTTCTATTAACTAGTCAAGGCCATGAATGATAAATTAATATACGTGAAGAAATTCTTTAAAATATATTTTGAATTAGATTAAGGATCTATGTGAAAATTGCTTTTATAATATATATGAATGCTTGCTATTTATTACTTAATGGCTCTAAGATGTTTTAGCGTGGATATGCATCAGGCACATAAATATCTTTCACGACAAACAAGAAGCTAAATTTTTACGGTTGATCTTGGGCCGGTATTCTGTATGTGGTAAAAAGCATCGACTTGCTCCCATTTTTCTTAAAGCATGTTTGATTTTAGCTGAGCTCAGCAGCACCATTACGGCATCAGTGGCCCCCGGGGGCCACACTGATTAGACTGTGCCCCCTCAGAAAAACCCTAGAACATCAAGCACTTCCTGCACCCATGCTCATAGGTTTCAGTCCCTTGCCTTTTTGTGCTACATATCTGCATGCTGCAGTTGAGATCTTATCACTGCTCCGATGTGCGGTTTCCGACGGGACCCTTGCGGAGATCCCTCCCCTGGCCCTGGGAGGTATAAACGTGCACGGGGCAGGCGATCTCGCTCCAGTGAGACTCGACCCCCACTTCGCCATCATGACCTCCTGCAGAAGCCTCGCCACCATCACCCTTTCCATCTGCCTCCTGGTCCAGTTCTTTCTGTCCAGCGAAGCATGTGAGTCTTGCCTCTCCTCTCCGTTGGTCGTTTTCAGCACCAGAACACATGGCTGTGTAGGACGTGGTCATTTTGTGAGCTTCAATCATTTGTGCGGAATCATTTGTGTATAATTAAAATCGACAAAATCGATGCGTATCTGGAAATTAGCTAACAGTTTTTTTTTGGTGAAATGATGATTAATGATGGACAAGGAAACTACATTCACTTCATGTTTTCATCCAAAGCAACTTATGTGAGGGAAGAGTTACAATTTTGCATGTGCGGCTTGGGATCTGAACCCACAACCTTTACACTGCTAATACAATGCTGTATTTCATGCGCTACAGGAACAATACTAATTATCTGCTACAGAAGTTGAAATTAATTACTTGCTGTTAATATAATCTTTTTCTTATACTTATTTGTGGATTTTATTCCATGTTTATTCTATAGTCAGATTGATAAACCATAAAAATGAGTAGGGGGGTTCAGTTCGGGTATGAGTTTGAGTCTCTCAGTCACTCGACAGACAGGCTCTTTAATTGTAGAGAGGGTCACATGGGAAAGACCGCTCCTTTGATCCAAACCACTCTGATTCGCTCTTCCCGAATAAGTCCTGGTTCCGCTTTGTGTGTTATATCTTGTGCTTTTGACCCATGATGGCTGCACGTGCCCCCTGTTTACAGACGGTCCTCTGAGCCATGCCTGCTGCGTGAAGTACACCCGCAAGCCCGTGCCGTTCCGCCTCATCAAGGGTTACGTGGTGCAAAGCTCGCTGGAGGTCTGTCGTATAGACGCCATCATGTGAGTCCCGCCGCCCGGCGATGGGACACCATCCAACTACGTCAGACGCTGTATCAAAGTTTCAGAAGAACTCAAATACGATTGACGCACATGATGGGGGGGGGGGGGTGGCAGACGGACGGAGAAATTGCGAGACTATCTGGTCCACTGTTGCCTCTGATAGCTTCTCTTTTTCCACATCCTGTTCCCCGCACAGATTCTTTACAATGAGGAACAAGAAAGTTTGTGCCAGTCCTGAAGACGACTGGGTCAAGGCTACCATCTTGTGTCTCAGGTAACACCCCAAACCTCCCGATACCCTCGTTCCTGTGCCCTAAAGCGGTTTAATCTGGTGATAACCGGCCGTCCTTTTACAGCGAGAAGGTAGACGGCATGACTATCAGCGGAACAGTCGAAGACCCATCAAACAGAGAATGCCGAGCTCTCAAAATGTAGGGCCAGTAAGCTTCTTGAGCTGATTTAACATCATTAATACTCTGTTTTTAAATAAACACGCTTCGTACTTCCTCGTAAAGAAAGACATATAAAACAGGGATTCCTATTCCTTCTGCTTGTTTCTGATATGATGTATACTATCATACATATATGTTAGCTTTCAGTTAAAATACCTTCTGTATCCTTGCATATTAATGGGTTGTATATCAAAAGATCAAAATAAATACATTAAATCAAAGCAGTTCTCTTCTGAAATCATTATCTACTTATTTTATATTCCTCCATTAACTGGAATTTGGAGGATGGAGAAGAATGAAATGGTCCCACCCCCATCCTGGCCCCCATTACTGTCCCTGTCCCGCTTTGGTGACATCAGTACCATGTGACGACACACACAGCTGGGTCCCTGAGGTACCAGTACCGCCTCGGACAGAAGCCTGAGTGGTTCAGCTTCTCTCCGCAGGGTCACGATATCAGCATACCAGCCTACATATTCCGATGCGCAAATCTTACAGGGAACAGTAAACCAAATCCACACAGCCTATTGCCAACATGCTGGTGGAAAGGTCGTTTCTACAATAAAGACTGAGGATGCAGACTCACTAACTCAATAAGACCAACCTGGACTCTTGAGTCTCTGGTGTCTTACTACTTGATTGTGTAAGTTTGCATTTTTTACTTTAATACAAAACCTCAAATAAATTCGGGCAGTACGTACTAACAGAACACAAACAAAATTAAATATGCGCGCGCTGCCAGATAACTGCTTTAAGGTTATAAGGTATATTTGCATGTTCTCCCCATGTCATTATGGGGTTTCCCCCCCACAGTCCAAAAGTGTGCTGAGGTTAACTGAATTACTAAATTGCCTGTAGGAGTGTGCAGAGGTGGAAATTTCAGATCCAGAAAGTAAAAATCCAAACCAAGATCTTGTGTTTCAACCAAATCTGTCTAGATTTTGTCTTTCTGGACCTGAAATGTCCACCTCTGGGTTTGTGAGTGCGCCCTGCGACGGGTTTGCGCCCCATCCCGGGTTGTTCCCTGCCTTGTGCCCTGCGACGGGTTGGCGCCCCATCCCGGGTTGTTCCCTGCCTTGTGCCCTGTGATGGGTTGGTGCCCCATCCCAGGTTGTTCCCTGCCTTGTGCCCTGAGATGGGTTGGTGCCCCATCCCAGGTTGTTCCCTGCTTTGTGCCCATAGGCTCCGGACCCCCATGACCCTGAATAAGACAAGTAGGTACAGAAAATGGGTGGATGGATATATGTATTATGCGACTGTGTGTGTATAAACAGTCACATTATTATTTTTACTAGCAGCGTGGTCGGAATTTGCCCACTGTTCTGTCTTACTGACATTTCCCTTCAGAGATATGGCCCAGGTGACCTGCTTTTTATCTTCATACATTCAAAGCAGCCGCTCTCTTTTGAACTCACACATTATGGGATCTTTCTTTGGTTTCATTTCGTTTAATTTCAGTACCAATTTGCATGACACTGGTCTTTCTGTCCCCTTGCCAATTCATGACAATTGTCACCTACGACAAACTCAAATATAGTTACAGCTTGTTTCTGCAAAGTACCTAAGTTACAAGGAATTCTTCTTTGCAATTTAGAACACAGTATTTTATTTATGTTCATAGTGCTATTATATTGTGACGCAGTGATTAGCACTATTGCCTCACACCTCTGGGACCAGAGTTCAAGTCTCCACCAGGGTTCCATGTGTGTGGAGTTTGCATGTTCTCCCCGTGTTGTGTGGAGTTTGCATGTTCTCCCCGTGTTGTGTGGAGTTTGCATGTTCTCCCCGTATTGTCATGGGGTTTCTTCCAGGTACTCCGGTTTCCCCCATACTCCAAAAACATGCTAAAGTGACATTTAGTTACCAAATTACCTGTGGGTGTGAGGGTGCCCTGCAATGTGATGTTTGGGCCCCTATCCTGGGTCATTCCCTGTCTTACGCCTGTAGTTTCTGTGATAGGCTCCAGACCCCTAGAAATGAACGGATGCTTTACACAACACCTCAGAATAAACTGAATGTAAAAGTACTTGGTGAAAAACAGATGATTCTGATTCTAAGAAGAACATGAATGTTCAGGGAGGCGGGCTGAGTCACCCCAGGCCCATTTAGGCATCTCTCAAGTGGCAATTAACATTCTGTCACATTAAGTTCTAGAACTCTGATTGGCTGTTTCTTATTGCTAAGCCCCTCCCACACCATCTTATGGAAACTGAGCCCCTTATGTCAACCTGCCTTCTCTCATCTCATCGTCCACACCAGCCCTTCCTTTGACCGGCAGCCTTCATTGAAGTGCAGGATGAGCCCTAGCGTCCCCCATCGATCGGTGTACTCAGACGCAGTTGTCGCCTGCCATGTCTAGATGATGCGACCACAGCCTCCATGGAGTGTCCGGCCAGTTTCTGCTCAGATTACAGAGTAAGGCTCCATTAGTCACCTTCAGATCCGTTTATAGCTTGGTTCCTCCTTATCTTAGTGATCGCGTTCAATTTACACTCTTTCTCAGTGTATTCCATGGATGACTGGTCTTTCAGAGGTGCTGGCCCTAAGCTCTGAAACACACCACCCCCTACTGTGACCGTGCCAACTTTAACAATACAGCTCGCTACGTTTAATTAGCTTTTCCTAACCCTGAAGGCTATCTTGTAGATTCTGAGCATGTCCAGTGCTGTTTATGACAGAGATCTCAGAGATGACCCGGTTAATCTCGGGCGGCTCGATGGCTACGACTCGCTCCCTCAGCTCCTTGGCTGAGACTTTGTGTCTCGTCCCTACGCTGTGGATGTGGTCTTTGCGTGTTCCCTGTGTTGTGTGAGTCTACCTCTACAGTCCAAACACGTGTCTCTAGATTTCTTATAATATGTGCGTGAATGCACCCTGTGATGGATTGGCACGCTGTGCAGGGCCCACACCAGTCTTATGCTGTCTAAAGAGGAATCCAGATCCCCATTAATCCTGAGCAGGTTAAGTGGTTAGAGCACTGTTTCCCAACCCGGTCCTTGGGGAACCTCAGGCGGTCCATGTTTTTGTTCTAGCAGGGGCTGGGAGGGAGCAAAAACATGGACCTTTTGTGGGTCCAGAGGACTGGGTTGAGAAACATTGGTCTAGAAGATGGATGTTTTATTATTATTAATAATATAATGACAATAATAATAATAATAATAATAATAATAATAATTATTATTATTATTATTATTATTAGGGGCACTGTTAGAGGGGGAAAGTTAGTATGATTCCAAGGCCCCCTGAGTGACAGGGGCCCTTAAAAATTAGAAAATAACTGGATATGCTTATGATATATATGATATGATATGATATGCTTTCATGGAGCCCAAAATGTTTAGCAACGCCCCTGATTATCATTATCACTATTATTATTTTGTCTAAGTTCGAATTCATTGAAGAACAGTGTAGGTTTACATTGAGTGATATTATCAGCTTTGGTATTGTACCCTTATCTCCGTACCAGGCATTACTGTAATGTAGATAAGCTGTTCATTCTGACGCTCCTGTTGTTGGAGCCCTTATCCCGCCATCAGCTGTGAATAACCATACATCGCCTCGTGTTTGATATATAAGATTAGATTTAAACCCGCGATAACACTTTACGTTAACTATAGAGCTGTCAATTTTTGCGCATGTAATGATCAGTCTAGAAGAAAAATGTTTGAAGGATCCTATAAAAAACTGTTGAAATTAAGGATTTTAAGTAAATATTCATACATTATCATAATCATAAAATTAGGGAAATAATAGGCTGCTTTTTAGTTTGTATTACTTTAACCGTAAAACGATTTTATGTAGCACTAACAAAATGAGCTTGGTTAGCACATATAGTCATTAAAAACAGAATCGACAATCTACATATTTGCAATAATTGGTAAAAAGATCCTATTTTCACAGCAACTAGAAAACAAAGCAAAGGTTAACTAGCTGGAATTATCATTTCAACTTCTCTATGTTGTGCGTAATATGAAGTTACTGGACGGTTACACGCAATCACACACACACACACACACACACACACGTCGGGTAAACATATCTTTAGGGGGACCGCAGCAAAATACAAGAGATTTTTAGTTTTTTCATTGTAGTCACAGATTTTTTATTAAATTGAGTTTAAACTGGTCCCCATAAGGGAAAAAAACGGGTATTCATCACGTTGTAGGGACATTGTGTCCCCATAAGTTAAGGTATACCCGCTCACACACACACACACACACACACACACACACACACACACACACACACACACACACACACACAGACACACAACAATTTGTTTACGGCCCGCGCTAGGAAACCAGCTGAGGCCTCCTATTATTATTAGTACTAACAGTATAACAAATAGTACATACCTATGGCGCACAGACACATGCCTGACCATCTGTTTCATATTCATTTGCTCGCAGCAGCGGCCTCGGTTTTTGGGGCTCCGGCTGGTATATATACGTTATATACGCGGTGAATCGCTGGACAGATTAAAAGACGGACGCTCTTGTATTGTTAAAAGCAGCGCCGGTTGTACTCCTTCTCGAACACTAGGTGTCGTTATTGAGCTACGCCCAAAGCTGTATGTCTGCATGACTTACGGAAAAACGGAGGGGTTCCCGGGAGTTACCTGCTGTTACTCAGCTAGAAAAGGTAACGTTTTTTCTGCAGTATTTTTGCAAAAAACAAAAAAAGAAAAAAATACGAAAATTGTTTTATCATTACAAATCCTCAATCTGAGACGAATTACGGAAAACAGCTAATAATCAAGATAAAATATGCTGTAACGTGTCTTGAAATTTCCTGCAGGCCTTGTCTGTGAATAAAATACCAACACGAAATGAAAATCTGTAACAGAAAAGTGCTTCTGTTTAGTACTGTTCTACTTACTCAGTGTGCTAAATTTTAAGATATTTAGAGCACTTCAGATAAAAATAGTAAGCAAACAAATGTGAGGCTCTAAACTACAGCACTCATTTCCCTGGTCACATATTGTCAGTTTCAACAGTCTTTCATCTTTAAGTGCAAAATTTAATATGGAAGGATGCATACATGTATACATAACAGCTTTAATCCCTAGCTGACAGGCATCTCAGGCAATTTCACTTTCAGTTACTGAGCCATCTTTGCCCCACGTGTCATTACAAGGTGAATAAGAATGAGATTTGCATTGTGGTACGAAACACAACAGCTGGAGGCGAAATCGTGCAAGGTGCTAAATTTGTGGTATGAGTGATATATTATGGTTGGAAAAAAAATGTCTTTCATTACAAAAAATTTCCATCCGTATGTCTCGCAGTGTAACGGTCGTCCAGGATGATGAGCTGTGCTGAGCCTGCAGTACGAATCAGGGCCAGCAGGTGGCTCGGTGGGCTTAGTCTTTGTACCTGTAATTCAAAGGCTGCCGGCTTGAGCACAGCTTTGGCAGAATAGTTACATGTCTGTGGGTCCTTGAGCATGGCCCTGTACCCCCCAGCTTCATAGGTGGCTGCCCTTTGCTGCTGTCTAGATATGTGCGTCCCGTAGAGCACGATGGAGAGGGCAAAAGATGAATTTCCCCATGGGGACCAACATCTTATTCTTATTAGTCTGTTACTTGCAACTTTTCCTACATTCTGTGGTGATAATTGATCAGTTTCATGTAGCTTTTGTGTCATGATGAGGCTAATTCATAACTACCCCGCAGACAGGCTTTTTGTGTTTGCCTTTACATGCAATGTGAGAACAGGATGACTGTGGTACTTTCATGTTTAAACTGTCCCACGGACTCCTGCTGCTCGCCACCCTTCACCCTGGACCTTCACATAACACTGCCTGGTATCGCATCCTCAGGATCTCTGGCTTTTAGTTTTAAACCACGCATTTTCGAAAGACAAGCAACAGATGTAGCGTTTGCTATTTTCCCTTTTTTTTATTATTTTGTCCACAGCAGTAACACGTCCATCCATCTTAGACGTTTCCATAAACAGTTAATCTCCACAGCAAGTCTTAAACCATATATATTAAGGTTTCCAATACATACTACTTAATAATAATTTAAAGAAATAAATAAAAGTGCATCATTAATAACAATTAATAATTTAAGTCTACATTAAAACATATGAGATTTAAAAACACGTGGATGTTAGTGAACTGAGCTACTATGGAGTTAATGATTTATAACTGGAAAGGAGTGCTGATTTGCGCCGCAGAAACTGCTTGTAGAAGCACTCAGACCCTTCTCGAGGTGGGGGCTGTGGTGATCTGGGTTCTTCGGGCCATCCTGTATGGAAGAGAGCCATGCGTCACATTTCTTTCCCAAAGTGCCACTGACATAGCATGACTGCGAATGCGCTAATTCGTCTGTAGGATTCGTCTGCCACTTACTCTAGTTCCTTAACTTTCTGAAAGACCCATTCTTCCTTCCAGTGGCTGCACACAGGTCCGTCTTCGGTTTCAAAGCTGTGGAGAAAAGGATGCGCGTATTGATCTGTGCATGTATTTTGATTTTTCTCAACTGGGGAAACGGCAGAGGGCAAGCTAAGACCGCGGTCTGTTAACTGGCAACAGGTGGCTGGTGCTGCTAATGCTAGCCTGGTTTGTAAGAATGACCAGCGATTTTGGCCTTTTGAGCTGAATGAGAGACATGCTGTCCGTCGCCATGGCAACTGAATGTTAATGCCAATTATTCAGCGTGTCAATCAGGTGGAACGTGATTGGCCAGCGTATTTCTGCACTTTACTAGACATGTCATTCAATCATATCTCGCCATTACTCTCTACTAACACAGGAATTCTAACTTCTTTATCAGTTGTACTCTGTGACATGGATGGATTTCAGCCGTGAGCAAACCATCGCTTAAAAGACACCGAGTATCTCTGCTGATTGGTAGCCGGACTTACATCACTGCCTTCACACAAGGCGGGCTCCATTTTTGGGTCCTGTACCCCAGGATGGGCGACGTGATCTCCTTCCTTGACACTGTAGTGCAACAGCTGGTGACTTTTTCATCCCCATCTGAAAGGATAAATGGTTTTAGATCAATCTCCATGGCATGCGGCGTGTGCAGCATATCGAGCGTCAGTCTTTGTTAATTGAATTCAATGAATGTTCATTAAAATCCAACAGTCACCTCAGATGATTGACAGAGACATCTTAGTCCCTTCTTAAGTAGATATGTTAGAAAATGCACGGCAGATTTAAAGTGCTATTTAAACTCACTAATTCGTTTTTCTTTAGATAGAAGATAGAAGCTGTTTTATACTTTAAAGATATCGCACAGTGGGAAAACTGACGGAGCAGAATTAGAAAACCATTAGAAAAAGAAAAGGGAAGGTTGTTCTGAACACTTTGAATAACATGTTTGAAAGCCTGTCAGTCTTGCAGGAAGTATGTGATTTGCGGTGCATGAGCCTGACATTACAAGTCTGATTGCTAATGATGCTAATCGCCCAGGGACATCATTAGAGGCGTCGGTCACGCAGCCGTCGGTGTCCGAGACAAAAGGCCAGCCCAAGCTGGATCAAATCCGCAGATTTTACTCTTAAAACCTCAGGCTTTTAGAGTTATGGCCTGAACCAAGTCGATGAAAAAGATATTACGGATGTGGATAACCTTACCTGTTCTGATAGCCATAATGGCTGCAACGATGCTGAGAACCACCAGGTAGCTTGAGAGTCTTCTGCAGAGAGACATGTTTGTCATTAGTGTTGTTCAGTGATTGTATGAAGCTCCGTTTACTTACTGGTAGCTGCATTACCAGGACAGCCCTATTTATACTGTTGAGGATGTCAAACTGTCTAACATCAGCATTTTTTTTCGAGCCATGAATGAAATGACAGGATGTTGGATAATTCAGATTGCTTCCAAGAAATGAAGAAGTTTGGTGAACCAAATGTGCACATTTTCTTTTTTTTTCCCGGCTTAAATCTCTCGGGTGGTGTTACACTGCTGTTGAGTCAGACATGCTTTTGGTCAAAGTCAGCGGAATCTCGTTATCCTCAATTCCATTTAAAAACGTGTCGTGTTAACCGGCATAAGAAAAAGTATTCTGTTGTAGGTTGAAGGTTGTAGATTTAATAGGCCACTTGATACTTCCCTATTAAACATGATAGCAGATGCCAAGGAAGAGAAGAATTGGATGGTCTAGGAATCAGTTGATCTAATGATTGTTTAAGCAAAGTGAGAAAATATACTATAATGACCCTTTTATATATACACACTTTGCACTTGTTACTAGTCAAATGTTGGTTGCTTAGCCTAGCAGCACTTATGGCTAAATGTTTATGATAAAATATCTGCTTCACTTTGCTTCACATTGCTTCGGACAAAAGTGCCTGTTAAATAAATACATGTAAATGTGAGATGTAATCATTTGTTATCACTCAGTTCACTTGATTCCATTATTCACAAAGCATTAGCTATTAAGCACAAATTATTATTCTATGACCATGAATGACAAATAGATTACATTTAACGAAGAATATTGAAATATGTCAGTAAATACATTAATAGACACAGCCATTGTAACTTAGAAAATTGACACTATACCGTTCCTTTATTGGCAAAAATGAACCATGAATCAGTGGTTCTTTTTATGTCTTCTGTTAATTCTCCAGCTCAGTTATTTGGTACACATTTGATTCTGGATGGTGGAGAGACACAAGGAGCCAATATTAACAATTAGCAAAATGATTTTTTTGCTTCAAATAAAAATGAGTGCTCCCTGTAGAGAACATGCACGGTGGTTGGAGACGACATACAACTGGATTCCCTACTCTTATCATATTTGTAATTTTTCTGATGCTTTGGACTCTTGAGTTTTTTTCACCGTAAAGTCACAATAAAACACTCGTGTTAAAAAGCGTAAGTCACCAATTAAAACATTAATGATGTTAGTGGTTGAGCATTGAAAAATCACGGTGCTGGTCATCCGACATGTGGTTTTTCCTCAGTGGGTGGTCACGAGCTGGTTTGCCGCTCGTCCGACACACTGTTTCCTGTCTGTCCACACCATGTCATACCAAGAAACTGAAAAGGAGGAAGGAACCAGTGAAATGGCCGGATCTCTGAGACCACAGGGTCCTGTGCTGGGCCGCGAATGGGAATCCCCGGATTCACTGAGGGACACCACAGACACAAATTTTAAATCAGTGCAATGAGGGATGGCGGGATGCATAGAGGCCGCATCTGTGGAGCTCAGTGTCTGCTGAAATCACCGGTGTTGTATCAGGCCAGGATCTCGAAAGAGCAGTGCTGAAGGGCAGCCCAGCAATGCATCTCGTTTAGGTGCAAGGTCTGCCGGGAGCCCAAGGACAGCGTTATGCAACGAGGCCTGTAACAGGAAGCTCTCCCTTGGATCAGAAGAGTCACAAGCTTCAATCTAGGAGGTTTGCGGTCAGATATGTGACTAATGCAACATCCTTCCTTGACGTTCAATGGTAACTGAGAACTGGAATTTCTTCCTAAACCTATTACTTTGAATTTTCAGTTTATTTTATTTTGGGCCAGATTCCAGAAATCATTTGTTTTGCATTAAAGCCACAGTCACAATACCTATTGAAAATCCATTCATGTCTGCAACATCAATGGCTTTCCAGAGTAAAGGGTCAAAGGTCATTCTGCTACTATAATCTGCACTCATATTAGATGACTGTTGGGGATATTCATATCACGGGCCTCAAGGGCCGAGTACTGCTAATTTTCCAGCCTTCTTTTACCTGTTAGCCAGGTGTGAAGCCTCTGGCCAATCAGAATCCGTAATTATTAAACTAACTACCTGGGAGAACTGAAAACACGGCCTGGATTTGGAATCGAGGGCCAGATCGAGTCCAGCGACAGGGACTTCCCCTGGATGTGGTGAGTTTAACAAAACAAGGGATGGAACACAAAAGACAGCCATTTCAACTTCAGCAGGTAAGACCGGGTAACTAATCCTTGGATCTTAGGAATGTCAAACATGGCTACGTGTACTGTGAGCCGTAACCCCGTTTCCTCTATTAGGGTGACTCTTTCACAGCCCTAGTATACATTTAAATAAATCTACATTTATTCATTGATCTGAACCAAAAAGCAGAGGGAAGGACTGCACCTTTTTTATGAGCGGGATCTGAACCCACAACCTATGCATCATTAGTGCAATGTATGTGTAGAGCGACAGGATTGGACATCCCATTAGAGGAAACACTCTTGCCTCATGCCTGCATGGCTGGGGATTTAAGTCCAATAACACACAACTAGGTGACTCGATGTCTCTAAATTGCCAGTTGTGAGAGCGTGTGATGGACTGGCATCCCACCAGGGATCAGGTCTTGTGCTCTGTGCTGCCAGGGATCGACTCCGGGCCCCCAGTGACCTGGCAGTGAATAAGCTGGAAAATGACTGCATGCCCACTTATTGGGGAAGTGGAAATGTGATGGTCTGTGCCCATCTCAGTACTTCCCCTCATGTTTGCCGCAGGTCCCCATTTTTGGTTCCTCATTCGGTTCCTTTCACTTAGATATTCATTCATAATTCGCCCTAATGTGCAGCTAATTTGTTGCCCGTTACAAGCCAATTTTGCAGTGGAACCTCTGAACAAAGGCAGCTTCAAAGATAAGTTTCTTTTCTCATGAAAACCAAGAAAGCTACGATATTCACGGGAAACTGGCCCGTCCTCACTGCATGCGTATTTCAAAATGCAGTTCCACAATCAGCAGTTACGTGGGATTAATTGTTATGGTAAACAGAGAATTCTGTGTGATTTAGAAGATTGGGAATTGAATAGAAACTGAGAATCGTATCGAAAGTTGAGGACTTTTTCCACTATTTATAGCTGTTCAGAAAATTATGCAATGTTTGTGTTTAAAATAAAGGGAACTTCCATTTGCTATTATCAAAAAGTGCACAGTTAGGGGTTCGGAAAGATGCAATGTAGCACTCTCCATGTGTGCAGTTCTTTATATATCAATACTGCAAACTGCAATATTTTATTTTTCGTATAATTGATTTTCTCTCAGTTTGATTTCATCTATCCATCGTTAATGACTGCTAAGATTCAGGAGAAACATGAGGAGCAAACCAAACCGAATCAGCCGACAAACGGTGCGAGGACTCATCCAGCAGAGTCCGGGAGCGTTTTATAAAACACAGGTGAGGTGAATGAATGTTCTGGTTACCTGCCTTTGCCCCATGCCAGCATGTTTACGCCCATCCTCACCTTATGATGTGTGAAGAATAATGTGCTTTCAATGGGTCCCGTAAATCGAATGACCCATTATCACATTTGAGTAAACATACAGCTCTTACGCTACGTATGAATAGGAAGTTAGTTCAAGGAGAGGTGGAAGCCTGCTGGGCGGTGAGTCAGCGGGTTAGAATCCTCCGCCTCTGACTGGAAGGTCACCGATTCAAATCCCAGGGTCGGTGGAGCGATTTCACCATTGAGCTCCCGAGCCAAGCTTGTAATCCCCATTTGCACCTGGAACTGTCTGATTCTCCTTTCTCAAAAAAAGCACACTTACATGATAGAAGTGTCACAAGAAAATCCCTTGTGAGGAAGACCTGAGGGTGTCAACTCCGTGCGGTTAAATGCAGTGGGTGAACCTTTCCACCCGACGCTGAGGAAGGTCAGCCCTCCAGCGGCTGACAGTCACTCACGGAGTTGCATCTTCACTGGGAAAAGACCGGCAGTATTACACACATGGGCACACAAATAGTTATATCCTGTCCGTCAACCTGAGGCCTATAGACTGAACAGATGGCCATGGCAACGTGAAAAATGACATCTTATATCAAGCTGTATTTTTTTGTTTGGTTTAAACCCAGAAGTCTGGTTTTCAACATGTCCAGGAGGGGATCAGAGTATTCTGCACCTAAGAGTCTAATTGTAGTTTTCATGGTATCATGTCCCGAGGCACTGGAAAGGGGGATGGGGGGGGGATTCCAGAGGCCCCTGAGTGACAGGCAAAAGTTTGGAACCTAATTGGATTGGTCTGGGGTTCACCACCCCTGAGTATGGCAACCCTCAATAAGATAACAGCTGACTCATATATGCAGAGCTGGAGTGGTTAACAGCCCCTAATAGTGAAAAGAGGTCTATCTTGGTTTTTCATTGAGTAGATGTTGGGTTGTCTAACTTCCGTTCACTTGACGCGCTTTGAGGCGAACTGTCAATGAAGAGTTAATGCGAGAACAACCGCAGAAACCCATGACGGCAAGTCCAGACATCTTATTGTAGCCTTGACATTCTTACTCAACATTCTGGAACACATGGCATTCCGGAGGAATGAGATTGGAAGGTTGAACAGTGTGAATCAGATGATGGAACTTGCTGATTTCTCATTGGTGTCTGCCACTCCCCTTCTTCATAAGTTTCAATTTGACTGGGAGTTTCAGACCAGAAACTAGATGCCCTTGTCAGAGTGACACAAGGTGGCGAACAGCCTAGAAACTGCCTTAAAAAGGAAGAGATGGCCCTTCTCCTTCTTTGATGTTTTCTTTGGGATGTTCTTTGCAGGAGACATTAAATGGTTTATTTTGTAACATATCCATTTGAACATGTATGATCTTTGATAACGTAAAACTATCTAATGTGAAACTGTCACCTATTCTCTAGACAAGTAGGTCTTACTCTTGTGTGTTCCTGTTTCAAGATGACACCCCTGGTGATGTTACTGTGACCTTCAAGCCAGTATTTGGTGTGTGTGTGTGTGTATATATATTATATATACAGTATATATATACAGGTCCTTCTCAAAAAATTAGCATATTGTGATAAAGTTCATTATTTCCTGTAATGTACTGACAAACATTA
>JAODLD010000049.1:3915620-3929418 GCA_026781065.1 Mormyrops boulengeri
TTGGTCCAGCCCTCGTGTGACTCACTTCAGCTGCCTCTTGGTCCAGCCCTCGTGTGACTCACTTCAGCTGCCTCTTGGTCCAGCCCTCGTGTGACTCACTTCAGCTGCCTCTTGTTCGACCCCTGTTAGCTCCTCCTATAAGTGTTTTCCTGTCTAGTGACAGTTTAGTTCTGCCTTTTGACATTGCGAGTCCCCGGCTTGATCCACCATGAACCTATATGGTGTCAGTGCTGTTAATAAACCCTGTTCGTTTGCCTTTTTTGCACAACATTTGTCTATAGACATTCCGTACACATATATACATATATATACATGACGCTGTTTACCCAGAACTAGGAAGGAGGGTTTCAGCTCTTTATTGGTCTATACTGTAGCTCTGTCAATCAGCACCTGGAAAGTACAACCAGGGGCCTGTATCACAAAGCAGATTTCCTTGCTTTGCCAGATAACTTGTCGGATTTAAGGTAGTCTGGGCTAAATGTAAGTAAACAAAGATAAAATCCATTTAATCTAGGGTGTCTTAAAACTGACAAGTTATCTGGCTAAGCAAGAAATCCAGCTTCGTGATACAGGCCCCAGTTCTCCACTTCCGTCTTAATTCACTTACATTTAACTCAGACTACCTTAAATCCGACAAGGTATCGGCCAATCCCGTCTCGTGTTTACACGTAGTCAGCCAATAGTGTGCCAGATAAACTGTTGCAGACATGCTCACGACAGACAGGAACAAATATGTATGATTTTAGTGCTTGCAAATTTTATTCACTTTTACTCGCATAAAATGTTAGTGGATTTACAGTTGCCAGAACTAAATTTAGAGGAAAGGCTAATTTCTCTGCTAACGGTTTTCAAAGATAATGGAAATGCTAATCTGCTAACGAAAAAGTTAGCTTTGTTAATTAGGTTAGCAGAACCTTGCCACCCCTGAATCTGAAGCTCGCTTGCGAGGATCAGATGAGTATGAACCATGTCTTTTCTTCTGAAGATGTATCCGTGTGACAAAGGTGACATATCAGAGAATAAAAGTCGGCAACAAAAATTGCGAGATACAAGGCAGCTCATTTTAAAATGTGATAATATCTCTTGTTCACCAGTGTTAAAATCCTCACCATGTGCTCTGATCCAGCTGACCCCTGGACTCAGACGCTACTGGGAATGGCAACGAAAGCCAGCCCTGTCCATCTTCCATCTTCAACAAGCATTCATCTATAATTAATATTTAAGTATCATCAGTATCTTTTCTACAGTCTTAAATAATAAGATTCTGATCATCAGAAGGTGAAAAGTAACGATGCTGTATCTGGAGTAGAGAATTACTGTTGTGTGTTGAATCTGAGAACTAATACTCGTTTTTCAAAATACACAAATTTATTATTGCTATTGTGGATGCACAAAGAAGTCTGGTAGCCCTATGGAGTGACAGAGCTGAGGGCTGCTGGGATTGCTGTCAACACCAAGAGGTGACTATGTACTGCAAATATCCGCACAGACAGTTTCGAGGGATGATGAGAGAACAATCCATCCCGATTTAACTGAATCAGTGCAGGGTAAGAACGTGTAATCGTTTTAGTCTTAAAATTGATGACGAAATGTATTGTTTAACATTATATCCTGTAAGAAGATGTTGTAGGTTATGCAAAATATTGAGAGGGGGTGAAGTGTTTGCATAAGATAAGGGAGAATAGGGAGTGAATGACCTTGGACGACTGCAGGCTGACAGGAAACGACAAGGAACATCTGGTGATCCTGTGTAACGACGTCTATGTTGGAAAATGTATAAAATGTGTGTTGATGTGTAAGTCGGGGTCTTGTTTTCTTTTTGTGCGAAGAATCCCTGTTCGAATAGTAATAAACAGGAAACTTCTCCTACTGTAAGGTGTCCAATTTTTTTTTAAGTTCCACACTATTTAATATTCTTAATATATAAAACACTATATTAATAACGTGATGTTCTTGTTTCATTGGTTGGCAGTAGCCATTAATGACAGCATTCTTCTTAAATCTTAACAAGAACCTTAAATCTTCCCAAAGGTTGCCAGAACTTTTCCTTGAGCTGGAATTTCATGGTGAATTAACAGCACATGCGAATTCACCATCACATGAATTAAAAAAATTAAACGACTGTTGGGGGCGTTACCATCTGCTTGGATGCATCGAACCCCTGGACACAGGTGGCTATGCGGTACCCGACTGACAAGCAGCAGCAGTGTTTAGCAACATGCAATCCATGCATTTGCAAGGGGGGCCTATGGTTTGAGGCCCCCTATTGCCAGCAGACAGTCACTACACTGGGGGGCAGGGGGCCCTAAAGTGAGGTATTGACTGTGGCTCCAGCAACAACAAACCTGCCCATGTTGGCAAAGAAAGATGCGATGCAGAAACAGGAATCCCAGTAGGCGTAGCACAGCACCTGTCAGCTCTGATGCTTACAGCTTAACCTTTGACCCCTGTGTTCTTCCAGGAAAAATGCATTTTACTGTTCTATCCCAAGGTACCAAAACCTATGTACAAATTGCTTAAATTCTCAATTTAATTCTCCTTCTTTATTATGCTTTAATTAGCTTCTAATAATGCCCACGCATATACAATAAATATATCCTGAAACACTAAATGTTAACACATTCTAGTTCAATCAACTGTCCTATCGCTGAAATACTAAACTGGAAAGCATTAATATACTATAATACTCAAAACACATGTCTTTGTTGTGTGTAGTATTTTTGAAAAGCAATAAAGACTATAAGCGACCTTATCTAATAAGAGCCTTTTTAGGTATTTCCATCACTGATATTGGCGTTCAAAAGGAAAATTACATTGTATACAATGATGTAATTGTCTCTATTAAATGAAACATGAAACATCTTCAGTCTGTGAATCTGCTACTTATCGGGAAAATAATCTTCGTCTATGAGACGGGTCCTGTTCACACGGCAATGCATTTGACCACATATTTTCTAAGAAGACTTCTGATGATTTATCAGTGAGACAAAGATTTCAAATGAAGAAAATGATAATAGGTAAAAGTAGGTCAGTGAGATTAAAGGCAACACACATGGTTTTAAGTTAAGGGTTAAATTGTACTTGGTCATGTAGCTTCTGGTGCTGAACAGGTGCTATTTTAACTTGATGGAACCAAAACTACTTCCTGTGCAAACCAGAATCATTATTATTGTCACTGTAACTAAATGTTGATTGGTTCACAGGTTTGGGGGCTGTGTGGAAAGAGCAACTGTGACTTACTGCTTATAAGCTCTGCTCAGTCAGATCATATAAGGTAGACCTGCATGAAGAAAATGAGACCAGGCACCAGAAAGCCAGTGGCCACAGTGATGCCACTCAGCTGCTCTGTCCTGAGGCTCTCGCTGATCCTGCTGCTGCTGTGGGCTCCTTCAGGCCGAGGTGAGTCCCTGTCAGGTCGGACCCTGGGGCCACCGGGGCACAGACTCCCTTACAACTTTCAACCTTCTTTCATGCAGAGAAATTTTTCAATGACAAAACCCAGCAAATACAATCGCTGTCATTAGCTGCTTGGGGTTTGTACAGACGCTGGGCAGACAGCAGTGAGATGGGAAACAGGAAGTCACTCACTGGCAAAACACATGTGATGCCATGACAGATGTAGGAATGTGACGGAAGAGGGGAAAAATAACAGGAAAGAGATGTTGAAGATCTGAAAGACTCAATAGGTCTATATTTAGCTACGTAAGAGACAGCTACACCTCGCTGATGTGTGATGTTCTGTATTCCACGTTGCTCCTTGCAGGAGGAGACGTTACTAAAGGGCCACGCGAGATTATGGGTTAGATGCGATTGCTATCCCATGTACGATACTGGGCTGAGTCTTCCTGGTGCTGGTGCCGTTAAAATGCCATGTTTCCTATGTGCTGTTTCAGCGGTAGTTGGACCTACTGTCAGCTGTTGTTTGAAAACCAGTAAAACCAGAGTCCCCATGGAGAAGCTGAAGATGTACTACATACAAACTGGCATGTGTCCAGTGAAGGCAGTTCGGTGAGCATTCTAATTTATTTCGGCTTATTAAAAATATCTACTTGCTCCTTACAGGGGAAGCTCCCCCAGTTTTAGTCTGGATTGCTTATATCCAGACAACATCCTACATACAGTATATGAAACATATATTTATTGAGTGTTAAATCCATCTAATACGATTACATCTCTTATCAAGTTTCCCAAGACTTTTTGGTGCAATAAAATGGGAACATTCTTACTGGACATTTATGATTTAAGAAGTAATTTTAAAGGTAATTTTAATGTTTCAAGTTTTACAAGTAACCTAGTTATGTATGTCAAACCCGACTATTAACTCCTGGATAATCCAAAATAAATTTGAATCTTGCGTCGAACAACAAAATGCTTTGTTTTTTATATTGCACTACAATTGTGAGAACCTTACGGTCTCATTCAGAATAAGAAATAGGCAGAACACAGTATGTAGTACTATGTCTGACAATGTTCCTCTTATGTCATCACAGATTTACTACTGTAAAGGGTATAACCATCTGCTCAGATCCATCTGATAATTGGGCAATTAAAGCCATGAAGCATCTGGATGCCAAGAAAAAGCCACTTCCGAAAAGCACCTATGCTACCAAACTGCCACGTCCATCAGCAAAACCATTCCTGTCAACAGAAACGCCACATACACCTTCTATTAAGGACCTCTCTTCAATGGAAGCATCACACACAACAAACAAACATAAATACCTGGAAAGACTCGGTCCAACAACAGAACAGACAGAAGCAACCACTACCATAACACACCTCTCCTGGATGGAGATGTATCAGTCGACAAAGGAAAAGCCAGAGTCACTGACATCTGCTGAAAAACATCTCTCTTCTCACCCAACAACAGAAGAACCAGGTCCCACAGAACAACAGCCAGATCTAACAACAGAAGAATCAAGCCCTTCAACAGAAAAGCCGCACGCAGCTACAGAAGAACCAAACCCCACAATAGAAGAGTTACACCCAACAACAGGACAAACAGACCCTGCAACGAAGCAGTTGTCCTCAGCAACTGAAGAACCAGACCCCTCAGCACAACGGTTATACCCAACAACTGAAGAACTGGACTCCACAGCAGAACAGTTACCCCAAAAAACAGAAGAACCAGACCATATTGCAGAACAGTTATACCCAAAAACAGAAGAACCAGCCCCCATATCAGAAAGGTTGTGCTCATCAACAGAAGAACCAGAACCCATATCTGAACAGTCATACCCAAAAATAGAAGAATCAGGCCCCACATCAGAAAAGTTCCACCCAACAACTAAAGGACCAGATCCCACAGCAGAACAGTTACATCTAACAATGGAACCAAACCCTACAGAAGAACAGCCAGACTCAACAGCAAAAGAATCAGGCCCCACAGCAGAACAGGTACACCCAACTACAGAAGATCCAGATCCCATAGTAGAACAGTTACATGTAACAATGGAACCAAACCCTACAGAAGAACAGCCAGACCCAACAAGTAAAGAATCAGGCCCCACAGCAGAACAGGTACACCCAACTACAGAAGATCCAGATCCCATAGCAGAACAGTTACATGTAACAATGGAACCAAACCCTACAGAAGAACAGCCAGACCCAACAAGTAAAGAATCAGGCCCCACAGCAGAACAGGTACACCCAACTACAGAAGAACCAAATTCTACAGCAGTACAGTTATATCCAAGAACCGCAGAATCAGGCCCCACAGCAGAACAGTTACACTCCAAACACATCTCTTCCCAACAGAAGAGCTGCATCCTACAAAAAAAATGTCACAGCAAACAAAACCTTCAAAGACACACCTCTCCCAAATGGAAGCGTCACACCTTACAACAAAAATGCCACATTGAACGAAAGTTACAAAAACACATCTTGCCCCAAGAGAAGTGCCACACCACTCGACGAAAATGCCAGACCGAACGAAAGATGAAAAGACATACCTCTTCCCATAGGATGTGCCACATCACTCGACGAAAGTGCCAGACCGAACGAAAGATGAAAAGACATACCTCTTCCCATAGGATGTGCCACATCACTCGACGAAAGTGCCAGACCGAACGAAAGATGAAAAGACATACCTCTTCCCATAGGATGTGCCACATCACTCGACGAAAATGCCAGATCGAACGAAAGATGAAAAGACATACCTCTTCCCAAGGAAAATCCCGCAAACAGAAAAAAGTTGATCCCATTGGCAGCTATCAGAGCGAATCCCTCAATAAAACTACAAAACCGAAAGATGAAAAACTACCACTAAGTGTAGCTTTTCTCCAGAGAAAGCACCCAGGGCCAGACAGGTCATTTCCTGACCTTCTCTGAATTTCATGTGCAGCTTAAAACTTCAGACTCCTTTAATTAATTCCATATTTGCTTATTCCATTGCATGTTGCTTTGAACAAAAGTGTATGCTAAATAAATGAATATAAACAAATGTAAACAGGCACACCAAAAATACCAAATTGTAGTTTTTGGGGGCTTTTTTGTAATAAATATTTTGTTTGCTAATGAATGAAAATGGATAGAAATGGTACTTTTATGATATTAATAGTACTAAATTCCAATTAAGTAATTTGTACAGTAAAGTAGAACAAAGTGAGGCTTCATTCAACTTGACATCTCAATAAATTCAAAAAACATGAAATCGGACTGATGCATAAAAGTCCCATCTGATCTTGACCCACTAAATGATTGTGTGGTGGACCCTGGGTGGACATGCACCTCAGCTGGGTTCTCCGTATGACTGTGATGTCATATACACCTTATACTTGGTGATGTTTCTGGGTGGAGCAGTGTTGTGTTGGATAGCGCTGTGGCTGCACGCCCCCAGGGCTGTGGGTTTGCTTCCTGCCCCCATACATCTGGTGGTTATATATTCTACTAATTTTTTTTTGGGGGGGGGGGGTCCTCCCACAGTCCCAAAACCTGTGGTTAGGTGATTCATCGGTACATTTCCTATAGTGTACATGAGCGTGTGCCTTGCCATGGACTGGCATGTTGTCCCTGAAGCACCATGGCTTGTGTGTCTGGGGAGGGACTCCAGGATTCCATGAACCTGCTCTGGACAGGTGATTCAGGAAGACTGATGGATTAGACACTATTTTAAAGAACCCAGAAAAATACAGTAACCCCCCCCCCCCTTCACATTCACGGAGGTTAAGTGCAGAAGATCCCCACCATTGTGAAAGTTCACAGATGATATGATACTTATGGGTTGAGATTAGGGGGCCTAACAGTCTGCAAGCTGAAACGATAACAGTACTGTACTGCACACTTTGCATGTCAAACTACTTTCTCATTTCCCATCTAGACTTTTTCATTTAAATACAAACCATCTAGATTTACAAAGTTACTACAGTATGCACTGCGAGCACTACGGTTTGGACCCATTACTAAAAATGCAAAATTAACGGCACTGAAAAGTTTAAAAGTTATTGTGAGAAAAGCGAGATTCCACGGTCACAAAGACAACAAAACACACGAATGAGGCTGGAGTCTGAGACAAAGATGTACCCAAATCAGGACTTTTAATATGAAGGATACAGTATCCACTTACACCAAAAATATTACTGCTAATGTTTAGATATTATATGACTTTATGTGATTCAAATAATTTTCATTCTTTCTTTCACCTTTGCTCTGCGACTTTCTGCGATCTTCCGGCAAGCTTCAAAAATATTCATGTTGAATTGTTCTTGGTCAACTCATGAATAACCGAAACCACGAATGTCAAATTTGTGAATGCGATTACCGTATTATTATATAAATATACATAGGTAAATTTGCAAAGAACACTGTCATGCTAAGTTTAGTAAATAAATTATGAAATAGTCAATGGCAGAAATGAATTCTGATGAAGGGCCGGATTCATTGTCATAAATAGAACGGTACTTCTCAGTTACGTCTATTCTCAGTTGCGTCTATTCACAGTTTACTCATTAATCCACGCCCACTTCCTTTCTTGCAGATTAGACCCCTGACCATTTAGGACCCCCGTAGATGAGTTCATACTTTCCAGGGCCCCTCTGTTCAGCGGGTAGACTCATGGGGGGGCAGCGGTGAGTGGAACGGAAATACCAGACAGAAAAACCCTGCGAACGCTGCTCTCCGCAAGCTTGGAGGAGCGCGCGGCCAACCCCGGGCTTCGCGGCGTGAAGCGGACCACAGAGCAGCCTCTGCGACCTGGAGGGCGTCACTCCTATAGCCTGCCGGCTCGGTTGTGAGTGTGAGCACCGGGGCTAGAAGGGTTACTTTACAAATGCAATTACCAAATACTTGGCAAAAAACATAGTCAGTAACCTAATCAAAGAATCACAATAATTAAGAAATATAATCTGTTTCCTTCCCGTTACTTTTGGATTGCAATGCCAAATGTGCAGAGAAACAAAATATCAACAAGATGATTTATTGCCAAAGCTGGGATTTGAACAGGTGAACGTCTGCTCGCTGGCCTCGTGTCATAACCCACTGACCCAGACGCCACCCCAATGGGTGGTTACACGCCGCTCGGAAGATCACACTGCGCCATGGAAGCTCGCTCTGGGTCTCTTGCCTGTGTTCTTCCACTTCCTCATCAACTCGCTTAACCACTCCACACCGCACCTCTGACTCAAAGGCCGCGATTCAGAGAGCGGCAGCGCACTGAACGAGAAAGGAAAGTCAGAACCATAAGAACTGTAAGTGTCAACGTACTTTCCTCAGTCACACAGTGAAACCCAGAGTGTGATGGCAATAGCGCCATCTGAGGGTGCACTCGCGCTAATCGATCTGTACTGTGCCCCAACACGTTTGACTCCCAAAACTCCAATTCGTTTAACTACTGTGATCGGTCTGTACCAGTGCGCTGACCTGCTTGATGAGTTGGGCCACAGCACGGTTAGTCAGATTTGGGCACAGTATGCACCTAGTGTGATCGCAAACCGTGCCCAGGTACGGAACACAGACATCATGTCAATGACGCGACTGACACACGCATACACACATGAACACTATACACGAACCAAACTCAGAAGGAACGGATTGAGTAGGCCACACAGATCAGCCGTGTCCAAATTTCAGGAGCTGCATCCTTCAAAGTCTGCATTCAAAGACCAAATGTGTCACATCAGCGTGACAAGGCTGTCCCATTTTGACGGCTCCTTCATATGCAGCCCAGAAATGGATTAGTCTTTTACCGAGATCCCAAGGACTGCAAGGGTGAAACCCCTCAATTCAGACACAGCCATAAGGTTTCTTATTTTGCAATGTGAAAAACATAACACACACACTCAGGTAGTGTGCACTATAGGAAATGTACCAATGAATCACCTAACCACAGGTTTTGGGACTGTGGGAGGACAGCCCCCCCACCCCAAAATGAGTACTCGGGTAATTCTGACATACAGTATGACTGACTTTCACCAATGGTTCAGACAAATTGAGTCCATGGTTCTGATTCAGTTGCATTATAGATGTCTATAATAGTGTAATTAGTACCGGTACTAAAGAAAAAATGCGGTACCATGGTACTTTTTCAGTACCGGTATCCCGTGTGACATTATTCTGCAAAATCTCTGAGATATTTGGTAAATTGTGGGACTGTGGTCTTATTGTAGCAGCACGAATACATAAAAATGTCTGCGTTGCGTACATGATAAATCTGTGTGTGTCATCGTGCCCAAAACGACTCCAAATAAGGCACAAAATTAGGACGTTAATCGTGAACTCCATTGCGCCGCGTGATAGCACTTTATTCCCTAAGCTTTCTTTAACAAAAAAACATGGTGACGACAGAAGTGCGCTTCGCTCGGGATCTTTATGTACAACGTGAGCACATGCCAGCGGGGACAAATCGTGCTCCGGTACAGTACAGTGCAGTGCAACCGGGCCAAGTGTGTATTCCCTAAGTGAATGTGGGGGTGTATTTTACTATTGCTGTATGCACCCGACCCCTGTCCAGGCAGCCAAATAAAAAACACAGTAAAGTAATGGGTTTGAAACCCCAAACATAGACTATGACTTCATTACCTTCTGGCTGATAAAAGAGATACCTTTGCTACATCTAGGCCAGGGCTCTTCAAATCTGGACCTCGATTCCAAATCCAAGCCGTGTTTTCAGTTCTCCCAGGTAGTTAGTTTAATAATTTCTGATTCTGATTGGCCAGAGGCTTCACACCTGGCTCACAGGTAAAGGTAGGCGGGAAAATCAGCAGTGTTCAGCCCTTGAGGACCGTGATTTGAATAACCAAGATGTAGGCCTTCAGAACGATTGAAGTAATAATGGATTAAAGCAGGGGTAAATAGACAAGCAAAAGCTTTAAAACCACCTAAAAATAAGTAAATGCGTGGAAAAATTGAAGCGAGAAGGGTGCATGAGTGTGTGGATGAGTGTAAAAAAAGGGGAAATAATTGATCAAATTACCTGCAGGGTGATGGACTGTCTAATGAGCACAGTGTTTCCAATCCAGTCCTTGGGGAGCTGCAGCAATCCACGTTTATGCTTTTTCCCAAAGGAGGGAGCAAAAACATGGACTGTCTGGCAGGGAGCCGGGAGGGAGCAAAAACGTGGACTGTATGGCAGGGAGCCGGAAGGGAGCAAAAACGTGGACGGTCTGTGGGTCGCCGAGGACCAGGTTGAGAAACACTGGTCTAATAGGTGTACGAAAGGCTCATCAAAACTGGGAAGGAAAGACTCACAGCCATGTAGAAGAGGAGCAAAGAGGAAGTGCACTGAGTTGCCAGCCTGGGCCAAAGAGCCCTGCAAAGGTAGAGTGATGCCCAAGAACGCCGATGGGAGTGTTGTGGAGAGGGTCCACAACAAGGTCCCTCTCTTGAAGGTCCTTGGGGATGACAGTACAGTAGGTGGGACCTCGCATGGACCAGAAACATTGCTAACATTGTCTGAACTAGGCCCGTCTGTCTTCCAGGATGCTGATCAGCTGTTACTTATGAATGATAGAGAGCATGTTCTGCGGACGTATCGCTTCCTGCTCTGGGAGGTGTACAGCCCCAGACCATAAGGCCTCACAGCTGGCAGAGAAAACAGCGCAGTTCATCAGCTGGGGCCTTGCTTCCACCCATACGAAGCGTTTCTAGCCAGCAGTCATGGAGGAAAGCTCACGATATTGGGAATGGGCTGACCCTTCCCATGCTCATCAGACAAGCGAACCAAAGTGTTCCATCTATCATTCTGTCCACCTAACACAAATAAATATTCCAAGGGGGGGGGGTCCCCACAGTAAAGTTTGCTGAGTGGAGGGCTACGGGAATATGGGACAAATCGCTAAATAGTTTGAAAAAATATATTATTCTGGGGTAGCTGGAACAAAAATGGGGAGGGGGGGGGTTGAGGCCCCCCCCCAAAACAGGCTCTCCAACCGCCTGTGTCGCATAGTGTTATATGGGCTGTAAATACACTGAAGGGCTTGTTAAGTTGCAGACTGTAAAGTCAAATGTGATGCTGTAATGTAATGCAAAGTCAGGTACTCCCTGAATAACATCACTCAGGTACATAATAAAAAATGTGTTCGCTGCAAGGCGCTTGAGTTCCCGCATCCTTATCAGGACACACACTCCCTAGTGTGGTTCTCAGATTGGAAGAGCCAGGGTGACGGGCGAAAACAGAGGGGACGGGAATTCAGGGAAGGGAGGGGCAGAGCTGGCTGCTACTGATCAGGAAGAAGGGTAGACAGCTGAACTCAGTCGTGACACTTTCGGCGAGCGCATCAGCTACAGGCCCTCGTCAGGGCACCGGCAACACAGATGGCGACGATTCCTTGTGGGAACGGCCGCTTCATAAAATTATGCAAATTCCTAACACTGCAGGAGACAGATAACATGGGGGAGGGGGCAGGCCGAACAGGAACATGTGAGGGTAACCTTTGACCCCACTGTCGTCTGCGCACTGGCGCTTGCGGCATCCATATGTCGCGCGGTCAAAGTCTGAGGATCAGAGTGACATCGGGGCTCCGTCTTCTGTTAAGGGTGCAGGGGCCGGGCCAGTGTGTGATGTACCCAAGGATCTGCACACTGACTGGAAGATCTCACTCGGCGTGAAGGCAGCTGTTAGCTCGAGAGAGAGGTGCTTAACCTTACACATCGAAACGGCGTCCCAATCAACATGCCAGACAGATATAAATAATAACAGCATCAGCAATATATACCGTATTTCAACGGTGCGAGAGAAGGCACCTTTAGAAGGGATTAGAAAATGAGGTGAGAAGATAGATTTGCATTTCCGGAAAAGTGGGGTGGGGGTTTGTGGCCAGCAGCAGGGGTGTGAGTGGCAGCAGTGACAGGCTGTACCACCACAGAAAGGTCACCCCTTCTTAGTGTTTGCTGTTGCTGTCACACTTCCCTCCTACAAACGTGCACACACACACACACACACACACACACACACACACACATTATCATGGTCTCGCTTTCTCTCCCACACATGTACCCACACACACACTCACTGTCTAACACCGTGCTTCAGAAATGCTCTTTCTCCATTCCTCACACATTACGACATCAAAAATGTCATACTAACATACAATGAAACACACAGACTCCTCTATTTCCTTAAATTAAAAGCAATATCAGCCCCTTTCTCTGTAATAATGTTCGCTTGTTTGACATCCTGCAGGAAAACAAGCATAAGAGTATCACTGTCACACCTAATATTCCAAAATATTCCCACTAGTGGGCGACATGGAGTAGCACTGCAAAAGTAGTTCAAACCGAAGGGAGAGTACCCTCTATGGCAGTGATTCTCAAACTGGTCCTTGGGGACCTCCAGATAGTGCTTCCTCCCAAAATGATTGAGGGGGAGCAAATATGTTGCCTGGCAGGGAGCAAGGAGGGAGCAAAAATGTGGACTGTTTGGAGTTCCCATAGGACCAGGTTGAGAAACACTGCTCTAGGCCATTGTGAATAAATGCAAAACTGAGGTAAAACACCCCAGTGTGCAGATATGAACACCTAAATGCGATGTCTCTTTTTCACAAAGCTAAAAAAGGAAAGTCAAGCATTACTTTGCAAATAAAACACAGATAACTTTTACTGCTCTCTAGCTAATGCTAACTTTAGCTGAGATGGGGGGGTCTTACCCAGATTCAGCCCCCCAGGCAGCATTTATTCTTACCTTTGAAAACAAACATTATTACAGCAACAGTAGAATAAGCATTTACATTATCAACACCTGACTGAACTTTAAATTGGATGGTGATATTTAGACCCCATAAAATGATTTATTTCTTAAAGTCCAATAAGCCCGTTTATAAGTAGGATTAGAATGGGTTTGTCATTGTGTTTGCCGTTTCTCTGGAATCAGCGTCAGGGCTGTGATGAGAATAGGAGAGCACAGGATATCACAGGATATCACAATACATTCACCAGTCCAACACAGTCCTGACCCGCCTTTCAGCCTAGGTTAAAGAGGCTGTACTTTGAGTGTCGGAACAAAGCAGACCTTTGTTACAGTCCCAACATAAAAGGCTTCTTCATGGCCGACCTGTGCACAGCTGCTGATTGAGGTGTCGTCTTTGCACACAGGAAGCCTACAAATGACACCAGTGTCTGCAGAAGAGTGTGGAGCAGCAACGCCTATCAACTTATTTAAAAGGCATAGTGTAAAAAAAATCTACCGCTGTTTCGTGTGCATGCTATGTGGTTTTTTCTGGGTGAGGAGCAGATTCTGAGTAATAGCAGGCCGCAGGTCAGGAAACGTCGTGGGGGGGGGTGGGGGGGGTGGTGGGGCGAGGGGGGTGGGGGCAGAACAGGCCCCCTGGGGGCGGATGGCAGGCGGCGGGCCCTCCAGCTGGACAGG